>JAHBCN010000542.1:0-172673 GCA_019359885.1 Listronotus oregonensis | reverse complement strand
TTATTCTGTGACAATCTTTGATTTATGAATTTTTTTCCAAAATTGCTGCAAAAGCTGCATTACTTTCCGACAATCGCATATGAGTATTAGAAATCAGTTTTAATTGCGACGTGCTATTAAATTTATCTGGGTAACAAACTATACTATTTCAGCTGTTCTAAACACGTTACCGAATATTTGTCGGATGACCGACTTCCATATTAGCAAAAAAATTTTATATTAGCAGAAATTGCGGGCAAATGACAAAGTTGTCGAAGTTCGCCAGGTATTTTGTGATTAAACGTAAACGAATAAACGTATGGTATTTAGGTACAAAAATTGCTTCACGTTGTCGCCAATATGTTAAATCGGATGCAGGTAATTACAATCGTAATTTGGGGCAGCTCCGGTAATTGTTCGATCATATTTTAGGAAATAGAAATATTAACGCATTTCGATAAACGGCGGCAGTAAGAAATATCTAATCATGAAAAAATTGATGGGGTCGGACAAAATGAAACGATTTTTCACCGATTTGGATATTCCAATTAATAATGCATCGCGTTTTGTTTTATTAAATAATGCTTATATTTCTTTATCTAAAGAAATCTATTACTTATGGACAAATAATATTTTTTATCATATTTTTTCGGGGATATTTATCAATTTGACGAACACAAAAATTCTACGGTATTAAGCATGGTAATAATTGGTTTCCAAGTATCAAGGGCTTGGTGATAACTTTGACATATATCATGTAAATTAAAACGTCATAACCACACAGTACACTGCTAAATTCAATTGTAAATACCCATTTCTTGTGATTATAATGGGGTTTAACACCCACATTCGATAATAGACCCTTGCACATATTTTTGAAAGCTGATTTAAAAATAACCTTTATATCTAAATAACTTTTCTGCCAAATATTTTTATAACTTTCTAACAGAATGACGAAATTTTAAACTAAATATAAAACTTCCCTGCGAAACGGATATCCTCGTCACGGGGCTAACCACGTAGTCACAACATCGATCGACAGAGGCGACCAGGCCTAAGTTCCAATATTACATCTCAAATAAAGCGGAGTAAATAAAATGCGGCGAAATAATCGGATATGGAAACACTTTTGATTTTCAATCATAGACAAATGCCATTTAATTTATTTGTGCCCAAATATTATGATCTGATCATCTTGGTTTTGACAAAAACGCATTAAAAAAAAATTATTGAAATGTTTTCAAAACTCAATAACCATGGTTACAACAATAAAATGTATTGCATTGGTTGAAAAAGCCGGTAATTATAATTATTTGTGTATGTTTTCTCGGCGATATGCTCATCAGCGCTTTTTACAGCTTCGCTTGTTTTATAAAATGGGTTTTTTGTAAAGTAATTGCAATGGATTTTGACGGTGTAATTAACCTTTACATTAATATGTTGCATATTTAATTGCAATGGATGGATTTTCTCTTTTTTGCTCTGAATAAAATTAACCAACAAAGCAAAAAAAATCTAATATTGGAGACTTGGCAACCCTTGTGTCGTCACTCCGCTTTTGATTGACGACCATTCAAGGACCAGACGTCAACTTTAAATCGTAGTGCGCCGAGAAACGATGTTGAGGGGATGGTTTTTGAGTAGGTTTAAAGGAAAATGTCGATGTGTTTGTTAATCACAATAAATTTAATGCAGGGGGCTAGTATAAATATAAAATTCGATAACAGGCATTGAGTAAAACACAAAATAAGTAAAAAAGGTTAAAATGAAACTATAATACTGTGCTTTGGTCAGGTGAGAGCTGTGTCAAAAGATTGGGCACATGTATGGCAGCTTTTATCTTTAGACAGACCACCTAATTATATGTAACCATGTTTAAAAAGCCAATCACTTTTTCCGGGGTTTAACGAATCAACCGTCATATGAAAATAAAAGTTGCGCGGACTTTCTGTGTGTACCCAGGTATGTCAGGCAATCAGTTGTTCACCACTCATCTATCCTATCGTGACAACTATAACAATTTCTACCTGAATCAACACTTCATGAAACATGTGGCATGGGCTCTTGGACTAATAGGGTGTCCCATTTGCGATGTTAATTGTATGTTGTGCCTCTTTTGTTTTAATTCTTATATGGCCTCTTCAGGATTCACGGATAAACACACAAGAAGATTAGTAATTCACTGGCTATGGCCCAGTACATGAATGCGACGGTTACTAAAAAAACGGTACGTGGTTGCGTTACACTAGTCCTTATTAATTAAAGTGGAGTTGTTTTCATTCCCCATGCGTGTATTTTATTTGGAAACTTGATATCCATAACTGCTACAATTTAAGGATTAAATTAATGTCATTAATAATCACAATACCCACTTCAGGAGGTGACTGACCAGACTATAAAACAATATTTAGTTTTTAGATTCAATAAAAATTTATTATCATCAACTCAAAACACAAAATCTCTTAACACGATACAGAGCATACTTTACTTTAGTGTTATTTTCCCCGTTATCTCCACTCCTAATTTATTTATGCCCCTTCTGAGCTTAGACTAATCAGTTAAAACTCGAGATTATTCCCGACGATTTCAACAACTTTAAAAGGAACTTACCAGGCAAAATACCAGACAAACCGGCTCACTCGCAATATACCAACCACAGGCAGTTGCATAGTAATGGTAACGGTTATGTGCCGCCGCGTTTATAGCTACGGTTATTATTATTATTATTATTATACCCTATAATAATACTAACGACATTATATTGTGTTGGCGGTCTGGACGATAATATGTACATTGAATATGTACGCCTGAATGTGCTATAGAACGGGTGATAGTTGTGAGCCTGTATATTTGAAAGGCAAGAACAAAAGACCTGGCCTTTATGCTAGCTTGACAATACCAGCGGCTTATCCTGACTCGGACCAACAAGCCGAAATCGGCATTATTGGCATTGCAAAAGGCCCTTATACGTGTGGGCAGTGAGTCTCGTTTAGGATGGCAGAAGAATTGTTTTTATCTTAGTTATCAAGAAATATGATGTTTGACTACTATGTAGAAACAAAGAGGTTTTACCTTGCATATATTTATTCGTCTCAGCACAGTATTAAAAGCATCAATCCCAATTTTGACGAATTGCACTGATTGCCATGAATTAAATATAATAATATATGTATACAATTAGCCACTCGCCTAAAAAAACCACCCCAAATATCTTGAAAAAGTTTTTAATGTATAGGTATGTATTGAATAAAAACGGTATAGGTCCCAGTATTTCTTGGTATTTTTCTAATGAAGAACGCGAGAAAAGACTAAAAACGCATTTATCGCATTTGTTGAATCATTATGGTAATTATATACGTTCGATTTATTGCTATGTTTACCTAACCCAATATTTAAGTAATCTTCAACTTAAAATAAAAATAATGAAAAATATTGCGCAAAAAATATTTTTCCGAGCTCTGTAAAAAAGGTAAATCCGGTTCACAGCTAAAAGCTGGCATTTGATTTAAATAAACTTTCCTAGTAAGTTCGCTTAAGTTCTAGCTTCTTTTTACCTATTTGCTACCTTAATTTGTTGGCTAGATTTCTCTGCAAAATATTATGCAGAATATTAAATATAAAACATTGCGACATTTTCTTCTGCCGCATTGTTTTGTTCACGTAAAAAGGGGCTTTTATTATTTTTTAGGAAGGCATGGTAAAGTTAAATATCTTAAACACTAGAATATTTTAAATATTATAAGCCAAAAGTTAAATTTAGATACTTTAAAAATAAAATGAATAATTAAGGTTTGCCATTAAAAAATAAGTTAGAAGTTACTCGCAAAAGCTACTGGCTTAATATTTTTTATATAAGAGTTTCTTGTACCTTTTGTGACTTAAAGTAGTTTATTGATTGTATTTTTATAAAAAACTACATAAAGGTTGATTTGAAACTTATTTTTTTTTAATTTAAAAACTTGCTATCGGAAATGCGATGACACTAAAAAAAGAAAATCGTCACAGTTTTTATCAACATATAAAAAATACGATTTTTTAAATTAAGTACCTACATACCCTTGTATCCAACGAACTTTTGTGATCCAGTTCGTATAAACATATCTGCTCAAAATATGATATTTGGCGCACTAAACTTATTAGTTTCGTTCCAACCCGCAGTTATTGTACCGACGTGAAACGGTTTCAAATCTGTTAGAATCGATAGAACGCGCAAGTGTCGACCTGGCACAGATTTATGTCAGTACAAAAACGACGCTGTCTGTGTTTTATGGGAATCAAAATGACGGTTTAAAAACAGTTTATGGCCTATCACAAGTTTGGATGGAACAGTAAAGGGATCGTATAATACACCGTCACCCATCGGTTGGAACGGGTTCATTTGACTAGGAGGGTTGCACGTAACCTTACGATAAACAGTCTTTTCCCAGGTTAAAACAAACCTAATGTTTTTTGGTCGCAAACTGGCAATTAATACTTTTTAGTTATATCTATAAGGTGAACTTTATTTAAAAAGGAAATCCCTTAACTAGACCCCACACGGTTTAAGTCAAAGCTTGTCAATTAACTTTGTTTTGGTATAAATGTGCGCCATTTTAACTTTCAAACCAAACAAAAGTAAGTTAACAAAAACAACAAGATATAAATACGACCAAAGCTAAGATTATCAAATACCTCCGACGCAAGAACCGTAAAAATTTAGATTAAAAATGTACTGCCCAGTTGCCCGTCAGTTATCCAAACCGCATGGACAGTATATACTATGTTATGTGATTGGCATTGCGACGCGTCGATCGTTGATCATTAAACCTATCGATTTTAAGCCCACTACCGAAGGGATACCGTGAGCCAGATAAGTTAATTAGTACCCATAAAAACGAATTTATTAAAAAAACCTTTTTTTGCTAATAATATACATAATTTCAAAAATAGTTTAAGATTAATAGTTTATTTAAAGTTGCAATTTAATGTAATATGCTATGTTACAATTTGGAAATTGCATAGTACCAAATTTATATAAATACCTTCAAGGAAGAGAGGTACACTACCTCAGGGAACAGTTTTTTAGTCCGTAATTTTATTTTCCTTTATTTACAGCTAGCTCTGTCTAAGAAAGTTTTGCGTTTAATTGTTTTTATGACCTTTTTTACTTTCAGAGATCGATGACATATTAGTGGTTACACTGTTATAACTGTCTGGAATATTTTTACGTGATCTTCCTTGATAATTTATGTAAATTTGTAGCATAGTCTTATTTGAGTGTTGTTGTTTTGAATGTTTTGAATTTAAAATAAGTCAGGTTATGTCGGTGCAAACGATTGAAAAAGTTAAGTATGTAGACAACCATGATTAATCCATGGATCGCTGGGGACATACGAGTTACCGGGCAAATTTCTTACATAATTTATCTGGTTATATAGTATACAGTTAGTATAAATAAAAATGTGATTAATGGAAAAATTGTAATTTTGAGTTTATTATGAATGATTCTTCAGTACTTTCTTATTAAAATATGTACAGTTGTATTCACTGAAAATGGGTACAAGTCTTATGACTACATTTTGCCATATTTGCGTAAATCAGGCTTTTCTTATCAACGTCGATAGACAAAACAAAAACATAAAATGTGATAAATGATTTTAATGTATTAGAATATTTCTTTAACGCAAATTTTTAAACTTAACGTAACCAATTATAATAACAAAAACTGAAAATTATAGGTAATATTTAATTATAATGTAATATATGATTTATAATAAAATAAAAATAAAAAATTAATATTTGGTCATATGACCATTTTTTTCGACTATTTGAATCAATCTGTCTGGAATTGAGTTAATTAAATTCACTATAACATTTGGATCAAGCTCTTCCCAGCAGTCGTGGAAAACTTCCCATAATTCATTAGAATTGTTTGGTCTAAAATTTCTTTTATATATTTCTTTTACAATTAGGCCCCAAACATTCTCTATGGGATTAATATCAGGACTGTAAGCGGGCCATGACAAGACTTCAATTTTATTACGATGAAACCATTCCCTCACAGCAATTGCGGTATGGACCGGGCAGTTGGGAGCATAACATTTTCCAGAACAGCCATGTAATGTTCGGCGTTACACCTTCCCCCCAATCGCCAGCAGACACCAAGTCCATAAGCACTTATCCAACCCCATACATTTACTGAAAATCGCCCAGGTCTGAAAGCAAGATCGGTAGTGTAGCGTTCTTCGAATCTTGTATTGTCTGGACGGTAGACACGAATTTGTCCATTATATGTTGACTGAAAAACCTTTTCATCAGTGAATACTACCGTTTTCCAAAACTGGTGGTCACGGTATATATAATTTAGGACGAAAAGTAAACGAGACTGTTTCCGTTCTTCTGTGAGCATCTTTTTTTTTGCAGCTACGCGGTTTTTTAAGTCAGATTCTTTGACTCTTCTGCTACCGGTAGGTTGAGACCCAGGAAATCCTGTGTTAATGACAGCGTTTCTTGCAGTTTTAAAAGGATTTGCCCTTAGATATTCCAGAAATGCATTATCTTGTTCAGGGACAGAAATGTGTGCTGGACCAGTACCAAATTTTCTTTTCAAAGAACCCTCTTGAACCCAACGTTGCTTAATACTTGAAATAGTGTTTTTGTCTCTTCCGGTAAAATCCGCTAATGCACGTATTGACCACCCATCTTCAATTCTAGCTATTATTTGAGATTTTTCAATTTCAGTTAAATGACGAGGCATTTTGAAAATTTTTGGCACTGACAGGCTTGTTAAATTCAATCAAAACCGATTTACACTATAACAATTTTAGTGTACCCATTTTTAATGAATACAACTGTACCAAAAACAGGGTGGCAATGGTTATGTCAGTTTTGACCGACATAACTACCTTGATGTTAATTACCTGTCAATAATACCTAAAAGAAAAAATCTTTCTTTCCTACCCGAACAACGAACGAAGGAGAAAGCACCTACGTGTCTAGGCAATGTCTTTTTAAACCTTGTTAAGATTATAAAACAAATGTCTTGAGTAAATTTCCGGTTTTAAGGTAGTGCTTTTGGGGTACGTTATTTTTACGAAGTGAAAAAAAAATATTTTACGGATCTGTTGTTTTGGAAAATTTACGACTTCTAATGAAACCAGAACCCTTTTTCTTTGAGATTTTCTTGTTATGGGGGCGACTTAGGCTCGTTAATTTTGTGGAAAGAGGGATTAAATTTTGGACCAGTTTCATCTTCTGATCCATAATCTTTCTTTTAGTCCTTATCCACCTATTGGACTATTTTAGTCTTTGTAGACTACAAATTTTAGTATCATATCTTAACTGTCAACAGAAGCTTTCTTTATTAGAGTGCCGTAGTTATGCAGCATAACATGGTGATGAACTAACCATGCGTTTCTGGTTATAACTGGAAATCACAGATAGGCTTAGATTCCTAAGAATATTGTACTGATACCGTTTACATTGTCAAAGAATAATGCATTAAGCATATTTTTAAGTTTAATTATTGGTTCACACTGTATAGCTATCAGGTTTGTGCCAACACAAAAATTTAGTTTTGACTTAAAATATTAAAAATTTGTAAACATCTCACGTGAATTAGTTCTTTAAGTCAAATTTTCGATACCTCGGTGTATTTAAATTCAAAATTCCTTTTAAAAATCCCCGCTACACCAAAATAACGCATTTTCGTTCTGAAAACCCCAGGTATTGAAAGCCATTGAAAGTTTTTGTAAGCATATTATTTTTCGGAATATTTAGTACATTGTTTCGAGCCAGTCCTGGTGTTTAGCAATTTGACAGCATCATTTTCATCTCAGAATTGTTGGCGACAGGAACAACAACCCCTTGGCCGGGCTGAAGGATTGGCTAAATTACCACCCCATTCGGGACATCTAAGTTATTTTTCTCGTCGCCATCACCGCCGGCGAGGCCACCCGGGGCGGCAATAGCCTGAGAATGGACGACGGAACCTCCGTCAAAATTGCCTTGTCGCCGAAACGGGGACGCTAAACGCCTCTGCTATTACAGGGCCTTGTTTTTTGTTATCGTGGGTTGACAACAACTATAGCCACAGACGGTTAAAATTACAAAGTTATGTGTTATTGTACGATATTTAGTAAAAGAAAGTAATTTTTAATTTTTACAAATTTTAGGAAAATAAATTTAATTATACAGTACCATTTTAAAGTAAGACCACCAACATTGTTTTGGCAAATAAAGTAAATTTCTTGTAGAAAAATTACATGCCAGAAATTTCTGTGTGTCAGCTTAAAAACATATTTTATATTTTAGAATTATTATAAGGATTCCCTTTATTTCATGGTCTAACATAGAATAATTTTTTTATACAAATATATTAGTTTTTTTAAAACTATTTATTGATATCTGTCAGTATGCTATAGAAAGAATAAAAAAACCCAACTTGGTACTTTGACAACATTCAAATAACTTTTATCTACTAAAATCATCTTATTTTTGTAGTGCTAACTAACATAATAAAGCAGAGCTTAATAGGATACCGTAAGTAACAGGCAAAATATCTATCGTTTTGGTTTCTTAAAAATTACTGTTAGGGTAATCTGGGATTTTTGTCTTGTCTTAATTTGGTTGGCAAGTGGCTGCTTTTACCTAATTGTAGAACAACCGTTGAGAATAAATCAATTAGTTCTAATATTGTTAAATTAAAAGTTCTGTTTAATAATAGTTATTTATAATATAAGTGTTAAAAGTACAATTTTAAAACAGGAATGTGAAAGTTTGCAGAATGAGCGAAGGTAGTTCTGCAACTCACATGAGTCCCTTAAAACGTACTTTTAACACAAATATCATACAATATTTTTTCTACAAACGCAATAATGCAGTTAAAAATCAAATTATTAAAAAAGTGGCCGAGTGATGATCGCGTTGTTAAATTTAGCAATGGACTTAGCAATTGTTAAAAGTTAACAACGGTTTAGAATGTTTAACAGAACGTCATTGTCAGTGTTATTCAATGATTTTAGTAGGCAACCTGTCAAAATCTGACATTTTGTTAAACATTCTAAACCGTTGTTAACTTTTAACAATTGCTAAGTCCATTGCTAAATTTAACAACGCGATCATCACTCGGCCGAAGTTTTATAAAGCATGATATATAAAAACTATTGAAGTTGGCATTTATTAATGAATTAACTTACCTTTTTAAATTTGACATTTTACTTTTAACACTAGAGCTTTAAAATGTTACTTTAAGGAACTAGTGCTTTAAAGTAACATTTTAAAGGCATCTAGATAGTGGTAAAAATTAAATATTTAACACGTCTGTAAAAAAAATTAATTAAATTATTTTGACAAGTTGTCACTTTTGTGTTAGGATTTATATTATAATAATGACAATCCCTTAAATTAACAAGGGTAAGCATTTAATAATAATATGTGGCGAGTTGATGTGGTGGCAGCGTACCAGCCTCTTAGTCGTGAAGACCCAGGTTCGATCCCCGCACTGTCCATTGGACTTTTTCATAGCTCGTCACCTCACAGAAGGCAGTGGCAAACCACTGTGTAGTATTTCTGCCTAGTAAACCCTCTGACATGTGCTTCGGAAGGCACGTTAAGCCGGTGGTCCCCATATCTGCATCTAGTTGGTACGCAACACAGATATGTGCGAAGGGCGCCTACACTCTAAAATAGAGTATGGCACCGCAAGAAGAAGAAGAAGCATTAAAAAAATATGATACCAATCACTTTTAGGAATATAAGGCGCGTCAAAATTATTAAATTTAAATTAGTTTATAACATAAAAACCAATGTACAGGGTGTCCGGTTATAAATGTAACCCCCCATTAACCTTTTTTATTTGACGTTTGGGAAAAATAAGTTCGGTATAAAAGTTTAATGTTTTAAAATAATGTTTTTAAAAACTTCCTTATTCTTGTACAGGGTGTTTCGGAAAGTCTCTACGTGTTCCTACTATCTTATTTCAAATAAGTCCCCTATTTTTTTATTTAAAATTTGCATTCTCCTTGAAATTCTAAACATTTTTGATGTAGCATACCACATGTCTAATTATAATAGTTACATCACAAAATGTAAGAAACCGTTAGTTTTTTCATTATCACGCGATATCGCTACGTTTGTTGATTTTATCAATTAGCTATGAAATTTGACATATCTGTCAAATAAGTACATTTAATCTAAATTTAGTTACTACGCACGCCTATATTCCGTTTGAGGCCTTTTTTGATTATAATTATTCTTAACATAAAATTTATTAATCTCTTTTCTCTTTTGTTCAAAATAACCCATAGTTAAATAATATTTTACCAAATAATTAAAACTAATGTCAGTGTAAAAATAAGTCATTTGACGGATATGTCAAACTTCATGGCTAATTGATGAAATGAATAAACCTAGCAATATAGCATGATAGTGATAATGCTAGTCAATCCATTAGAAATCACCCAAAAAAATTAAGTTTGTTGCACAACACTTTTTATTTTTCTAATTTTTTTATATGTTTTTGTCTACTATTAGGGGAGTCCAAAACTGTTTTTTAAAATTTTGTTAGACTTATACTTTTTTTTGGCGGCCATTTTTATTTTGCCTCGGAACCGCTTTTTGGCTGAAAACAAGTTTGGCGTAATGTTATAACTCAGGTAATTTTTAAGATATTAAGACCAAATAAAAACTAAAATCACCAGAATTAAATTCTCTAGAGTTTTTGTTAAACGCAATAGGTACATTCTAAGTTGTAAGGTAAGGAGAAAAAATGTTTAAATATAAAGTTTAAATTTTATAAAAACGTAAAGTTCAGTGCTAAAAAGGTATTATAAGGAATGAAGACTCACTCTTGATATTTTTTTCGTGACCTACCATTGAACTACTTTCTGTAAAATTTCAAGTTTGGGAAATTTGTCCTTCCTGAGATATAATTTTTCAAAACTGCATTAAAACCGTATTTTGGCAACTTTCACAGTAGAATATCTCAAAAGGGACTAAGTGAAAAATTCTGAAATTTATTCAGAGACTACCCCTTTATAATATAAGCATAATATGATAAAAAGTTGTTGACTGAGACTCAATTGGTTCCAGAGTTATGGTACATCAAATTCGGCTAAAAAGCAGTCTCGCGCGTAACGTTTTTCAATGGTAAGTCTGTGTTTTTAACAAATATTATGATTGGTTTAATAATTTTAATTTTTCAAGACAAATTTTTAAATTTGTTATTAAAATGCATAATAAATTTTATTTATTAATAATAAAGGCAAAAAATAAAATCTTACATTTACCAATAAAGTACATTTTTACTTATACTTTCCGTTAAACTTTGGGTGTGAGTAACACAATTTTCAGCCGACTTTGATGTACTATAACTCTGGAACAATACTGAATATTCACTGAAATAGAAATTTAAATTTACTTTGTCTTTATTATTAATGAATAAAATTTATTATGCATTTTAATAATAAATTTAAAAATTTGTCTTTAAAAATTAAAATTATTTACCCAATTATAATATTTAAATTTTTAAAGACATGATTTGTGCATATTTACAGCAAGAATAATTTATTAAATAACCTTAATACAAATTTTACATTTTACATACAATTTTTTACTAAATATTGTTATGTTAAAATATGTTAAAAACACAGACCATTGAAAAACGTTACGCGCGAGACTGCTTTTTCAGCCGAATTTTATGTACTATAACTCTGGAACCAATTGAGTCTTAGTCACCAAATTTTTATCATATGTTTATATTATAGAGGGGTAGTCTTTGAATAAATTTCAGAATTTTTCACTCAGTTCCTTTTGAGATATTCTACTTTGAAATTTGCCAAAATACGGTTTTAATACAGTGTTGAAAAATTATATCTCAGGAAGGACAAATTTCCCAAACTTAAAACTTTTACAGAAAGTAGTTCTATGGTAGGTCTTACAAGAAAAAAATATCAAGTGTGAGTTTTTATTCCTTATAATAATTTTTTAGCACTGAACTTTACGTTTTTAGAAAATATAAACTTTATATTTAAACATTTTTTTCTCCACTTACCTTACAGAATGTATTATGTTTAACAAAAAATCTAGAGAATTTAATTCTGGTAATTTTAGTTTTTATTTGGTCTTGATATCTTAAAAATTACCTGAGTTATAACTATTTACGCAAAACTTGTTTTCAGCCAAAAAGCGGTTCCGAGGCAAACTAAAAATGGCCGCCAAAAAAAAAGTATAAGTCTAAAAAAATTTTAAAAAACAGTTTTGGACTCCCCTAATAGTAGACAGAAACATATAAAAAAATTAGAAAAATAAAAAATGTTGAGCAATATGGTCTGGGTGATTTCTAGTGGATTGAAACATAAAATATGTTTAAAATTTTAAGAAGAATGCAAATTTCAAATAAAAAATAGGGGACTCATTTAAAATGTGTGTGCAATGTGTCTCCGGTAGCGTAGTGGTCAGAGTTTCGGCTCGCGGGCCCGGCGATCCGGGTTCGATTCCCAGTGCCGGAGAGACACTTTTAGGTAGTAGTTATTTAAAAATATCGTCCGTGGTGGCACTACCGCGTTGTCTAAAAGGTGCTGTGAAATGCATCATTTGCATGTTTCAGTGCTTGGACAACGTTGACGGAACAACTGGGAAGGAATGGGTTAAACACCGGAAAACCCGGCACTCACGGTACTTTGGTACTTAGGTTTATATATGTATATATAATCCGTAGGATATAATATACATATATAATAATCCTTCGTGAGCTGTCATAAAGATTAAAAAAAAATAAGAGAGAAGGACCTCGTCCAGACACCCTGTATAGGTGAAAAGAAGTTTAAAAAAATACTTTGAACCACTAAACTTTTTTACTTAACTTGTTTTTCTTAAACGGAAAATTAAAACTTTTTAATTTTCCCTTTAATTTTTGGAAGTTTTAATGTTTTCTAGAAATAAAACGACCACAAAATTAACCAGAAAGGTTTCTAATTTTTACAGGTGTGGCATGGATACAGTATCTTATTTTCAATATTTAAGCATTAATTTTTTGCTTGAATTAAGATAGAAAGACACATAAACATTGAAAATAAAAAACTTTATATTTCGTGAAAATTTTTATGAAAACAAAATCCTAGCAGAGCGCTTTAATGGGGGGGTTACATTTAGAACCGGATACCCTGCAACTTAATAAGATACGATCGTAAATAAAAAAAAATTAAAACATAAATATTACAGATAAATTAAATACATATGGTGGACACATACTACCCAAAAAACCCTGTAACGTCCAATTCACGTGTTTATTATCTTAAACACGTTGAAATTTACTTACTTATTTTTCCAACAGTTTATGATTTTATGTGTAAATACACAATGAGTGGATCCCCCAATTTGAAGTAGTAGTTGATTAAATAACTTTATTTCTGTACATTATGTGTGGGTGGAGATTCATAAAAGTCTTATGTATTCTTACAATAAAGCAGTCTTTATTTTTGGTTAACTTGGTTTTATTACTTTATATAAACTAAAATAATTTATAAAGATATACAAACTGGGCAATAAGAGATTTTAGTTTTTATTAAAAGTTGTGGTTAGTTGTGGTTTTTATATTGCAAATTATTTATTAATCCAATTACACTTTTTGGTTTTTAACAATTCTTTGTATATCGTTTGCCAAATAACAATTATTTAGTTTTCTTTTCGTTAAGTATGTGGTTATCAAAATCACCCCAAGACATAAATTTTGTTGATGTCAAAAACTAACTATCTGGTTATTATGAAATTTATCATAATATAATTCTCCACTATACAGAAATTTGCCCTAGAGGTGCCCTAAATAATCAATAACTCAAAAAATATCCTGTATAAGAAGGATAATAACTAAAAGTACTAGTACATTAACTTTATAACATATTGCTTTTTTCTTTCGTAATCTATGTTAGTAGTTTAAAGTTTGAAGTTTACCTCAAAAATATTCTCTAATTTAAAATTTAATTAATTAGGTCGTTAGTTATTTTAATAAATAAAATGTATTTTAAAATTAAAAAACATTTTTATTTTTAAAATAAACAATCTCCAGCAGTATTTTTCGTAACGTAAAAAAAGCTTCACATCTTGTTAATAAATATTTTTATAAAAGAATGTTTTATTTCCCAAAATGTAGAAATATTTTAAGGCCATGAGAAAATCCAGAACAGAATAATCAAATTATAGAAAAAATGCATTTATTTTAGTTTATAGGTTTTTTTGTTTTTCTTAAAGAGTGGTAATATTGGAGATTGTACACTTTGAAACAAACCCCCTCAAATATATAATGCCAAAATGTATTGCCGTTTTCAGATTGTTATAGCAGCTACCCAGTCTGATCTTGTTATGTAGTTTTGGTAAAGCTGAATTACGAATTACAATCAGAAATTAAAAAAAAATCCTTATTTAAGATATCTTACAATGAAAGAAAAAAATATACTTTTTTAGTATTTTGTTTACAAAGTATTTAGTTATTGAAAGTGGCGAGCTGGTATAGTGGCAGTGTATCAGCCTCTCAGCCGTGAAGACCCGGGTTCGATTCCCGCACTGTCCATTGGACTTTTTCATAGCTCGTCACTCACAGAAGGCAATGGCAAACCACTCATTAACTAGGTTTTTTAATAAAACTTTTTCCTAGGAAAACCACCATAACAACATAAAATAGAAACTCAATAAAAACAAAACCTTTCAAACCGCAAGGTAATATTATCTCGCTCATTATGCTTGTGAGGTCACACCGGTGGGCATATAAAAGCCAAATCACAACTTTTGCATATTTCCAAGGAGCCAACACCTGCTCCCGGCCCTCCTGGCTGCGTTGTCTTTTCGACCTGAATAAGGTGAAGAAAATGTAATTGTAAATTAAATAAAATGTAATATGTAAATGTATTGTAACTTTATAATAATAATAAAAGCATTATTAAATTGGAATTGGAAATTGGCAAACCACTGTGTAGTATTTCTGCCTAGTAAACCCTTTCACATGTGCTTCGGTAGGCACGTTAAGCCGGTGGTCCCCATATTTGTGTCTAGTTGGTACGCAACACAGATATGTGCGAGAGGGCGCCTACACTCTAAAATAGCAAGAAGAAGAAGTTATTAAAAACTATCATCTGTAGCGTCTTCTTAGTTCTTGAATATTGCGCAGTCGTCTGAAGAACAGGGCAGTCTGAAAAAATAAAGCAAAAAATAATCCTAACTATTCTCTCATAGCAACCGTTAAAATTATTAAATCCTTAAACCTCGTAGGGCCGTTTGTACGATGTAGCGTCATTCCTTGGTTGAAACAAAGGTGTCAACGATTAAGCATGGAATAATTTTACATATTTGGTCAGGTGAAACTTGATCTACAGATCTACAGATCAGTGGTCTAACCGCATGTATTAGTGTCAAATGCGTATAAGGGTGCACGGGTAAAGGTTTTATCTTTATTTCTTGAAGTCCGAATATTAAGTCTTGCATGGCACATTCATAACATAACATATTTAAACATTAATTTTGCCGAAAATCATTATTAATTTTTTACAAATAAACAAAGACAGCAAATATATCTCAAAACAAATCATAATAAAGCGCATGTTAAAAACTTTACGCTAACTAGCTTATGCAGCAAAATGTTTGTTACTTTATTGATATTTTTTTATGCTGCTTGTAGGTTTCATTTTAAATCTAAGGTCGCGTCATAAAGATTAATTTTTGTCTATGTACAAATTTTTAAAGAAATTAAACTCCTATTTACATTGATCATGTGCTCTTTGGCAAACCCTGTATAATAACACCATATGGAAATAATTAGGGATATTTTATAAAATTATTAATGACAAAAATATTATAGCAGGCATATTTTCAGAACATTTAGGCTAAGCAACAAACAACCATTCACACGATATAATATGTGTAGATAAACCGCAAATCCAAAACTACTTATAGTTTTTTTCTAAGCTGTCATGTAAAGAAGATGAAAAAGAAGAAGACATATTTATGTATTTATTCAATAACAATAAAATCTTGGACTTCCATTGTCTTTAGGTCATTGCACGATGTAACAGTAAGAAATCCCTGCAATAGGAAATAAGTTATATAACTCGGGATCTTAAGCAGAACGGATACAGTGAGAGATTGGTAAAAGGAAACGATCGAAAAATATCAAAATAAGACAAAAAAATCTAACATAAACTCTAAGACTCCACATGACCATATAATAAAGGAACTTAGAAAAGATTCGCAAAATTGTGAATAAATATAATATTTAAACGGCATTTAAATCACAAACTACTCTAAGAAGCATTCTTACTAGGACGAGACCAGACAACAAAGTTTCAAATGATGACTGTATCTACCAAATTCCATGCGAATGTGGGTATGAATGTTAGGTATACATCGGGGACACGAAAAGACCACTCGAAGTTAAAGTCAAAGAACACAAAAAAACATACGGAACGAGGTGAAACGTCGAAATCAGGGATTGCCGAACACGCTTGGTCAAAACAACACCGCATACAATGGTCGGAAGCAAAAACTTTTTATAAAGAAAGCCACTGGAAAAAAAAGACAATTGAAAGAAGCTGTAATAATTGTAAACAACCAAAATATATTTAGCAACCCTAGCATCGATATTCCAAATATCTGGCAGCCATTGCTGAACCGTGAAAAGTCGGTCAAGCTTCGGTGAACAAGGGGTAGTATATAAGTCGTAGCTAAGAATAGTTTTTAGTTATCATTGAAAACGGCTTTGTGTAACGAAATCGGAGAAGAAGAATAAAATAGTGGGTGCATCCGTATATCGCAAGGAATAGATGAAGAAGATTGTTTCTAGCAGCGAAATAATAATAGTTTTCAGGCTTTTTCGGTTGTCTTTTCTGGAATATTCTGATAATTTAAAATTATACAAGTATGAAAGTTTTTTTACTTCAGTAGTCATTTTTAAGTTAATATCTCGTGCAGTTGCCATTTTCACCAATAATTATTCCAGAATATATGCTAAGTGCGCGACAAGTGTTGACACGTAACTAAAGAAAAGTGTTGACAAGCAAAATGTCGTCGAGGTGTCATATCGCTCCTATGTCGGACCATTTCGTTTAGAGTCGGCAATTCGAATACGGCGGTAACATCCGAGCGATATATCGCTCACATGTCGTAAAGGGCCTTAGATAAAACTATTAATATACAAGCGGTCCCTAAGGAACATGACTCTGTAACAACGATTTTTTAATAAAAGAATTATTACATTTAACTTTATTTTTATACCAATAAATTAAAAAATATACTTATTATATTTAATTTATTTTGCTTTTTTTATTTTTTAATAATTTAAATATTTAACATTGGGGCATATTCTTAATACTTAAGATAAACATGACTCTGTAACAACGATTTTTTAATAAAAGAATTATTACATTTAACTTTATTTTTATCCCAATAAATTAAAAAATATACCTATTATATTTAATTTATTTTGCTTTTTTTATTTTTTAATAATTTAAATATTTAACATTGGGGCATATTTTTAATCCTTTAGATAAACATGACTTTGCAACAACGATTTTTTAATAAAAGAATTATTACATTAACTTTATTTTTATCCCAATAAATAACCTATTATATTTAATTTATTTTGATTTTTTATTTTTTAATAATTTAAATATTTAACATTGGGGCATATTCTTAATCCTTTAGATAAACAAGTTTCTAAAAGAAATAAGAAATCCTTTTTCAATGGAACTTTTTTTGTTGGAATTGGTAAGTAAATAGCAAGCCAAGAGCGCACAGAAATATTTTATCTTCTTTATCGCTTTAAACAATTTGCAAAAAATCCTTATGCTGTTTTGAATTTAACATAAACCCCATATATACGTCTGCCTAATACTTAAGCACTGCACATTTATTATTTAATTAAGGTTATCATACCTTTACCTCTAAAGTAATGATTGTCCAGAGAACATTGTCATTTTGGTATGACATATGTCAAACTAACTGCTACTAATTCAAAATAATTTTGTATTTGATGAATGTTTACTTGTAATCTGTTTTGGTCAAATTTCAGTAATATTCCATGTACGACCAAATATTTTACGAGTACTATACAATTTTTAAATAAAATCATTGTGTAACAAGGATTTTTTTGTTGCAGCATTCGATGGTATATTTTTTCCATCATTACGAACTACCGGTGATTTTGCAACAGGCTCAGTTTCAACAATTTCTTCTATTACGATCTGCTCACCCACAAGCTATTACGCCGGCTATTGACATTATACCAGCACCAAGTGTGAACGCTTTTCCCTTTATTAGGTAAGTAAAATAAATACATTTTCTAAGGATTTTTGTTTTTAGATATGTATGTGTTAAAAATTTTCCTTGTTGAATGGTTTTAGAATTAATTGGGTCAAAAGTTACTAATAATACCAGAAATAACTAATATTACTTTAAAAACATTAATTATCCCCTTCATAAAATGTATATAAAAGTTTTAACCTAAACAAACCTTTTTGTTATGTATGTTCGCTTTAGGTAAATTTAATAATATGTAAATTTACTGGCACATACCAAAACAATGTGATTTTATGTATTTTATTAGTGCTAATTATTTTTTTAATTTGTATTTTTAACAAAATGGTTAATCTAAAATTTGTTCATGCTTGTTGGAGAATGGCATAAGCAAAAGTAAACAAAGAAAAAGTCCTGCCATTGACTAGTGAGATACGTTTTTCATACGTCATTTTTTACTTACCGGGCCTACGGCTGATTTTATTGAAATTTTGTGTACGGGGTTTTTTGGAGCGCTGATCACAAATCTGAAGTCAAATTTTGTCGGACACTTTTAGTTTTTAAGTTATAACGCCCCACTCGGATTCAACCTAAAAACTGCACAAACTTTCCTAAAATTTCTTCTTTTTACAACTGATTACACCCAAAATTAAAGTTTTTATGGAAATACACTTATTATTTGATAAGATAAATTTAATTTCACCTTTATTTAACAAATATTTTTTATAACAAAAAGCACAACAAACACTTTCCAAAAATATTACTTTTAAGGCAAATTTTTATTTAGGTTAGCCTGAAAACTTTGCCAGAACAAGAGTGACATTAGAAGCTTAATTTATCGCTGTTGAAATTTTGCGGCACACAGTTTTTTGCGATATTTTAAAGTGAAATAGGTGATATTTACTACATATTTTTAAGCTCCTAAGTGTATATTTAATGAACAAATTGTGTTTTTTGCTACATACGTCAGTGGTGTGCATTTAAACAAAATAACAAAATACTTTTCCTATAATTACTATATTTTTCTGGGAATATTTTTAATACAAGTAAAGTCAAGAAACAGTAAGAAACAGTTTTTTTTTTGAAAATAAAAAACTTTACGAATCTACATTATATAACCTATATTAAGGTATTTTTTAGTAAAATACCTACTTCCTTATAGTTATTTTATAAGAATTTTTGCCTTTCTTTTTCTTCTTCTCCTTCTTTCCTGGAAGCCGTCTTGATTAACTACCGGAGGCAGCGCAGCCTCTTGGGCTTTTTGTGCCTAATCTCCCATTATCATTTATACCAATCCTCCCATTAGTCTTGTTCCTTCCACAAGTCTGTATAACCCCGAGACTGGTTGGTTGATATATTCCTGTGGGCTCATTTTCGGTTGCTCAAATAATGCCTGTCTTTTGTGATTCAATGCTTTACATTTGCACAGGATATGGTAGGCTGTTTCTTCCCCCTCGTCGCACATTCTGCAACTTGGGTCCCCATTGTATGAGCCTATCTTGTGTAGATGTCCTCTTAGGTTATCATGCCCTGTTAGCAACCCTACTGTTGTGCGAAGTCTTTTCCTACTTTGTCTGAGTAGTTCTTTCTTCGTTCTTTTGGATGGGCCTGTTATGAAGCTTTTTCCATGTCTTATTCTACTGAGGTTTACCCAGTATTCTTCGTATTTGTTTCGGATCCATTCCCTGGTTTGCCGTCGTGCTGTGGTTTTGGTCACTCCAAGGGCTTGCCTTTCTTAATGCCTTTATTACAAATATCAAAATTAGGACTGGAAAATTTTAGCATAAGTGATGAAAAGTTGAAAAACCCTTTTCAATTTTACAAGTTAATAAAATTATTCTATTGTTTTAAATAATAGACATTTTTGAAAACCCAAAAATGAGTCGAAAATTGGGTGGCAGTTACTGCTCTGCGTAATGTATGGCGCATGTTTTAGGTTTTCACAGCAGATACTACTACCTAACCGTGACTTCTTTGTTTTTATTGTATGTGTAATTTGGGGTTTTTAAACATGTTTACTATTTAAAAAAATATATTAATAGTGTTTATTTAAAAAAGTGAAAATGTTTTAATTTTGCATCACTTATGTTAAAATTTTCCATTCCTATATTTCATATTTGTAAAAAACGCAGTGAGAAAGGCAAACTTCTTATAAATATACTATCGGATAGTAATTTTTTTACTTACAAATACGTTAACATAGGTTGGATAAAGATTTGTAAAGCTTTTTTATTTGCCATTAATAGTGAAAAAAATTACCTTTATCGCAGGTGGATCAGACTTTGTACATGGACATGTCAATTTTGACAGATAACAGGGATCATTTTAGCGAGCGAGTCTTGATTAATTTTATATCACATTTGAAGAAAAAACTTATGCCAAACTGAAATTTTATTTAAATTTATTATTAAAAAAATCCACATGATGCGGACTTTTTAGAAGTCGCCGTAAAAGACTGAAAAGCAATTACATTTTGCAGAACTGCATTCTTTATCCTTTATACCATTCTTTTAACAATGTATCTTATGTAATCTAAGCCAAGGCAATGAATATATATTTAAGATTAGCTTGTACCTATAACGTGGGAGTGCATATGTTGATCAATATGTGTTCTTAAGGAAATCTTACTGGTATATCATTTACAAAAATACCTTTTGTTATTTGTTATAAGGCATTTCTACCGCATATTTAAATGGCTTTGGTAACACAAAAGAAAACAAGCAACGTTTTAACCCACCTGGATTGTAGATCATTAGCTTTGTTATCTGTGTTTACATTTCCGTAATGTTCTAAAATTGTAAAAATGTAATCCTTTCTTTTTGATCTGTCCTTCTAGTTATTTAGTTTGATGCACGTTCAAGTTTCCTGCTGTTTAACAATGCATTGTTGGAAGTACTTTTTAGAAGAGTTTTGTTTATTTTATACTGTACCTTAATATACTACATTACGTTGTCAGTTTAAGTCCGGGAAATGATATATTACATCACTAGGCCGGTAAAGTAACTTTACCGGACTAAAAATGAAATTTAGTATTTTTAATAACACAGGATTAATTTTAAACAATTTTTATTATGCAAATTACAATAAAATTACTAATAAACGTTAACGGTAATACTGCAGTTTGAATTATTCGACATATATACAGGGGAAGGTACATCTTCTGATTTACTACTATTGGCTACCAAAGATTTTGAAGCTTGGCTTTGACAGTAAAGAACCTGCACAAACTTTTTCCCAGCTAGGATCATTCGAGCGACCCTTGTTTTACTCTCCAAAGACTCTTCCACGTATTTTTTCGCCACGTTGTTCCAGCCACCGTGACGCTTTAGTACATTAACATCGACTCCAGCGTTGGCTAAAAGCGTTGCCGACGTCCTTCGAAAACAATGCCCTGTATACCTCTCAAGATGGTCCAATTTCAAAAATTCAACAATTTTGCTGGTAGCTCCTCCTATTGAATGGATGCCCACTCGTTGGTTCACACATTTACCTTTTCTATACCCAATAAAAAATGCCTTTTCTGGGATGTCTTTTGGACGTAACTTGCGATATTGACGAAAGGTTAACAGAAAATTTTCTTTAATTACAGTAAACACCCTTTTAACATAAGTTTTGGTGTGGGTAAGGCTAACGATTAATTGGGATCCCGTGTCTTGTAGATCCGCATCATTTAGGTTGTACAGTTCTTCTCTTCTACACCCTCTAAATATGCCTAACAGTGCCACAACCTGAAACAATACAAAATATCTATAAAAATTTTTATCTAATGCAATCTAGACTTGTGGCTAGGGGAACCAGTTTTTTCTCTAAGATGTCCACTTTAACTTATTTAGAAGAGGTTACAAAATTATTTTGGTATACAAATTAGGCATGCACTTTGCTCAACTTTAAAGGTATCTGTAAAAACATTTTTGTGAAATTAAATTTAGTAAAATAAAATAAAAAACCTTTATTAAAAGTGTCTCTGTCGGTGCTTCCTTTATAAATCTGTCGATTTCTTCCCCAGTTAGCACTTTGGACTGCTTTGGTTGATAACCCAGACTCTTTTTTTAGGAAAGCTATTACTTTCGAAAATTTGGAGATATCTACGTTCTCGTTGACTGTTTTGCGCCATTCACAAAATATCTCATTTTTTTTATATCGTCCTGAAGACTTGGCCGGAATAAATTTCTCCGTCTCTTCAGAACTTTTTTTTAATTTTCGCATCTATGTTATTATTATTAAGAAAAGAGACGCTAAACTAACAGAAAACAATAATAATCAACAAGCTATTTTGTTACTGTAAGCAACCAATTTAAAGGTAACTAGATTAACAACTTTTATTATTGTAGCTACGTTTACCTTAATTACCGTATTTTGACAATACTGACACCTTCATATTATCCGAATATTCACACTTCAATTTACTCTTATAAAAAAACAGTATGAAATAAAACGTTTTACGACACACGGCCTTGAAAAGTCATTAAAGTACTCGTCTAGAAATTACGGACTTGGCTACTTCGTCGCCTTGTCCGTAAACAGACTTGTACTTTAATAGACCATTTCCCGGCCTTGTAACGTAAATTACTATTACAGACTAAATCTGGAAAAGATGAAAAAAGTTTATTTAATCAGTTTTATTTAACATTAACATAAAAATCGATAAATTAAAAACATTACATTGATATAAGATTTACATATATGTTGTACACATATATCATGTTATTATATTGTTACAGAGGCCGTTTTACACAACTTTTATCCGCAGTGAGGCCATCAGCGACAACTCAGACGTCTAACATAGCCGTTAGTCAAGTCTCTACAGTTGCCACATCTACTTCTACAACAACAACGCCAACTTCCACAGTGGGCACCATTGCCCAACCGGTAAGTATAAAATAGTAAATAATATTTTATTAATTAAATTCCATATTTTGATGTAATAAGTGATGAAACACTGTGTATGTTAGTAATTAAAGTGTTGGTAATAACAGTTCCATATTAAAACACTTAAAAAAAACAGTCTTGAAAGCTAAACAACTCTTTAAACTTAAACTCTAATCTAAATACATTTTTGCTAGATAGATTTTTAGTTACGGATACTGTTTGTTGATCCTAAAAAACGTGAGCTTGCTGTGGCTGTAAGGGCCTCTCGTCCATCCATCCAATCCATAGTTTGAACCAAGGTTTAACTACTGCTTTAGAAAATATGCACACTATAATATTTTGGTCTTTATTTAAAAGAATATACCTACAATTATTTTTATATATATTATATATTATATTTAGGGTGCTAATATACAATCCGCTTATGATATACGAATATTTATGGATATGATTCTACATGGAAAATTATGATGGTTAGTTGTGGTTAGTGAACTAAAGTTAAAAATGTCTTACTACAAAAATAAAGATTATTAAAATTTCAGAAAAAAGAAAGAGACTAATATATCCGAAACCGCGTCAAATATTTTAGTGATATTTTATAAAGGTGTATATTTTCTAATATAAAGATAAATTTTAGGTTTATTAATGGCTTACTTGATATGTTTCAAATACAAAAATAATCCGATAACGATTTTTTCCGAATAAAAATTGTTTTAAAATTTCTCGTTTAATTTTAAAGATTTTTGTGTTTATATCTGCAATGTGCTGTTTTTGAGAAAAAGAGATAAATAATACAATTTCAACAAATCCCGTTGTCATAATTTTTTAAGTACTGCAAAAAAATTTAGGTTTAAAATTAAAAGTATATCCTCACACCAATTAATATTAATTCGAAAGTAACCAAATTCGTTCCAAATTCCAAATTTGTTTCGCCACAAAAATATTTTTTATAATTTATCTAACCCCTTCTGTTTTCTTCCAAAAGTGCAAAAATATTATAGTTTAATGTTATCACTTTGATATTTATCTTGCTACTGGCCTCAGTTTTTCCGTTTTACCGCTGATATTTATAATAAACATTACAAAAATCTGTTGGTTATTTTAAACACCAATATTTAACCGTAGTATTTAAAATAACAACCAGTATGCAATTGTGGAATGTCATATCAAAGCAATGGTTAAAATACTAACTAACCTTTAACATAACAACCAGAAATAGTGTTTAAAAGAAAACCACTGGCTTACAGGATCGAGTTGAATGTTTGCCACAAAGTACACGACTAATACAATTTTTTTTAAATGACAGTTTATTTTTTATGTGTATGTAAGGTAGGAGAAAATTCGCTGAATCATCAGCTAACCAGAACTCGAGGACTGGGATCACACCCACCATCTCTTCCTCCGCTGCAAAAAATACAGCAAGAGAAAACGAGTCTGGAGGACCTTATTATATTATCAGGACATCATCACGTCGTCAAAGTCAAGCGAACTGAGGACCAAGATAATGAAACACACACACAATACCACTTTTAACCACGATCCTTCCTCCTTCCTCCTAAATATCTATATTCGGCTCTACCACTCTTCGAAGTTTTTTTTAAGTAATATTTTAAGGAAAAAAATACAAAAATAAAATAATAAAAATACTGTGTTTCTTGCAGGTTTTTATCTTGGAACTTTAAGGAAAAATGACGTTAACACGCGCAGTCAAATTTGCAGTCTTATTCAATAACAAATTATTAATTGGGTTTCTTTTATTTTATGGTGATATTATATTTGTAATTAATAATTTGTTAATACTATAAGCAAGATATTACCAATGGCATTTGACATGATAAAACTGGTTTAAATCTCAAACTGTTGGTTAAGTACTTTGTCGACAGGCGACGATTAAACTACAGATCTGTAGATTAAACTCATGTTTGCAGTTGGTATTTGTGAAACTTTTTCATGATTTATAGTTGACACCTTGGTTAAAACTATGGATTGCACAAGCGACCTAAAGAAATATTCTTGTCAGTCGGCCTACTCGTTGTCGTATTTCCGCCGTTATCTATATTATCCTGGCAAGAAACGAATTTATGAGTTTTTTTAAGAATAGCTTGCCTTCAATTATTATCGATCAGCGCAACTATCCGTTAACATAAGAAATAGCATGTGAAAGTGACCTAATAACCCTTTATTACTGATATTCGCTAATAAGCCACTGATGTTTACAAGCTAACTTTTTAAACTGCAGGCGCGAAGCTCTCTAAAATTAGATATGCAAATCACTATTTCCCAGATTTAGTGCAAGTTAGTTTGTAACGCTGTTTTTCTATTACTAGATAAGTACAAGTCAATCAATCCAAACCGTTCCGACCAACGTAGAGACTACGGAATCACAAACTTCCACTGGCGGCCCATCCGTAGCTGCGTCAATACAGACAAACGATGAAGGAACACCCCGACCTCCTTTTGGTGGTCCGGATCAGCCATAGCTCCAAGCAAATTGCCATTGCTATATAGAATTTCGTAAATCAAACTGTGCGTTGTGAAAGGCTGATCTGTTGTAATAAAAAGACTGCTTTTATAGGAATATTGACATTTAAACTAAGTTTTTCATACTAAATACCATTTATTTATTTTTTTAAAGCATTGTTTATTCAGTCGGAATGATGGTTGTTTTATAAACGAATAATATAACGGGACGTTTATGCAAAACGTCTTAATTAAAATGGAATGTAGAAAACATAATCTTAATCACTTATTGTACTATATTCGTATTGACTGTAACGATGTGCGTCCTATATATTTTTATAAGGTTGTACATGCTTCCTATTTCATCAGTTTTCGAGTGCATTTAAACTTAAAGTTGGTTTATTGCATTTTCGGTTGAACGAAATAGCCCTTTTCTTTACGATGTCACCAAACTCTTTTTAACCAATTTTTATGGTATATTATTTTTAAACGGGATTTCTTTTATATGCTTATATAATTTCTACATTGTAGTCAAATATATTGTATTATAGTCTAAGGGCCAGTGGCCGGTAGACGACAAATTAAAGTAATTTTTAAAATATTCTATTAAAGATGCCGTTTAAATATGTTAAGATAAATTATTATATATTATAATTTAAAAATGAAAAAAACAGACCACTACGGCGGTTATGACATTATGGCAGACACTAGAAAATTTCGGAAAAATGAGGTTTTAAAAGTATTTTATCAAGTTTAAAATTAATTATATATATATATATATATATATATATATATATATATATATATATATTAATATACAATATATTTAATAATAATATATATATAAAATATATAATATAATATATATATATATTAATATATATATATATATATATATATATATATATATATATATATATATATAGTATTATATATAACAGGTGTGGAAAGGTCAAAACCGAATATGGACGTTTCGCAAGTAGAACAAAGAAAACAAATAAACCACTAAGACAGAGTGAGATCGAATTTAAACTATGACATACGCGCCAAAATACCTTTAACAGCATACGCTCGACGAAGGTTGCCGTATGCCTCGAATCGCTGTCTTTGCTGTTCGGGACAGCGCTTGATACAAGTATCGACACATTGCAAAGCTTTCTCACTTCTTTTACACAGTTCACGTACCATTTCTGAGGTTATAACAGCAAAATCCTACCCCAGCGCGAATATACGCATGTATCGTACTTATTATTATTTTTTTGATTAATTACACAGGTCCACAAAAAAAGGTTATGTACTGATGGGTGCCGGACTAATTGGAAGTCAAACAGAAAAAAATTGTGAAAAGGCGTAATTTCAGATATTAACATTTATTTTTTAATTTAAAACGTCAATATCTCAAAAACTATAAAAGATACACAAAACTTTATTTAACATAAACTATGTATTTTTACAAGACCTTTATTTAAAGTAATATCATCTTTTTGTCTAAAATTTAAGGTATAATAAAAAAACTGAACTGAAAACTGACTAGAAAATATATTATTTTTTTATTTTGGATTTTGTCTGCAAATTTTAAGTGATTTGGGGTTTAACTAAATAAAATAAATGATTATAATTAAAAAAAAATCACAATAATAATAAAAAAATCCCCATTTTGAACCGATTTTTTTTGTCAAAATTAAATTTTCCTTTGAATCTTCTTTATCATTTATATTATGAAAAATATTTACATGAGTTTTTATATAAACAATTTTAAAAGCCTTATTTTTTGTTTTATAACTTTTTTTCTATCTTTTAAAGTTTATATAGTCGTAGTCTAAACATTCCGTGGTAGCAGGTTTCTGCCGGTAAATGTACCGTATCGGTTTTTTGGGTTTTTCTCGATTTTTTGCTATTTGACGTTCAACTTTGACTTCGGATTCGTATTAATCGGAAAAAAAAATTTACCAGAAAATTCTTGTCCGACACCCAGCACACATCACTTTTTTTGTGGACCTGTATTATCATTTATTATCTCATTTTTTTTTTGATGTCTGCCTATTTGTTCATACCACTTAAATGGTCTGCCGCGATAAATAAAAAATAAATAAATAAATAACATATACATTTGAGATTTAATCAAACACTTTTGAAATTGGTTTTTATTTAAATTTTCAACAGTGTCTGCCATGACGTCATAACCACCGTAGTGCTCTACCATTTCCGTTTTTGAATTATAATAATAGTTTATTTTTGCATATCCAAACGGCAGCTTTAATAAAAACTCAATTTTTTTTACCTGTCGCACCTGAGTGGCTATGAGTGGCGACCGAGCCTGAACAAAATGTCTGCTTTGATAAAATACTTGTCGTCTGCCGGCCACTGGCTCTTAGACTATTACAATTACCATGCTATTTAAACCTTTGGATAAGGTGCATTTTTTTAACAACCAGCGTGTAATCTTGCTTCTTTTTATTTATGGCAGCAGCTGTACTTTTTTTAGACAGTTGAGCTTTTCTCAACGCGTTCTTTAATAATCTTATGGTAGTCTGTAACTATTTTGTACATACATATTATAATATATTTTTTCGAAATTATTTATAATCTAATGCCTTAATCATTTTGCTTTGATGCTATTTTTCGACAGGTTTAAATATATTAAATTAGTGGGTTGAAAACTAGTTTTACAGCAACTTTTTGTTATTATTTAAATTGTTATTGTTTTTGTTTTCAAGATGATGTAGATCTTACCGTTATAAATAAATAACCAGTTTCCTTTTTTTATTTAATATATTATTTTAAATATGACCCTTTCTTTCCTGAATAGAGTTAAGATAGATATATTCTGTAGTTTTTAGTATCTCGCCAAACGTGCAAGACGTCACTGCCAAGGTATAGACACACAGAGTGCACATTTTTAGTGATCCTTTCGAACTTGCAGATCACCTTAAAAGGAATCTTAAAAAACCCTTTAAACATCACAAAATCCTATTACGTTTTGATGACAAATCGGTCATCGTTTTTAATGTATAAAATAAACTTAAATAATGAGAACTAAACAATAGCTAAAGTTTTTTTTTTAATTTTTATTTAAAAGGTTTTAGAAATTCTTAGAACTAAAATTATTTTGTAACATTACGTCATAATTTAGAAAAGATGTCTCAGAATTTCCAAAATTTTTCCAAAGTAAAATTAAAATAACTTTAAGGTTAATTACACAGGTTTATAAAAAGAAAGGAAAGTCATGGTCTTTCAAGGAAACCATGTGATCCTTAAGTATTTTGCCGCGCTGAACATAAATCTGATATCCGTTTGGCCCCATCACGTAACATTTTTTTAACATCCTTAAAATTCATGATATAAAAAAATTATATTCAGTTGGTGAAAATTTTTTTAACTTTTTTGTTAGAATTCACTTTTCGAAGTGTCTTGAGTGTTTTCCCAGTTAAACAACAACTTCCCCGAGCGATTTGGGCCAAAAAACATAACCTCAAAAATACCACATATGGTTGATGTTCACTTTGAATGTTTTGATTGAATTGGACATATTTGAGTTTCTATTGTTTCCAATATTTCTCCCCTGCGATGATACTCTCCTAATGGATTTGGACCGAGAAACATAACCTCAAAAATACATGTAATCAAAAACTTATTGTCCTTTTGCCAAAAGTGATTTCAGCTGCGACTTTTTTTGTTGGAACTGCACACTTTGAAGAGTTTCTATTGTTTCTAGTATTTCGCCCCTCCGAAGGTAGCTTCCCGATGAATTTGGGCCAAGAAACATAACCTCAAAAGACCGTGATAGCGATAAAATGGTGGTGTAAATGTTTGTGAGAAGTTTTTTGGAAACAACAAAGATCCAAATTACAAAGATTCACTCAAGATTCACTTTTTGGATTTTCATTTGGACAAATTTTTAGAAAATCTGGAAGATTACAGTAAGAAGTAAGGAAAAGGTTTCATCCGGATATTAGAGAAATGGTGAGAAGTTATCAAGGTCTTTGGGACATCAACATGTTGGCGGATTACTGCTGGAATCTGCAAAGGGATACCTCCGTGGAATACAAAAAAAAATCCTTAAAAAGGAATTTTAGCGAGAGATGTAGACCCATGAACACGTGCGCCAAAAATAAATTTTAAAAGTTTTATCGCTATCACGGGATTTTAAGGATATGTTTTTGGCACTCTCTTAACTGCCAGGGTGTCCGTGGAAGGTAAACATACTTATGGCAATCTGAACTGCGCTTTTCATCAAAAATAAGAAAGTAGACATCATTTATACCAACTGAATACCGTTTTATTGCTATCATGGGCTTTTGAAGTTATGTTTCTCGGCCCAAATCCATCAGAAAGGTACCTTCGGAGTGGGGAAATACTAGAAACAATAGAAACTCTACTAAGTGTGTAGTTCCAACAAAAAAGTCGCAGATCAAATCACTTTTAGCAAAAGGACACTGAGTTTTCGATTACATGTATTTTTCAGGTTATGTTTCTCGGTCCAAATCCATCAGGAGAGTATCATCGAAGGAGGGAAATACTGGAAACAATAGAAACTCTTTAAAGTGTTCAATCCCATTAAAACATTCAAAGTGGACACTTTTAGCAAAGGGATACTGTATTTTCGATATTTGGTATCTTTGAGGTTATGTTTTTTTGGCCTAAATCGCTCGAGAAAGTTGTTGTATATATATATATATATATATATATATATATATATATATATATATATATATATATATATATATATATATATATATATATATATATATATATATATATATATATATATATATATATATATATATATATATATATATATATATATATATATATATATATATATATATATATATATATATATATATATATATATATATATATATATATATATATCGTAATTTTGAGTAGTACAACAAGATGTAACAGATCTCAGAGTGTTGTGTGGATTAGGCGAAAATAAAAGTAACCGTTGGGCGGGAGAAGTCGTTTATTTGGATCTTAATTTGAGTTGCTTCGGCTAGAATATGGGGAAATCACTTTATACATTGAAATATTGCTAATTAGTTAATTTATGCCTACCTAGCACTACGATTACAACCCCAAAAAGTCACATAAACTATGATAAGGTATGCACTAACGAAAAGTTGCCAGCCAAAGAACGCGATAAAGGTCCGGTACTCAACCGGTCGATGTAAAAAACTCGACATAAAAAAAGGCGTTCGCATCGCTGGTACTTGTTGGTCAAAATAAGACCCTTCTGGACGAAATGGTGAATGTGATTAGATTTTCAAAATAAAGCTTAAAATTGGTTCCGTTTCATCCGCCCCCCATTCTCCTTGACTATAATTACTACGTCAAGAGAATATACTTTAGGACTACTAATCCAGCCCACTCTAAAAAATACTAAGTACACTAGTACATTTTTAATTCAAATCGGCAATACATAAGGACGTAAATGGGATGCATGAAACATACCCCTTTCCTTTTTGCTTTCAGGTCTTCCAGAATATACGTAGAAAAACTAACAATTTTTTTAATTTTAAATGGGCCACTAAAAGTAACAACATTTTTTTGTTTCTGATGACAAAGCAGAGGACATAGGGTCAGTGCGCAGAAGCACTAAATCGCCTTCTTTAAAGGTAGTGAAAGGGCGCGAAGGGTATCTTGCGGCCCGTCTGGCGGCTCGACCCTGTAAACACTCACGTGCTAACACTAGTTTCTGATCATGTGCCAAGGCGGTATCGCCATACTGCGGATGTCTTAATTTTCCCGGTAAGAAAAACACACCGTCACTACCAAAATGCAGTTCAGCCGGAGTGAACCCGTAGATTCATGAACTACGTTATTTAAGAAATATTCGAAGTTTTTTATTTCGCAAGCCCACGACGTATTTTTCGAATGGCAGTAAACGCGGCATAACCGACCTAGTTCTCGCATAACACGCTCGGAACTATTGGCCTGCGGATGACGAACCGAGCAAAAAGAGACTTCCACCGCTAGAGACGCAAGAGTGTTTTTCCATGCGGCCGCAGTAAACTGTGTACCATGGTCAGATAAAACGCGGGACGGCCGCCCAAATTTTGGAAAATAGGCCAAAGTCAAGCGACCGAGACACGCGCGCGTGGTTGCCCTTTTTATCGGATACAAGGCGACTACTTTGGAAAATACATCCAAGACGACAAAAACGTATTTAGCGCCCCCCCGACCAACAGGCAACGGGCCATAAAGGTCAACTGCTACTAACTCGCCCTTTTCGTTCGGGACAATTGGTTCTATAGGAGGTTTGGTAATATCGTGTGTTTAGTCTTCTGGCAAATTTCACAAGAGCGCAGTATTCGTTTGATATCCCGATACATATTGGTCCACCAGGCCTCGCGCTTCAACGCACACCACGTCTTATATCCGCCAAAATGGCCAATCCGTTCATGAAAATATCGAACAAAATCTAACGTAAGTGCCTGCGGCACACACAGTACATACGGTCCATCAGTATCCGACTGATAATACAAAACGTCGTTGTGTAATGCAAAACGTTTTTGCAGCTTTAGATCATTAACCAGATTTAATCGGATCGAGTTTAGTTTCTCGTCGGTTAACTGATAAGTTTTGATTTTTTTTAGCAAACTAGCAAAATGAGGTTCCACTTTAAAATTTGCCAAAACTTTGAACCTCGGTTCATGGGCGTAACCGGTCGTTCGGTGCCCGAAAAACGCGATAAGGCATCCGCCACATTATTTTTATAGCCAGGGATATACTGAATGTCAAAACTAAATTCTTGTAAGGACAAGGGCCCATCGCGCAATCCGCGGCGAAAGTAAACGACATGTATTTAAATATGTAAGCGCTCGGTTGTCGGTATACAACGTAAATTTTTTCCCAAAAGGTAAGTGCGAAAACGCCCCAACGCCCAGACCGCGCCTAAGATTTCTTTTTCCGAACCGCTATATCGTGTTTCACGAGGCAGTAAAGTCCTGCTTGCCCAAGCCACTATCCTTTTCTGACCGTCGACTATTTGAAAGAGCTGCGAACCTAAAGCAGTGTCGCACGCATCCACGACCACGTGCCACTCCAAACTCGGATTGGGATGGTATAACAGGGTCGCGTCGATAAGTAGTTGCTTTACTTGTTCGAACGCATTTTTTCAACTTCGGTCCACGCCCACCGTTGTTGTTTCCGTAACAGTTGGGTTAATGGTTTACTTACTGCGGCGAAATGTGGACAGAACGGTCTATCGAAATTACATAAACCCAAAAATTTTGCAACTCTTTAACGTTTCGCGGTTCAGATATTCACGAATTGCCTGCACACGGTCCGGCGAAGGCTTTACTCCTTCAGGCGTTAAAATGTAACCGAGAAATTGAATTTCCGTTCTAAAAAAACAGCATTTTTTAAATTTAGTTTAAGTCCGCATTCTTTAAGTCTAGAAAACACTTTTTGTAAATGCTCAATATGATCTTTAAATGAATTTGACAATATTAAGACGTCGTCTATATAGCATTTGAGAAAACTTTTAAATTCATTCCCGAAAATAACATCCATACATCGTACAAATGCAGAAACGGCCGTAGACAAACCGAAAGGTAAAACCCGAAACTGATAAGTTCTTTTTCCGACCATAAATCCCGTATATTTTTTTGATTCCAGACTGAGCGGAATTTGATAATATCCCATTGTAAAATCTAAAGTGGACATATATTTACATTCCGACATAGATAATAAAATTTCCTCGATCGGCGGAGGCATTTCGTATTCTTTGCGCATGCGTTTGTTTAAATAGCGTGCATCAAGACATATCCGAACGCTATTATCTTTTTTGACGGTCGTCATGATGGGCGAAACATAAGGCGTAGCCGCGCGCTCTATTACACCCCAACTTTCCATGTCTTTTAGTGCTTTCTCAACCGCGTCGCGGTGCGCCAGTGGTAAAGGATACGGCTTTATAAAAAATCTTTATCATCATTTAATTTTATTTCATGTATGTATTTATCCGTCAGCCCCGGTATTTTAGAAAATACGGTTTTATTATTTTGAAGAACAGCACTAAATTCGCCGCGTTGTTGACGGGTAATCGAATCGCATGCCGATAAGATTTCTGAAAATTCATCGTTTTTTGTTCAGTATATGCGTAATCATACAAGACCTGTCGTTAGAAATAATTTTAATTTTACTACCCGGGCAATAATCAAACTCATGAAATGCAGTTTCTAAAATAACAACTTTTACATCTTTATCAAAACATGTAATTTGATTTTTTGCAAGGTCAATTTGAGCATTTACCGTTCGTAAAAAATCTACACCCAAAATTACAGGAAAAATAAGATCGGGTACAAGTAAGAATTCGTGTTCAAAAGTATGTTTTCCAGTTGTAAATCGCAAAAGACACTGTCTTTCGACTTTTTTGTTTTGCTTTGAAAGCCCCGGACAGTTTAACACCTGTACACAAAAGGAAGGAATAATGTCGTAAGCGTCACTTAAATGAACCCAGACACTTTCTGAAAAGCAAGAAACCTGTGACCCACTATCTACAAGTGCAATAGTGGAATAGCCATAAAATTAATTTCTACTTGGGGCGACCTAAAGTCGTCTTTATTATGTTGAAAGTCACAAGTATCTTGCAGTTCGTCTCGAGGAGTTTTTAGTATTACGTCAAAATTATTTACATTCCCCGCTACTAAATCTAGTAGAGGGAGTTTCCTCTTTTCCCGAATCCAAGGTTAAGGAATCCTCCACCACTTGCGTGTGAGAAATATTTTTTCGGGAGGCCTCGCTTTTAGCGTTAAACTGTCTATTCTTTTGATAGTTATCAAATGTTTTCACATTTGGCTTGTTAAAATTAGTTAATTTTGCGTCAGTACAATTTTTCTATCAAAATAATAGTCAGCTTGCCTTAGTTTTTCTAAAGCCTCCTGAAAATCACGAGTCCCTACTAGGACAGAAGATATATTGGGTGGAAAATGCCTTGCTATAATTTGAATTAGGATTTCCGGAGGATATGGTGGGTCTAAATATTTAGCCTGTCCCACAAAGTAATTAAAATGATCAACAAAACATACATTATTATCTAAATAGCGTGCAGCTTCAATTTTTAATTTAACCCCTAATTGTTTTGTAGGCCCCCAGAAATGGTCCAGAAAAGCTAGCCTAAATTCTTGATAATTATTAAAAGTAGATAAATATGCATCCGACCACAATTTAGTTTTTTCTGTAAAAAGTGGACTTAAAAGGAATACAAATTGGTTATATGGTAAATTATTCACTTGAAAATAATTATCGATTATATTAATAAATTCTACCGGATGTATCAAATTATTATCGAATACTGGCAACTTTTTTACATCAATTATGTTTAATAAGTCCCTATCTTCCCTAATATTAGGATTTACATTATTGTTATTTAAATTAAATTGATTAAATTGTTGTATGACCTCTGTAACGAGGCGCGTTATTCCCTCGGGAGAGAAGAGGGGAATTCCTGGTTGTCCAATGGGTTGGAAACCTAAGGTGGGTTCTGGAACTTGTATATTACGTTGCCTAAATACATTTTCTGGAGGTGGTTGACGACCACCCAGTTCTGGGGCCGTATTAGGATACAAAATTGGCCTACCTGATGGGCTTGGTGTGGTGAGTGTGGGGGAGGGTACCTCTGGAACCATCCTGAGTGGCTGTTGCTGCTGCTGCAATGGGGAACCGTTGATTCCTTCACGTTCGTAGTCCACTCTTGATCCAGAGTTGTTAAAAGTGGTCACTCTTCTCCTTAAGTCATATCCGTGTGCTCCTCCTCTAGGAATAGGATTTCTTGGAGTATCCCGCGAATTCATTTTCGCCTCCCGTGTGGGCGCCAGATGTAACAGATCTCAGAGTGTTGTGTGGATTAGGCGAAAATAAAAGTAACCGTTGGGCGGGAGAAGTCGTTTATTTGGATCTTAATTTGAGTTGCTTCGGCTAAAATATGGGGAAATCACTTTATACATTGAAATATTTGCTAATTAGTTAATTTATGCCTACCTAGCACTACGATTACAACCCCAAAAAGTCACATAAACTATGATAAGGTATGCACTAACGAAAAGTTGCCAGCCAAAGAACGCGATAAAGGTCCGGTACTCAACCGGTCGATGTAAAAAACTCGACATAAAAAAAGGCGTTCGCATCGCTGGTACTTGTTGGTCAAAATAAGACCCTTCTGGACGAAATGGTGAATGTGATTAGATTTTCAAAATAAAGCTTAAAATTGGTTCCGTTTCATCCGCCCCCCATTCTCCTTGACTATAATTACTACGTCAAGAGAATATACTTTAGGACTACTAATCCAGCCCACTCTAAAAAATACTAAGTACACTAGTACATTTTTAATTCAAATCGGCAATACATAAGGACGTAAATGGGATGCATGAAACATACCCCTTTCCTTTTTGCTTTCAAGGTCTTCCAGAATATACGTAGAAAAACTAACAATTTTTTTAATTTTAAATGGGCCACTAAAAAGTAACAACATTTTTTTTGTTTCTGATGACAAAGCAGAGGACATAGGGTCAGTGCGCAGAAGCACTAAATCGCCTTCTTTAAAGGTAGTGAAAGGGCGCGAAGGGTATCTTGCGGCCCGTCTGGCGGCTCGACCCTGTAAACACTCACGTGCTAACACTAGTTTCTGATCATGTGCCAAGGCGGTATCGCCATACTGCGGATGTCTTAATTTTCCCGGTAAGAAAAACACACCGTCACTACCAAAATGCAGTTCAGCCGGAGTGAACCCCGTAGATTCATGAACTACGTTATTTAAGAAATATTCGAAGTTTTTTATTTCGCAAGCCCACGACGTATTTTTCGAATGGCAGTAAACGCGGCATAACCGACCTAGTTCTCGCATAACACGCTCGGAACTATTGGCCTGCGGATGACGAACCGAGCAAAAAGAGACTTCCACCGCTAGAGACGCAAGAGTGTTTTTCCATGCGGCCGCAGTAAACTGTGTACCATGGTCAGATAAAACGCGGGACGGCCGCCCAAATTTTGGAAAATAGGCCAAAGTCAAGCGACCGAGACACGCGCGCGTGGTTGCCCTTTTTATCGGATACAAGGCGACTACTTTGGAAAATACATCCAAGACGACAAAAACGTATTTAGCGCCCCCCCGACCAACAGGCAACGGGCCATAAAGGTCAACTGCTACTAACTCGCCCTTTTCGTTCGGGACAATTGGTTCTATAGGAGGTTTTGGTAATATCGTGTGTTTAGTCTTCTGGCAAATTTCACAAGAGCGCAGTATTCGTTTGATATCCCGATACATATTGGTCCACCAGGCCTCGCGCTTCAACGCACACCACGTCTTATATCCGCCAAAATGGCCAATCCGTTCATGAAAATATCGAACAAAATCTAACGTAAGTGCCTGCGGCACACACAGTACATACGGTCCATCAGTATCCGACTGATAATACAAAACGTCGTTGTGTAATGCAAAACGTTTTTGCAGCTTTAGATCATTAACCAGATTTAATCGGATCGAGTTTAGTTTCTCGTCGGTTAACTGATAAGTTTTGATTTTTTTTAGCAAACTAGCAAAATGAGGTTCCACTTTAAAATTTGCCAAAACTTTGAACTCTCGGTTCATGGGCGTAACCGGTCGTTCGGTGCCCGAAAAACGCGATAAGGCATCCGCCACATTATTTTTATAGCCAGGGATATACTGAATGTCAAAACTAAATTCTTGTAAGACAAGGGCCCATCGCGCAATCCGCGGCGAAAGTAAACGACATGTATTTAAATATGTAAGCGCTCGGTTGTCGGTATACAACGTAAATTTTTTTCCCAAAAGGTAAGTGCGAAAACGCCCCAACGCCCAGACCGCGCCTAAGATTTCTTTTTCCGAACCGCTATATCGTGTTTCACGAGGCAGTAAAGTCCTGCTTGCCCAAGCCACTATCCTTTTCTGACCGTCGACTATTTGAAAGAGCTGCGAACCTAAAGCAGTGTCGCACGCATCCACGACCACGTGCCACTCCAAACTCGGATTGGGATGGTATAACAGGGTCGCGTCGATAAGTAGTTGCTTTACTTGTTCGAACGCATTTTTTTCAACTTCGGTCCACGCCCACCGTTGTTGTTTCCGTAACAGTTGGGTTAATGGTTTACTTACTGCGGCGAAATGTGGACAGAACGGTCTATCGAAATTACATAAACCCAAAAATTTTTGCAACTCTTTAACGTTTCGCGGTTCACGATATTCACGAATTGCCTGCACACGGTCCGGCGAAGGCTTTACTCCTTCAGGCGTTAAAATGTAACCGAGAAATTGAATTTCCGTTCTAAAAAAACAGCATTTTTTTAAATTTAGTTTAAGTCCGCATTCTTTAAGTCTAGAAAACACTTTTTGTAAATGCTCAATATGATCTTTAAATGAATTTGACAATATTAAGACGTCGTCTATATAGCATTTGAGAAAACTTTTAAATTCATTCCCGAAAATAACATCCATACATCGTACAAATGCAGAAACGGCCGTAGACAAACCGAAAGGTAAAACCCGAAACTGATAAGTTCTTTTTCCGACCATAAATCCCGTATATTTTTTTGATTCCAGACTGAGCGGAATTTGATAATATCCCATTGTAAAATCTAAAGTGGACATATATTTACATTCCGACATAGATAATAAAATTTCCTCGATCGGCGGAGGCATTTCGTATTCTTTGCGCATGCGTTTGTTTAAATAGCGTGCATCAAGACATATCCGAACGCTATTATCTTTTTTGACGGTCGTCATGATGGGCGAAACATAAGGCGTAGCCGCGCGCTCTATTACACCCCAACTTTCCATGTCTTTTAGTGCTTTCTCAACCGCGTCGCGGTGCGCCAGTGGTAAAGGATACGGCTTTATAAAAAAATCTTTATCATCATTTAATTTTATTTCATGTATGTATTTATCCGTCAGCCCCGGTATTTTAGAAAATACGGTTTTATTATTTTGAAGAACAGCACTAAATTCGCCGCGTTGTTGACGGGTAATCGAATCGCATGCCGATAAGATTTCTGAAAATTCATCGTTTTTTTGTTCAGTAATATGCGTAATCATACAAGACCTGTCGTTAGAAATAATTTTAATTTTACTACCCGGGCAATAATCAAACTCATGAAATGCAGTTTCTAAAATAACAACTTTTACATCTTTATCAAAACATGTAATTTGATTTTTTGCAAGGTCAATTTGAGCATTTACCGTTCGTAAAAAATCTACACCCAAAATTACAGGAAAAATAAGATCGGGTACAAGTAAGAATTCGTGTTCAAAAGTATGTTTTCCAGTTGTAAATCGCAAAAGACACTGTCTTTCGACTTTTTTTTGTTTTGCTTTGAAAGCCCCGGACAGTTTAACACCTGTACACAAAAAGGAAGGAATAATGTCGTAAGCGTCACTTAAATGAACCCAGACACTTTCTGAAAAGCAAGAAACCTGTGACCCACTATCTACAAGTGCAATAGTGGAATAGCCATAAAAATTAATTTCTACTTGGGGCGACCTAAAGTCGTCTTTATTATGTTGAAAGTCACAAGTATCTTGCAGTTCGTCTCGAGGAGTTTTTAGTATTACGTCAAAATTATTTACATTCCCCGCTACTAAATCTAGTAGAGGGGAGTTTCCTCGTTTCCCGAATCCAAGGTTAAGGAATCCTCCACCACTTGCGTGTGAGAAATATTTTTTCGGGAGGCCTCGCTTTTAGCGTTAAACTGTCTATTCTTTTGATAGTTATCAAATGTTTTCACATTTGGCTTGTTAAAATTAGTTAATTTTGCGTCAGTACAATTTTTTCTATCAAAATAATAGTCAGCTTGCCTTAGTTTTTCTAAAGCCTCCTGAAAATCACGAGTCCCTACTAGGACAGAAGATATATTGGGTGGAAAATGCCTTGCTATAATTTGAATTAGGATTTCCGGAGGATATGGTGGGTCTAAATATTTAGCCTGTCCCACAAAGTAATTAAAATGATCAACAAAACATACATTATTATCTAAATAGCGTGCAGCTTCAATTTTTAATTTAACCCCTAATTGTTTTGTAGGCCCCCAGAAATGGTCCAGAAAAGCTAGCCTAAATTCTTGATAATTATTAAAAGTAGATAAATATGCATCCGACCACAATTTAGTTTTTTCTGTAAAAAGTGGACTTAAAAGGAATACAAATTGGTTATATGGTAAATTATTCACTTGAAAATAATTATCGATTATATTAATAAATTCTACCGGATGTATCAAATTATTATCGAATACTGGCAACTTTTTTACATCAATTATGTTTAATAAGTCCCTATCTTCCCTAATATTAGGATTTACATTATTGTTATTTAAATTAAATTGATTAAATTGTTGTATGACCTCTGTAACGAGGCGCGTTATTCCCTCGGGAGAGAAGAGGGGAATTCCTGGTTGTCCAATGGGTTGGAAACCTAAGGTGGGTTCTGGAACTTGTATATTACGTTGCCTAAATACATTTTCTGGAGGTGGTTGACGACCACCCAGTTCTGGGGCCGTATTAGGATACAAAATTGGCCTACCTGATGGGCTTGGTGTGGTGAGTGTGGGGGGAGGGGGTACCTCTGGAACCATCCTGAGTGGCTGTTGCTGCTGCTGCAATGGGGAACCGTTGATTCCTTCACGTTCGTAGTCCACTCTTGATCCAGAGTTGTTAAAAGTGGTCACTCTTCTCCTTAAGTCATATCCGTGTGCTCCTCCTCTAGGAATAGGATTTCTTGGAGTATCCCGCGAATTCATTTTCGCCTCCCGTGTGGGCGCCAGATGTAACAGATCTCAGAGTGTTGTGTGGATTAGGCGAAAATAAAAGTAACCGTTGGGCGGGAGAAGTCGTTTATTTGGATCTTAATTTGAGTTGCTTCGGCTAAAATATGGGGAAATCACTTTATACATTGAAATATTTGCTAATTAGTTAATTTATGCCTACCTAGCACTACGATTACAACCCCAAAAAGTCACATAAACTATGATAAGGTATGCACTAACGAAAAGTTGCCAGCCAAAGAACGCGATAAAGGTCCGGTACTCAACCGGTCGATGTAAAAAACTCGACATAAAAAAAGGCGTTCGCATCGCTGGTACTTGTTGGTCAAAATAAGACCCTTCTGGACGAAATGGTGAATGTGATTAGATTTTCAAAATAAAGCTTAAAATTGGTTCCGTTTCAATGTATAATATAAAATAAAAAAAAAAAAAAAAAACAAATAAGGATTATCAGGCTTGGGTGTTGTCAAGTCAGGTGCGGTCTAGTTAACCTGTGCCGGGGCTGATTATTTTAATTAACTGCTTTTTTTGTATTTAGCCGTGTCCAAGGCTTTAAGACTTAGGAGGGCCTTTCGAAACAACATTACAAGGGCCCACCGGGAGACTTCCGGTATCCCGGTGGGCAAGCACGCGCCTGTTTCCATATTTACTTAACATAATTTTTGTTAAATAAAGTGTTGTAAGGCACTATTTTTTGAGTAGTTAAAAAACATTTTCTTATCATCAGGTGCTAAACGTCCACTTAGTTCAGCAATGGAAAATTAATTTTCTAATTTCTCCTGAGAAATAGGGTTGGCAAAAAAAGATTATTTAAAACCAGTAAAAATGACGCAATCAGCAGCACCTAAAAACGTCTTAAAAATAATATTTTGTTTTTGCAAAACATGATGCGGTTCAGCATGGGGCTGCATATAACGTGGCCTTTATTGCCCACCGGCTTGCATTGCTTGCAGTAAAAGTGACTGCGATAACCACCCACCACTTGAAGAAGAAAAAATTTCCGATACGCAAAATATAAATAAAAATGAAATTTTATATTTTTTGTATATGTAAGTAGAGCAGAACATTTTTAACATTTAATAACATATTTTAAAATTACTGATAAATAACTCTTCATAAAATTTTATTTGTTTAAATTTTATCATATTTTCTTAAATATATAATATGAAATATGTTTCTCAGAGTTGTTTAAATCTTAAAGAAATATATAAATTTTAAATTTTGTTATGTATATTCATTTTATGTTACTATTATATAAAAAAAATCTAATAAGCAATTATAACAGTCCGAAAATTGAGTAAAATTGCTGTTCTCAGAAATTAAAATTCCCGATATCTTCGAAACTATGAAAAATACGATAAATTATTATAATACTACTTTTAGAAAATTTAATTATGTACCAAAAAGATTCTGTGTAAAAATGACGAAAATTAATATTTAAAAAGTTACAGCCATTTAAAAAAATGTTTCATTCAAATATCATAAATATTGTTTAAACAATATAAATTTTTATTTGCCCCTTTCAAAAGGTTTCTGATTTTGAATAATACGGAAAAACAAAATTATTAAAAAAATATTAAAATCGGAGCTGTTCTTGAGGACTTCCAACTAAAATGCTTCATTGACGCTACTACGTATAATAATATTCCATATAACAATATATTTTTAAATCTGTATTGCGGTCTTTCTATTATGTAGTATCATTATTAAAATTCCTGTCCACGTGTAGGCAATTTCAGTACTATGTTATTAAGCGAAATCAAAAAGGGTTAATAATGACTATTCAAGAGCAGACGCAGAAAACCGACATATGTGGATTTGAATACATTATTTTCATGATGTATTCACAAATGACCAACTATTTTTAATTAGCATTACATTGTTAGTATTTTCGTATAGTTGGTAGAAAACTAGGTAACTAAATCTTAATGCAAAACTAGAAAATAGCTTTATGTTATATTTAAAAATTAAATAATTTTTGAGTAGAGAAGGATATTGTATACCAATTTATGGCTATTTTCAAAACAAAAATAAGACTATAGTTTGTCTTAAAGTATACCGTGTTAGCAAAAGCTAACACGGTATATTATATTCATTTATGGATTATACCTGCCGACAACAGTAAAATTACAATTCAGTAGGTATTAAAGGACAGAACATTAGGGGCGGACTGTATTAATATAAAGATTTATAATTTATTGTTTATTTAGGTAGGTATAATCTTAAAATTACATTAAGAAATTAAATATATGCAGTTTTAATAAATGTATAACTATATTATCTACACATAATTACATTTTTAATCTAAATATCTAAATCTACCTCTGTTTCACTATCAGAGTCATTATTGAGATTAATTACAATAGGATTTGTGTTGTTTTGTATAGAAATGTAAGAGTCCTCAATTTTTATAACGTGCTGTACTGAATTTTTTCCAGCTCTCAACTGGTATGTTAGTAATATTTTTTGTCAAATTTATAACACTGGAACTTAAAGTAGGTGTATCATTTTCTTCTCTGATCTTTGATTTTACTTGGTTCTACAAATGCTATATGGGGTTAAACATACAGTGATACGGAGAAAGACGTAAGACAGTATGCCCAGCCTGCTCAGCCAAATTATCACATACATATTGTTTTTTAATTGCATATGAATTTAGGACTTCCAAAAGTTGCGCTTTTTTGTAACTGAATTAAAAATTAAATATAATTTTCTAACAAATATTCCTAGATTTCAGTTTTTAAGCTTGATGAAGCTGGTGCTTTGTGTAGCAGACAGCTGTGGTAGCTTGCGTTATCCATGACAATAACACTGTTGTTTGGATTATTTTTTAAAATATAATTTTGAAACCAGTTTTTAAAAAGTTCTGCACTTGTATCCTCATAATAATCCAAGCTAGAATTCTTAATATTCTTTGCAGACAACAGAAAGCAGTTTGGGACAAATCCGTCTTCTGAACCAGCGTATATTATGCTAATGCGTTTTCCTTAATTTAAAGGTGCTTTCGTCTAACAGTTTTGACTGGAATTAACCCATCCTTTGGATACTGTGAGGCGTGTATCGAACGATGTTTCATAAAAGTAAATTATGGATCTGTTTTCTAACCTATATTTTTTTATTTCTTAAAGGTAATTAAAGTGCGTAATCTGTGCGATTCCATTGTCTTTTATCTATTTTGTGGTATTTAAATCTCATTTTACAAACAACCCTATGGAGGGTGGCACGGCTAATATTTATATTGATTTCGTCTTCGTCTAGCTATTTTTTTAGTTTATCCAACTTAGAAACAACTCTGCTTTCATAAAGACAATATATATACGGTGAGATTAAAAATCACAACGTTTTTTTTTTCTTTTGTTCAATTCTTCACTAATCATAATATCCCTTGTCGATGATATTACAGTTTTTGTAAGTGGACAGGTTTCTTTTAAAACTTCTTGTTTAATTAGTCCTCTACTGATTGATTAAAGTTTCATGCACATTTTTCACAACCTGTTTTGCATCTAATGACAAATGATTTCGACGCGACATAGTTATATTCTCGTAAAGCAACTTTTTCGAAACGCACAGTAAAAACGGTTATTCAACACTGCCACTAAAATATTAGCCAAAATATTTATATACCTCATGGTCAATACTTAAGAAATACCTGGCCCACCCCTGCCATTATGAAATAATGGGTTTACCCAATAACAATATGTAATAAAATTATACATATTTATTTTCTCGGCGCTTACTAAAAGTCTGCTTTATACTTCTATAAACTAAAAAAGCTATCTGAATTAGCATTTCTAAGTGTACGCGTTTTATATATTTTATTTTTTGCAGCAGTATAAATAGGTGATAGGAAAATGAATAGTTAAAATAATGATTGTTTTTTATCGACCGTCAAAAAACGCCCGAAATTTGGGCTTCTAAAACACCCACTTAAAATAATTTACAGTCGAGTAACAGTAACAGTAACAGAAAAATAAATCACTTAAGTCCTAAGGTTATTTTATGAAAGTAAGAAATATCATATTCTTGTAATTTAGTGCTTTTAAGTCATGCCTTTCTTTTGGCTGAAACCGGGGAAGCTCCATTGTCTCTAAGACGAGCATATTTAGGAAAAAAATTCTTGTTAAAAATGTTTATGTTACTAATGATTCTCTTATAAACAAGGTTGGTAAGCTGGCTACAGAAAACCTAACTCTTAAATTTTGGAGACACAAAAACTCTCCGCCACTAGCAGATGCCTTTGTTGAAATATCGCAATTACAAAAGGATATTGTTATCTATGACCAACTAGTTAATAACTTCAACTCGGGAAAGTTATTTTTAAAAAAATTATTTTATTACTCGAGAGATGTACAAGAACTGAAGCTTAAAAGTGATTTTACATATATTTATAATATTTGTTTTGCTGATACAGCTGGGAACATACTAGTCTAAAATCTAAAAAAAGCGTGTAATTAAGCAACGTAGCAAATCCCACGGGAATGTAACTCCTCCCCTCATAAGTTGAAAGCACATTCTAAAAGGGATGTGTTTTCAAAATTTTTCATTTTTAGAAAATATTTGTTTTTTAGAAAGTACTGGTTTTTTGGTCATTATTGGGGTTAATATCTAATTTTACCGGGATCGAAGCTTTCTTAGATCTTTTTACAATTTTAAAATATAAAAGAGAAATAATAATTAATGTTATAATAATATATAATAATATTGTCCAAAAACTTGTTCGATCGGTATAGATTATTGACGTCATTTTTTGGAGGTCTTCTTTGTGTTTTCTAAGGGTTGATTGTATGTCTTTGGTGGCTTCCAAATTCACGTAGTTGAGGTCCATGGCAGGAAGGCTCAAAATCTTCGGTTCGCGTTCGATTAGACTCAAATTTAATATAGGTATATTGACTTTGGAAAAATCTGATCGACTTGGTTTATATGTCTCAAATAATATTGATTTTAATTGAACTTTGCAATTCATTGACGATTCTAACAGGTATGATCCAAACAGTGGAATGTTTTCTTCTGTTTCTTTACATTTTACGATACTTATTGAACGGCTTGGTATAGTTATAAGCCATTTTCCATTGGTGATTTTTGTTCATTGAATTTCGTGTAATTGCGTATTGAACAGGTGGCAAGCTGATACATTGGGAATGTGTTTGATGAGCTGTATTGCGCAAGACGTGCTGTCTTCTATAGAGGCGGTCCTGGATTCTTTGCACAGATAGTTTTGAGGCTGGATTTTCAGACATTTTTGGTCCGTGTAGGCGTATTTCTTGTTGCCTAGTGCTAGGTAGGGCTTAAAGGGTATATTGACGAGGAACGATTGAATATTGGGAATCGGTAAAGGAAATGAAATATTGATATGTTTCCGATTCAACAAGTGGTAATTCTAATATAAAAATGTTATGGTCTTTTAAAAAGCTTTTAATTGTTATTATTTTTTCAAAATTAAGAATATTTTGCAAATTTGGTTCAAGAGGTAATTTATCTCTAATTAAATGATTATTTAATTTTTTTATTTCGGTTAGCAATTCGTTAGGATCGATTATTGAGTTGTGTAGTGTATTAATTTTTGCAAAAGTGATTGCAACTTCGATTTTAGTAAGAATATCGTATATTGATTGGTAAATTAGTGTAACTTGATTAATTATTGTGTGTGTTAAGTAATATTGATGAAAATCAGTCTGATCTAAATCAATTTTTTATATTATTTCTTCCACTTTGAAGAATACGAGATTTTAAGATGTTTTCGTTATGTGTAATGTTCGATATTATAATTTTAAATTTGTTAATTGATGAATCCAAGAGTGTTATTTGGTTTATAGCATCAATTTTTAATTGATTTTGATTATTTTGTATTTTTCTTATTTTTGCGTCAGTTTGTTCCGCGTCGTTTTGGTCTAGATTTTCAGTTATGCATTTTATAAATGAGCCTAAAGGGTTAAATAGGCCTCTTTTATTTTTGTAATAAGTCTTTGTCGGGATAATTTGTTCTATTAGATTTTCTATGTGTTTTTCACGTGTATATAGTGAAGTAAGAGTGTTAGAATATTCTTTATAATAATTACTGTTATTTTTAATTTTAGTAGACATTGTTTCAACTTGATTTTTAATAGTTTGAAATTTATTGATTAGAGGGGCAAGATCGATATTTTGAATAAAGGTCCATTGATTTGATTCTAATTGTGCGGTCCCTAGCCTGAAGGGTAGGATTCCGGGATGATCGTTTAAGTCATGAAATTTTACTGAGTTCCCGAGGGTCCAGCTCCATCTGGAACAATAGGCATAATTTTAGATTCGTTTATATGAATAATTTCTTTTCTTTTTGTTTTGGGGTTTTCCATTTCTATTTTATCATTTTCTAATATACTTGCTAAAATAAATGGTCCTAAAAATTTCTTTTTAATTTTTCCCGATCGTTTGTCTGATTTTTTATAAACTTGTGATCCTATTATTAGCTCTTTGGAAGTTTTATCTTTATTGATTTTATCGATAATTTTTTGTTTTAATGCCTTCGATTCTTCGGCAACTTTATTATTAAGAATTTGTGTATTATTTTTATGATTATTTAAGTATTCGGTATATACGTGAGAAGGTATTAGATCCATAGGGTCTCTAGAATCAGTGTGTCCAAAGACAAGTTCGTATGGACAAAAATTTGTACTTGAATGAGTTGTATTGTTGTAAGCAATAATTGCATAGGGCATTAGTTTAGTGACGTCTGCTTCCGGGTCTGATTCGCGTAATATTCGAATATGTTCGATTAGCGTAGAATGTAGGCGTTCCACGGGTGAATTTGATTCGTGGTGATAAGGGGTAGTAAAATGGACTTTAACATTATGTGTTTTTAATGAGCCGTCTACTACTTCGTTTTGGAACTCAGAACCATTATCTGATATTATCTGTTTAGGGATTCGTAGAAAAGAGAAAAATTTAACTAATTGATCACAGCATGATACTGCGTTTCCGGTATATGGGAGAGCTTGTGAAAATTTTGAAATTGTGTCTATAATTGTTAAAAAATTTTGTTTACCTATAATGAATGTGTCGATATGTATTATTTCAAAAGGTTTGCTGGGGGTTTCTGTTAAGATAAGAGGTTGATTAGGGGGTCTTCTATTATATTTTGATCTTTGACATATTTCACAGTTGTTAATGTATTTTGTGACGTCAGACTTTAATGACTTCCAATAATAATTTGTTTTAAGATATTTGCACGTATCATCTATTCCGCGGTGATTTGTTTTACCTTCGTGTCTATATTTAATCAATAATTCTCTTTCGTCTGGTTGAGCATTATTTACTAGTTTTGTGCATTCTATTAATTTAAAGTTATTAAAATGATTTTTTATTGCTTGTTGAAAATAAGGCCGTAGTTCTTTTGAGAATAAGTATAAATCTGTATTTTTATTTGTTAAGTATTCTTTTAGAAAATTTGTAATAGTATCGATGTTAGTTGGCAGCGTTGCATGAATAATATAATTTCCGTCAAAATTTTCTCGTTCGGTTTTAATATAGTTATCATAGGGTGATTTTTTGATAATAAATTGATACGGTTTATTATTAATAATTTCGTCTAATATGGTCATATTAGAATAATTCTCGTTCGCGTTTGTACTATGAACAGTGTCTTTCATTGGTGGGTTAATTACCGGTGTTTGTATTATTGGTGGTTGATTTATCAGTGATTGATTTATTGGTGGTCGAATTTGAATGTCTGAAATAATATTGATTTTTTTTGTATTCGGTTTTTTGGGTGTTATTTTCGATTTGTTTTAGAGGGGCTGAAACTAGTTCAGGGTTAAGATATTCGGGGTTAAAGTCGCTGTTTAAAAATTGGGCAATATCGGTATTTATATCACCTGGATCGTTGAATAATGATTCGGATTCGATAGCATGTAAAGGGATACGACTAAGTGCGTCACAGTTGGAATTTTGTTTTCCTTTTTTGTAAAAGATTTCGTAATCGAATTCTTCCAATTTTAAGCCCTAACGAACGAGTTTGGAATTTGGCTCTTTAAGGTTGAATAACCAAACTAAGGGTCGATGATCCGTATAGATTTTAAATTTTCGCCCATATAGGTAGGGTCTAAAATATTTAAAGGCCCAAATTATGCCTAACAATTCTTTTTCGATCGTTGAATAATGTTGTTCTGTTTCATTAAGGGTTCGTAAAGCATAAGCTACAGGGTTGTCATTTGGAGGGTCGCCTTGAGAAAGAACGGCGCCAAGGGCAATATTTAAAGCGTCTGTAGTCAGGACAAAGGGTTTTTCGAAGTCTGGGTATTTAAGAATAGGTGCATTAATCAATAATTCTTTTAGGTGATTAAAGGATTCTATAAAGGAGGGTGAATGTGTGACTTTGGCTCCTTTTTTAAGACAAAGAGTTAATGGTTTTGTAATTTTTGCAAACTTTAATAAATCTGCGATAATATCCAGCATGTCCCAAACATGATTTTATATCTTTGAGTTTTTGGTATTGGAAAGTTTTTGACTGCGGTGACTTTATCAGGATTGGGTTTTACTCCGTCACTGGTAATTTTATGACCTAAATAAGCGACTTCTTTATGTAAGAATTCTGATTTGTCTAATTGGACTTTGAAATTTGATTGTCGAAGTCTTTCAAAAACTGCTTTTAATCGTTCAATATGTTCTTAAAGTGAGGTGAAAAAAATTATGTCATCTAAGTATACAGAACAGATTTCGTTTTGAAGTCCGCGTAAAACATTATTCATTACCCTTTGAAAGGTGGATGGGGCGTTTCTAAGGCCAAATGGCATGCGCTTAAATTCGTAATGGCCCGTATCAGTTGAAAAAGCTGTTTTGGGTATATCGTTAGGGTCCATTTCTATCTGATGAAATCCGGTTGCCAAGTCTAAAGTAGAAAAATATTGTGCTTTGCCTAATTTATCTAAGATATCCATCAATATTTGGCAATGGAAATTTATCGGGTATCGATTTTTCATTAACTTTTCGATAATCTATGACAATACGCCACTTGCGCACTACGGACGCGTCTAATTTTTTGGGTACAATCCATATCGGACTACTCCAAGGTGAAGTTGAGTTTTGAATGATCCCGTTTTGTAGCATTTTGTCAATTTGAGATTTTACTTCTTTTTTGTGAATTTCGGGGTATCGATATGTCTTTGTGAATATTGGTGTTTCATTTGTAAGATTGATTTTATGTTTAATTTGATTGGTAAAAGTTAGAGGGATGCCTTCGCAATAAAAGATATCGCGGTACTCGTAACATAAGTTTCTAATGGCTTTATATTCTTCTTTATTGCAATGCGCTAAACGTCAATTCTTTAAATTTTGTTTTTGTAAATTATCAATATGTTCATTTAATTCGGTATCGGTTTCCATTTTTTCAATAAAGTTATTTTCGGTTTCATTTAAAATCTCGATTTTTAAAGGTTCAAATAATGTTATTTTTACAGGGTTTTCGGTAGAGTTAGTTATAAGTGTAGTAGCAAAAGAGTCAATTACTTCTACTAAAGCTTCTGGCATTTCTGCGCAACCAAAATTTGTGTATTCTAAAATACCTATACCGTTTGATTGATCGACAGGTAATTTTTATTTTTTGACTTGTACGAGGGGGTTAAATTATTTCGATTGTTTCAAAGTTATATATAGCAGGTAAATTATTTTGATAGTATAAAGGCAATGTAGTATTTTTCATTTTTAATAAACAATTTTTTAAATCGATATTCGCGCCTACATGTGTCAAAAGATCAATGCCTAGTAAGCCGTCGAATTTGGGTGAAAAATCGAAAAGGTAAAATTTATGATTTTCTGGACAATTAAATGATGGAAATATTGGTATATGTGCAACTTCATTGTTAACTGAGGTCGCATGCGCTGTTCTAACAGAGAAAGGTTCTAAAAAGATTAAATTTGCGTAATGTTTATAGGCTAAGTTTGGTTTAATAAAACTTTTACCGCTACCAGTGTCTATTAAAAATTTAGCAAATGCTAAATGGAAATAAATATTTCGGGTATAAAAACTACTGGTAGGTCTGAATGTGTATAATTATTTAAAAGTATTAAGTTTGGTTCCCTGAAATTTGAGAATCCTGAAAATTTTGATTTTCGTTTAGTAAATTTTGATCCTCAAAACATGGAAAATTTTCGTATGGGTTATATTCGTCTGCGTAAGAAGAATAATATGATGTGTCATAATTATTTTCTTGCAGTGTATATTCATCATATTCCGGATAATAATATTGGTTATTCGAATTAAAATTTTGATAATTAGAATTAGAAGGTTCTGTATCTTGATTAATTGGTTCAACCGATTGGTTGAATATTTCTTCTGCTATCCAATTACTTTTGGGTTGTACTACGGGTTTTGGTGTGTTTCCCGAAGAGGTATACATTGGTTCCGGTTTTTGACGTGATATACCGCTAAATTTTGCATTTCGCTGATTTAAATTTGGGTTAAAATTTGTAGAATTAGGTCTTGGATTAAACTGTGGTCTTTGTAGAACATTTTGATTAATAGGTCTCTGATGCGGAGGCGTGGGTCTAAATTGACCAAAGCCTAAAAATTGATTTTGGTTTATAAGATTCGGATTAATAGGTCTATTTGGTATAAAATTATTTTGGGAAAATTGTGGTATATAACTTGGAAAATGCGTTGGTTTTGCATTAACTGCATAATGCGTTTGTTGGGGCATATTTTTACCTTTTTGATTCTTAAAATTTACTGTTGTTTTAGATGAAATATTGTTACGATTTTTATAATATAGAAAATTTTCTTCCTCTTATGCAAAACACATAGCTTGTTCAAGAGTAGTTGGATTTTTTAATCTAACTACCAATTGCATGTGGTAATTTAATCCATTAATAAAAGTTTTTAAAATTAAATTACCGTATTCTGAAATTTGTAATAATTTCTTTTCGCGGGTTTCATTAGTCATATTAACTTTGGAAAATAATAAACTGCGTAAATCCTGTAAACGTAGACCAAATTGTTGTGGTGTTTCATTTTTTTCGGGTTTTAAAGTGATAATATCTTGGATTACACAATCTATAGATCGTTGATCTGAAAAGGTTGCAATAATCGCGTTTTTAACTAGTTCCCAGGTTGTTAATTCTATGCGAGAAGCAATTTGATCCGCCGCTCTGCCTACGAGTTTGTTTAAAATAGTATCAAATAAACATACGTTAATAGGTGCTGTACTGTTAGAAATATCTTTATGTGTATTATAAAAATTGTCGCAAGCATTAATAAATCTATTAATAATTTTTGGATTGCCATTAAACAAAGGAATATTATCTGCTTGATACCTTATTAGCTGATAATTAGGTTAATTTGTCCCTGCGGGATTTTGTTGTTGACTTGTCATTTTTTATGAGTTATTATTAAAAAGAATTAAATAAAGTTTGTAATTTTATGAGTTAAAATTAACGTAAATAAACTGATATTAATTATCGACAAATTTACCACTTATAATGGAAATAAAATATCAATAAATCAATAGTAAAATATATAAAAGGAAATGGTTAAAAGAATGCACTTACAGTAGAAAAAATGTTGCGTGGGTTGCAATTTTCATTCCTAAACTAGGGTTTCCAATAGGATGAGCGATGCTGTCTCCTCCCTGGACTATAACTACGGTTCCCAATAGGATGAGCAATGCTGTCTCCTCCCTGGACTATGACTACGGTTTCCAATAGGATGAGCGATGATGTCTCCTCCCTGGACTATAACTACGGTTTCCAATAGGATGAGCGATGATGTCTCCTCCCTGGACTATAACTACGGTTTTCAATAGAATGAGCGATGATGTCTCCTCCCTGGACTATCTATGAGGCGTGGGAGTATGCTTGTTCCCCCGGACTCGCACCAATAGGACGTGTGGGACGAATCTTGTTCCCTATTCCCTGGTCGTGAGAACCTGAACACTCTTTTGTAATAATTTGGAAGTTCTTTTTGCCACAAATCGTTGAAACGAACCGGTAAACACGCACGATGCGCAAACCGTTAGCAAAATTCGATCCGACTACGCCAGTTAATAACTTCAACTCGGGAAAGTTATTTTGAAAAAATGTATTTTATTACTCAAGAGATGCACAAGAACTGAAGCTTAAAAGTGATTTTACATATATTTATAATATTTGTTTTGCTAACACAACAGTAGTATATCCCCAGTACACTGAATGTATTCAACTAAATATCAATATACTCAAGGATATTTCACAAATTTTTTCTGATTATACGATATATACCGATGGATCTAAAACACCAGATGGGGTTGGTTGCGCTTATTATGCCCCCATGGATAAATGTTTCTAAACGCTTTAAACTTCATGATAATGCTAGTATTTTTACAGCCGCGATATATGATATACTGCAGGCACTGGAGTACATTTCCCAACATGGGAGGGCAGATAAATATATTAATCTTTCAGATTCAATGTGGTCTCTTAAGGCAATCTCTGATACCGATAAATGTAACTGTAATGGCAAAATCGATGATATGGACCACTGGTGCTTTGAGTGTGTACTGTGTACAGAATAAGAATGCTTCCAACTTTTTATTAACTAAGTTAGCTAAATATAAATTACTACCGATGAATTTTCAATCATAAGTCTATATAATACGAGAAGACAAAAGGGTTTATAATGCATTTATTTGTTTTGTGAAGATGTGTGTGAGAAAGCTGTAGGGACTCGTAAACCCAACTCTATCCTTATTTGTAACCCCTTTATACTGGTCGATTATCCTCTGTTTGTGTTAATTATCAAAATCGCCTAGATAGACCACTATGGCGTGAAGCGTGTGCCCTTGTCATGCATGTTTTTGATTCTTCGCAAGCAGCTTCAATTTGTGACTTAATTCGAAGTGTATGTTCATATGAATCCTTATTACATATTGTAAATGGTTTTAAGGTATAATAATTCGTGTATACAAATATAAATCGAATAGATTTTTAAACAGAAACTAATTAAAAAATTAATTGGTTATAAAAACTTAAATATAATACGTTAAATGCAGTGGCTCTATGCATTCCTGTGCAAAGCCAACCAAAGCAAAAAAAAGTCATGCCTTTGCACATTTTTCTGTTTCCATAAGAAAATATAATCGGTAACGTATGCTTTCACAGGCGTAGACAGAAAATCTTCTATAGTCACCTTTTGTACCAACACCTTAATCGTTTAAATAACATAATATGATGGGTAATTTTTGCAATTCCAGAATTAAAGTAATAGAATTTTAAATTCATAAAAACTTTTTCTAGTAGTTTTTTTAATAAAAATTGTCCTCGATACGGAGGAAATGTAACCCAATTTTATACTAACTCATCGATAAAGTTCAAAACTAGTTTTATTTATTGGACAGTTCTGTTGTTTCGTATTTACCCTAAAGGTGTTCTTACTGTTTAAATAAATTCGTTTGCGAAAAAAATTCTTGCTGAAATATTACTATCTACGCATGAGAACTTTTTTGTTTTTTAAAATTGCTGCAATGTTTTTTTTTTCAAGGAAGAAGAATACCGCATGTGAAATTTTTCTCGCAGCTGGCCCTATAATTTGATAAATATTTTAGTGATTTTAATTTTTTTTAATAGTATACGACTCATTCAACTCAAAAGAGCGTCAATGTTCGTTTTAAATATATTTATAAATAACAAATCTAAAATTTATTGTGTATTTATTTTATTTTAAAGAATTTTAGAAATAATTAAATAAGCTTTTTACAAAGAGGTTAATTAAATTTCCGCAATAAATTTTTAAGTGTAAAGATGTAAGTACAGTTTAAAAGTTTTCTTGCGTTAAATTTTTCTTGCATGTCATTTGTTCAAAATCTTTATAGTTTGTAATTTATTGCTTTTGTTTTTTTTTGTTGTTATATTACTAAAAAAAAACATTTTATAATATTTATTTTTCTCCATCCATTTTAACGTGTCAATAATTCTACAATTTTTAGTTTTTCTTTGTGCCAATTATTAAAGAAAAATGGTTATAAACTGTATAAATTCCTAATAATGAAATAAAAGGATTTAGTAAAAAAAAACAATAGCCGTCCTGTAATTAAAATCAGTTTCTCTTTTCATGATTTTCTTTAAATTTAACGAGAGAGTATCTAATGTCTACTTACAAAATCTCATTACTGCAATAACCTCGAAGCAAAAGAAATGGAAAATAAATAATTAATTAGAAATCTTTTCTTTCCAAGGAATTGCGTTTTTGTTTGTAGGTATTGAAAAACAAACAATTTCGTATCTAAAACAAACAGCGTGCTCTTATTGATTTTAAAAATAAATGTTTCCTTTTTTCGACGAATGGCAGCAACAAGCAGAGAGCAGGAGAAATTTCCTGGAAGGCTGGAGGGGGCCAACGCTTCCTCCCTGTCCGTTGGCATAGATTTCATCAAGTAATGGCAGAACAAACAAGCGGATCATGTAATTGATCCCTGAAATCGGAAGCGGCACTCACAGCCCGGAAATATCTTTACGTTGGGCTTAAGCATTTCAAAAATTGAGGAGAATCTAAAAGGCCCATTAGGAAACCTCAAATTAAGGTTAGCAGGTAATAAATAAAAGTTTGGGAAAATAATATTTTCAACCAAAAAACTTTTTATTATGAATCTATTGTCAGAGTTTTTTATTGTTAGCATAAAAATACCTTGATATTTTTATTACTTATCATTTAAATTCTTACAAATTTAATCAGTTAATAAACACTACTTATTAATAATATGTATGATAATATACGTATTCCAGAATTGCCAAAATATTTTAAATTATTTATTTGATTGCTTATTTACGAGTATTAACGTATATAAAATCATGTATTAATAACTCTTAATAATGCATGATTTTTTTAATAAACGGTTATAGTATGACCAACTGAAAACTTAAGTCTTTTTACAGCCTTGTCGCACGACTTACAATTAGTAAAGCACCTGTCAAGTTGGTAACCTAAAATTGAAATACATTCAAAAAAAATCCAGGAAAATTGTCATTTCCACCATTTACTAACAAAACGACCGCCGAAAAAATATTGTAACTAATTCGGGCATTCATGGCGATTATGATATCAACCCTTAAAGCACTTGATCTGCTCGCGCATTAAAGGAACTTAATAATTAATCGCCGTTATTATTACGGTTTTTAGTTAAATAGCTATTTATAATATTGTTTAAAATATATCAACTCATTTTTTACATTTTTTGATTTATTCCACTTTTCCCGTACACGCACCAAATTTGATCTCTAACTAACGTCTGCGGTATTACTTGGAATTTATCTTATGGTTGAAATAACGAAGTAATTGGGGGAGGGATTTTTTATGCAGTAAGATGAATTTGAATGCGGTTTTTTGCATTTGATTCGTATGAAAGTCTACAAATTTGTGAACAAATTTAATTATTGGGAAATGAAAAACTGCACTTGTGCATTAAAAAAATGCAATTTCGAAATTTATTTTTAAGTTTTGCAATTATAAAAAAATTATAACTAGATAAATAATGATTTAAATGAGCCGAATTTGTTACTCGGGGGTTTTCGAGATTGCAGAAGACGAATATGACATTGGCAAGGGACTACGAAGTACCTGGTGCGCGGTGGATGGTGTAAACGTCGTCTTTTAGTAGCCGGTATAGTAAGTGTGTAAGTATACCGTGTTAGCTCGTGCCTTTATTTATGGATTATACCTGCCAACAGCAATAAAACTGCGGATCGCAAGGTATTAAAGGACAGAACATTAGGGACGGACTTTAATAATATAAAGATTTATAATTTATTGTTTATTTAGGTAAGTATAATCTTAAAATTACATTAAGAAATTAAATATATGCAAAGTTTAAATAAATTTATAACTGCATTATTTATACATAATTACAGTTTTAATCTAAATATCTAAATCTAATTCTGTTTCACTATCAGAGTCTTCATTGTGATTAATTACAATAGGATTTATGTTGTTTTGGATAGAAATGTAAGAGTCCTTAATTTTTATAATGTGCTGTAGTGAATTTTTTCAGCTCTCAACTGGTATGTTAGTAATTACATTTTTTATCAAATTTATAACACTGTAACTTAAAGTAGGTGTAACATTTTCTGCTCCGATATATGATTTTACTTGGTTCTACAAATGCTCTATGGGGTTAAACATACAGTGATACGGAGAAAACCGTGAAACAGTATGCCCGGGCTGTTTAGCCAAATTATCACATACATATTGTTTTTTAATTGCATATGAATTTAGGACTTCCAAAAGATGCGTTTTTTTTTTGTAACTGAATTCAAAATAAATATGATTTTCTAACAAATATTCCTGGATTTCAGTTTTTGAACTTGATGAAGCTGGTGCTTTGTGTAGCAGACGGCTGTGATAGCCTGCGTTATCCATGACAATAACACTGTTTTTGAATTATTTTTTAAAAGATAATTTTGAAGCCAGTTTTCAAAAAGTTCTGCACTTGTATCCTCATGATAATCCAAGCTAGAATCCTTAAGGCTCCATTTCCACTGGCGGCCATATTTAAAAACGTAACATTTTACACATGAAAACAAGCTCCTAGTTGGGTACCAAACACTTGAGTAAAAACAAGAGGACTTACCCGAGATTTGAAAGAGTATTCAAGGAAGAACTAACGACCAAGTACGGGTATTTTTTTTCGTCCGTTTTATTCATAAATTGTTGGTTTTTATAATTCTAAAACACCGAATTTTGTACAATTCAATCGTCAATACAAAACAGCGCGATTCTTACGACTGACGCACAAAATAAGAAATTTCAGTAGCGGAACCTAATTTCCAATCTCTTTAAATGTGATTTCTTCCAAAAATACCACTTAAACTTTTGTTTTTGTTGATATATTTGGTACCTAAAGTACCGAAAACACGAAAAACCAACATTTTGTGCTTATGTCAAATTTCTCCTCCGCTCGTAACGGATCATACCGAATCGGGAAGTATATCCGTCTCTTTTGCTTATCTAGTAGGGAAGCATATGTACGTACTACTCTGAGCGGTTGAGCAGACGATTTCAGTTATTTGAATATTCACGCCCTTAGGTTCCAGCCTCCACTCTCGCCAGAGGGCGGTGCCATTCATAATTTTCATTCATGATTACGCGTGCTCAGGGTCGGACTTAGCGCTTATAAAATAGCGCAAAAATATTTTGTAAGGTAAAATAGTTTTAAAATTGCGTTCAAAAAAACAAAAAATATTTTAAAGGTTAAAACTATTTACGTTCTAACTTTGCGGCTATTTTATTCATCGCTTCGTCTTTTGCTGCTAGATGAGGCCCATTAAATACGTTCCTATTACTAATAGTGTGTCTAATACGATTTTAAATATTCAAAATTTAAAATACTTTTTTGATAAAGTAATTTAATTTAGTCTATTATATATTTGGCAATTTTTTACTTACCGGGCCAAGGCCGATTTTATTGAAATTTTGTATACTAGGTTTGTTGGGGTGAAGTCAAATTTTGTCGGACAATTTTATTTTTTAAGTTATAACGCCCCACTCGGACCTAACCTTAAAACTGCACAAACTTTCCTAAAATTCCTCCTTCTTAAAACTGATTACAGCCAAAATGGAAGATTCTATGAAAATACACTTATTATTTTATAAAGTAAATTTAATTTCATCTTCATTTAACAAATATTTTTAACAAAAAAAAAACAACAAAAATATTTTTTTTACTTTTATAAATGTCAACAAAATTATCTAGATATTTTAGACAGTTTTATGTTGGTACGCCAGCGACACGCGAAAAAAATTGAATGGCCTAGTTTTTAAATTTAAGTTATTTTTATTTTTTCGCGATTTAAATTTAAAAAATAAGCCATTCAATTGTTTCGCAGGTCCCTGGCGTACCAACATAAAACTGTCTAAAATCCTAGAATTTTGTTGACATTTATAAAAGTAAAAATAATATTTTTTTGGGAAAATATTTGTTGTGCTTTTTTTATTTAAAAATATTTGTTAAACGAAAGTGAAATTAAATTTATCTTATAAAATATTAAGTGTATTTTCCATCAAATCTTCCATTTTGCTTAATCAATTTTTAAGCAGGAGAATTTTAGAAAAGTTTGTGCAGTTTTGGAGTTACGTCAAGTGGGGCGTTATAACACTTAAAAACTAAAAGTATTCGACAAAACTTGACTTCAGATTCGTGATCAGCGCCCCAAAAACCCCAGTATACAAAATTTCAATACAATCAGCCAATGGGCCCGGTAATTAAAAATAACCATATATTTTCAACTCGTCACCGGTCGCCGTTTAGTTTATTTTATATATTATTTTTACGAAACAAACATTTTAATAAGCGTAGCGGAAAATAGCGAAATTTTGTGTAACAAAAAGCGGAATTTGTAAAACAAGCCGCGGCAACACTGCTTACTTTCGGTTCTGTCCTAACCTAACCTTTAAAAAGTCAATAGTTTTGCCGAACTTTCGGATAAGGAAAAAGTGCTTTTTTTGGCAATTTTTGTAAAAAATAGTTTAAATGTGTCTCGTAGTGTGTAGTACCTTAAATGGTGATGGGAAGTGCCGATACGACGAAAAACTAAAAATAATAGACTATGTTGATCCTTATTCCCTGTTAGTAGCCCTATAACTCTAAATATTAGTGATTTGCCCAATTAAATTACTTAATTTGAAGTAATAAGCTTTTACACTGGACAACAAATGAAAAGCATACAAAAGCTTACAGGCTTATAAAAATTATGAATCTGGTGCCGCACTTGCAATCTTTGTAAAGTAAATCAATGTGGAAGCTTTCCTGGTTCTTGGCAAGGTAAGTTATTTGATAATATTTGAAATATAACTCCTTAAAACTCTTGTGGTTAAACTTTCCTGAAATTTTACACATGTTTTTTACACAAACTTTTATATATTTAGTAGTTATTAATTCGGAATAGTGGAAACACCTAGAAAAACCCCGATTTTTTAAATAAAACTTTCCTTATTCTTTATTTTTGAGGTGTAGAACAGGAGTTTAAGTAATTTTTAAGAATATTTAGTAGATTTTAAAAAAAAAACAATATTTTGCTTATAAATTGGATTTTTTCAAGTACTAATTTCAATTTTGTGTTGTCCACTTAAATTCTTTCCTCATGACATAAGTACTGGAACACATTTAGGGCTAATTTACAAAACCTAACTTCACTAATCTGTGTTCTGTATTTTCCCCTAAGATCTGTCTTTTAAATCTTCCGAATAATTATAAAATATTTGGGAAAAAATTATCATTTTATATTAGACAGCTGCCTTATGTTTATAAATAATTATTGTATAATTTTTGAAACATTCATGTAATTTGCTTTTTTTTTTTAATATAGTAATATTAAATTAGGTAATATTATGTCTTTGTTTCAGGCTGGGCACTCCCAGAAAACTACGGAAAAGCCATTTAAAGTATGGATCAAAATTTTAAATGATGGAAGTGTATCAAGTGCACACTGCACTTATATAACTGGTTTGGGAGAAGTTTGTTCTCATGTTGCCTCCATATTATTCTATTCTCTGACTCGTTCCAATACCGTAAATAAAAACCAGATGATGGACGTCCGATGCTGAAATGTGATAATTTTGATTGTGGAATTCAGTGGTATCACTGTAAATGTTTTGCCAATTTAATTTTATAATTAATTTATGTAAATCATTTTAACTAAAAAAAATATGACAAATATATTTACATATTTTGTACTGTAAAATATGCTATTTAGTTTTATTTACTCCTTTTTAGTCCCTTATATTTTAATAAAATTTAAAAAGCATAATTATAATATTAATCCACCATTTTTTTAAGTCATTACATTCAAACCCTAACAAGGTCCTTTTTATAAACGCATATTTACCAACAGCTAAAGACTAGAATTGTCAGCTTGAGCACAAGAAACTACGTGAGGGTAGTGACAGAACTAAAACTATTACTTTACAATGTATAAAATGTAGCATAATTAAGAAATAAATTGGTAAATTTTAACGAATTTTCTAACAATAAGGATTCAAACTGTTAGGCATTTCTTTTGAGCAGGATCTTAGCGGGCATATGCAAATTTCTTTTGTAGTCACTTCGGCTTCAAAAAATGGGTTTTTCTTTTAGAGCTTAAAAATACTTTTCCTTACATATTTTGTATACCTCTGTTTCGCAAATAAGGCCCAACCTCAAATATAGTTTCCACATTTGGGGAGCGGCCCCGCCTTCAACACTGCTTATCCTTGATGCGATCCAACGGATCGACTTATCGGCAACCCGATGCTCGCATCAAGCCTTTGATCGCTTACTCATCAACGAGCGGTTGGTGAATTATCCCTGTTCTACAGCTGCTATTGTCCTAAATTGAATGTACCCACGAGAACGACTAGAGGTTTGTCACATATGCATCATTTTACTGTCCTACTCCAAAAGCCCAGAACCTGTGTCCGGTCGTTTATACCCCGAATGTCGAGATTGTTGGAATCTTCCAGCCAATTTCGTTTATCACCACAATTTCTTAAGGCTTGTATTAAAAAACAACCTTATTTCCCTGAAAGGCGCCCACGTTACGATATAGTATTTGGACTCGAGTCCTCGTGGCGTGCAAGGGTATAAAAAAGCATTTTAATGATGTCGAGAAATAAAATTAAAACCATATTTATGATAACTACCGCGACGCTATCTACAAAATACAATTTAAATTAAAAACAAAATTTTCGTGGTATTATCAATAGTTTTGTTGTTAACGGCAACACCGCCTGATATCCAGGCAGCCACATTCCACCCTTTTTTGTTGAGATTACCTTGAAAATTTACAACCGATTTACCAAAGAAATAAATAATTGAAATTCGATACGTGTACGCCCTCTAGTTGAAATATTTAAACTAATTGCATTTGACATAAAAATAACCAAAAATGGCGGTGGTAATAGAGCCTTAATATTATTTGCAGACAACAGCAAGCAGTTTGGAACAAATCCGTCTTCTGAACCAGCGTGTATTACGGTAATGCGTTTTCCTTTATTTAAATGTGCTTTCGTCTGACAGTTTTGACTGGAATCAACCCATCCTTTGGATACTGTGTCGTGTGTACCGAACCATGTTTCATCAAGGTAAATTATGGATCTGTTTTCTAACTTATATCTTTTAATTTCTTGAAGGTAATTAAATATCCAAGTGCGTAATCTGTGCGATTACATTACTTCTTGTCTTTTGTCTGTTTTGCGGTATTTAAATCCCATTTTACAAACAACTCTATGGAGGGTGGCACGCCTAATATTTGTATTGGTTGCGTCTTCGTCTAGCTTCTTTTTCAGTTTATTTAAGGTAGGAATAAATCCGCTTTCATAAAGACAATATATTTTCGTTCTTATTAGGTCCTGATCACTATTTTCTATACGGTGAGATTGAAAATCAATATGTTTTTTTCTTTTGTTCAATTCTTCACTAATAATAATATCCCTTATCGATGATATTGGAGTTTTTGTAAGTAGACATGTTTCTTTTAAATCCTCTTGTTTAATTAGAACCCTACTGATTAAAGTTTCATACACATTTTTCACAACCTGTTTTGCATCTAATGACAAATGATTTCGACGCGGCATAGTTATTTTCTCGTAAAACAACTTTTTCGAAACGCACAGTAAAAAGGGTTATTCAACACTGCCACTAAAATATTAGCCAAAATATTTATATGCCTAATGGTTAATACTCAAGAAATACCTGGCCCACCCCTGCTCTTATGAACAAATGGGTTTACCCAATAACATTAGGTAATAAAATCGTTAAAGGTTTATGGGGGTATGGTCCGTCAAAAGCCATAACGATATAATTTAAGACAGACTATACCAAATCATGGTCATCGAGGGAATTTTGTGGTAATTTGTTAAAAATTAAAACTTATAATTTCTGCTTATGGTATTTATTTGTTTTGTTTTTTAATATTTTAATATAAAAATATATTTTTTTTAATTTTAATATTTAGTAAAGAATAATGTATTCATCATTTTCACTGCTCTCTTCTACTTCTTCTCCTTCTACTTCTTCTTCTTCTTCATTTTACGCTTTTATTTCGACAAAATTTTTCTTTTCTACCATAAAAGTCAATCTTTGTGCAGTCTGCGCCAGCACAATTTTTGCAAGCTAAACTGTAGATCAACCCATGTTTTCTGCATCCACATAAGATGAGGCGCACCAGGTACTCTGCAGACCCTGGTCAATATTATATTAGTGTTCAGCGACCTCGAAAACTCCCCGAGTAACAAAATGAACTGATATTTGAAGGAATTGTCGTAAAACCTCAGAAGACGACGCTTATACCATTCTTGGCTCGCACCAGGTAGAGATCAAACGATGTTAGAATAACACCGATACGTCACGGTTTTATACGGGTTTGTCATATGAGACCGTGACGTATCGGTGTTGTTCTTACAGCGTTCGATCTCTACTCCGCAGGCCCTTGTCAACGTCATATTTGTGTTCAACGACCTCAAAAAGCCCCGAGTTACAAAATTGGGCTGATATTAGGGGGAATTGTTAAAACTCCAGAAGATGACGTTTACACCATCCTTAGCGCGCACTAGGTACTCCGTAAGTTTTTGTCAATATCATATTCGTGCTTAGCGATCCCAAAAACACCCCAAAAAACAAATTTGGGCTCATTTCCATCATTATTTACCTAGTTTTAAATTTTTTATAATTGCAAACTTTAAAATGCATTTTAAAAATGCATTTTTTTTATTGCACAAATCCAGTTTTTCATTTCCCACCAATTAAATTTGTTCACAAAGTCTCTAGACGTTCATACGAATCGAATGCAAAAAACCACATTCAAATCCATCTTACTGCACAAAAAATACCTCGTAAGACCTATTTTTGAGCCACGTTTTCTCGCTAATAAATAAAATAAATATAAATAATAAAATTTATTTTATCCGCTTATTTGGATTTATGAAATCCTTTAAGGTTCTTTCATATCTTCACCATATTTTAGCTCTTGTGTAATTTCTTCTTGGCTTTGGTTCTGCCGAGCGATGAATGAACCCGTGTACTCAAAGAATAAAATCCACTTAAACCCGGGAAAATGGTTGCTACAGACACTATTTTGTCCTAAAGCGTGGCTGCCAAGTATCTTTCTGTGTCATTAACTTGATAGTATATTATGATTAAATTTTACTTAATTTTATTTTAAAATTACATCAAATTAAGCTCTACTATTGTATTTTTAAATGATGTCAAAACACTATTTTGTTTTGACAACAGTGCATTTTTTTCGTAGAGGCGTACTGCAGCCACCTTCGGCCTTCAGCTTCGCTCAACAGATGACACATTCAATATGGCGCTTTAGTCTGAATATTTTTCGTTTTTTGGTTTATTTTTGTGACAATTGTTGTATAAATATCAGTTTTGTGTAAATACTTTTAATAAATTAAAATGGTAAGGCAGTGCCAAGTGTGTAAAGTGACGGATTTAATTCCTGGATTATCATTTCACAAGTAAGTACAAACTATGCTTGTACCATTCTATCGCCAATAATAAACACAACCATGTTGGGCGCAGCTCTCGATTGCGTTTATGAATGAAATGCTTTATCTATGCTATCAGCTCATTGTACCTGATGCCTTTATGCTGACTATTTTATTTACCGACTTTGTAAAAGTACCTTTATAAAAAGTGATACAAAAACTTAACAAAAAGTAATACAAAAAAAGAAAAACACTGGATAGTCATAGATAGAAAAATCTGAGCAAACCTGAAACGGCAGTTTTACACGCTCAAATGCCGTATTTCGTGCCAAATGTTCGTGGCCAGCGTCTTGCCATTGAAATTTCAAACTGCAATATCCGGGTAATGTCGCCATTTAATCAGCTGCCGTGAGATATTGATCGCGGTAGCATTTCATTAGATGTTCATTTGGTCCTTGTGCCTAGTTCAAATTAAATTTGACACATTTAAAAATTTAATATAAAACATTTTAAATTTATATAATATTCTTATATTAAAATAAATAAATAAATTATATATATATATATATATATATATATATATATATATATAATATATAATATATATATATATATATATATATATATATATATATATATATATATATATATATATATATATATATATATATATATATATATATATATATATATATATATATATATATATATATCTATATATATATATATATATATATATATATATATATATATATATATATATATATATATATATATATATATATATATTTTTGTATTTGTATTTCATAAACTATGCTGTAATAACAAATATAATATTTAAATGGAATGTTCCAAATTTAAGGTATGACGTTGTCGATGATTTATTTAGAATTGGAACTCAAGTATTTTAAAAGTATTTTTAAAGCGTATTTCAAGTTATAATTCCTTCACAAATTCAAACTTTTCTTTCGTGTCGTTTGCGAGATATTAAAAAACAAAATTTTACACAAAAAAAACATCCATATTTTATTTCGGTTAATAATGTTTCTTCAATACATGCTGAAAATTCGACCCTCGGGAATTCATATTTCAAATCCGCATCCTGTATATTTCAAAGTCATATTCGATAAGGTAAAACGTCACTGCGAACAAAAAACGTAGGTTTAGTTCAGTTTTTTGATAACGGCATCCTAAACGACAAATTTGACAGCTGTCATCCTGTTAGTAAAAGTAAGTAACTAAAATATGGTTTATTTTTTAAGAAGAATCGTCGCAAACGACTCGAAAAAAACTTGAAATTAGGCAGTTATGTATAACTTAATAATTATGTGCTTTAAAAAACTTGGGTTTAATTATCGACAACGTCATATCCAAAATTTGGGGCATACTGTTTAAATATTTCTTTCCTACAAAAAAAAAACGATCGAAAATAGTAATCAATGGGTCATAGCATTTTTCTCAGAAATAACGTATTTTTGATTAATTAAAATTGTATTCCAAGTTAGAGGCACACACCTCAACAAGATATACATATATTAGTCCAAGAAAATAGGTCGTGAAAAACGAATTTGAGGTTAAAACTTGATATAAGTTACTTTGAATAATCTAAAAACAAACTGTAATTTTTTTTAAATTCACCCCCGGGAAGGGGTGAAAAAAAATTAAAAAAGTGGTTTTTTTGAAATTTTGAAAAAACGGTAGGTCCTAAAAAAAAGTTTTCTAATTCTACATAAAAATGATTCTATAACTTTTTAACTGAGATAGGGTAGGTAGAAGCTAGGGGATGATAACAGCAACTTTAAAAAATCATAAATTATTGGAAAATTAAAAATCTCATAGTTTTTTTAAAATTATTTATATAATTAACAACTTTAATTCTAGAGAAAAAAATATATGAGTTTTTTAATCTTCCAATAATTTATGATTTTTTAAAGTTGCTGTTATCATCCCCTATCTTCTTGCTACCCTATCTTAGTTAATTTTAATTTTAGGAAAAAAAGTTATTAAATCATTTTTATGTAGGATTTTACGTTCTACAACTTTTATATAAAACTTTTTTTTCTATGACTTACCGTTTCCGCAAAATTAAAAAAAAAATACTTTTTAAATTTTTTCTATCCCTTTCCGGGGATGAATTCAAAAAAAAATTACAGTTCGTTTTTAGATTCTTTAAAGTAGCTTATATCAAAAATTCAAGTTTTAACCTCAAATTTGTATTTCACGACCTATTTTCTTGGACTATGTTTAGTTTAATTTTTTTTTAAACATTCTTTTTATCGAAATAAAATATTAGTCCTTGTATTTGTTATGCCTTTTTTAGTAATCAATTTTATTTTTCCCAGAAATTAAAAAAACTTTAAATAAGACCTTTTTTGGTAGATTTCTTTTTACAAAAATTTCCATATTTTGGTGAATTAAATACTTTCATTTCATTGACCACTATTTTACCTTAACCTACCTTTTATTGAAGAAATGGGCATCTTCGTCAAAAAAGATTTGAATAAAGCTTGTGTTCGAAGGTGTCCTTACACTTTGCATTTTTAAATTATTACTTTATGATATCTTGATAGTAATGTTTTTTACGATGTTGGTTGACATAATTTTTTTATTCCACAGCAAGTAAAAAACTAACATTTTTACATGGATATTTAAGTAGCTATATTACAACCTAATATTTCTTTTTTGCAGTAAGAATTATTTGAACCAATAAATTAGATAATGTATTATCCTATTTTTATGAATTGACTCCTGGGTTTTTATTTTCATTATTCGAACTTTTCTGTGTCTGTAATATTTCATAAAATTAAAGACAATTTTCAGGTTAAACTAAGTTATCATTAACCGCTTATAATTGTAATTTTAGTAATTTCTAAACCTATTACTGGTGTCTATGGATTTTGAAATGTGCATTCATGCAAAGGTATGGGTTCCTGTTAATATCTACTGATGTTAAATTCATTTAACGTAAAGTTAAAGAAACAAAAGAGGACCTCCCAAAAATACTAAAAAAAAATTGTAAACTCAGACTGGAACTACATTATTATCGTGAGTTGGTATATTAAACAGACCTTGTAAGTGTTTAAACTAACGAATATTAAACCAGATGAGAACAGTTAACTGCCCCGTCCCTGATTTAATTACTTGTAAAGATGCAATTTTGCTGCCAATATTTAGGCTTCTTCTACTGTTTATTTAGAAAAACAGCCAATGCTTCTAAACTTTTATATTTTTTTTTGTAAATGTATAAATTTTAATTAAAGTAAGTGTCAAATAATAAAGAGTATTATTATTTACATTCGAATTGAAATAGTGTTGACCCTACACGTCCTTAATACATTTTTAGAAATTTATTTTGATGTTATATTAATAGTAATTATTTCAATGTAAATTACTTATTTTTTTTGAAATAATGATTGTAAGATACTGTATTTTTTGATATTTTTTTCTTTGGGAGTACTCGCTTAAAATTTTATTGAATATGGGACCAATTTGTCGAATCCTGCGTAAGCGAGCTGGGCCTGTTCAGCCCTATTCCCCTATGAACTTGCCTCAACAAAAAAGGAAAACTGTGACACTTCCCACCAAACGTAAATTAGATTTTTGATTTTGGGTTTTGGGGGGTCTTTCCTTTTTTTTGTTGCAGGGATATGCAAGTTTATGGGTCAATAGGGCTGAGCAGGCTCAGCTTGCTATACCCGGGGACCAAGTGGTCCATTCTAGAAATTTTCAAGGCGAGTACTCCAAAAAAAAACATTAAAACATGAATCCGCCACAAAACTATAGAACATATTTACTGTATTTTTTTCAATTATATTACATTTAAGAAGTAATAAGTATATTGCTTAAATTTAAGGACCAGACTTTATACACTGGTCGTGTAGGTACAAATTTAATTTTTTTAAAATCATTGCATCGAAATAGGTCAATAAGATGTAGTGTGATCAAATTCATGACCTGTTTGCCATTGCTAGATCAAATAAATTATTTTAAAACATTTATAATTTAACCGATAACTTGTATTTAGAAAAAAAAACACATTTAACATATAAGGTTTTATCTGTCTAGAAAGTTATGTTATATGTGGCTTTAAATATATTACACAAAATTATTTCTATTATTATTTTGGTTCGTTTAACTTCCACAATTTAAACAGAAACCTTCATCGTTAGTCGTATTAAAATTTCCTCAATTGATAAGTCGCCCACTAAGCCCCATTAAGTGTCGATGTGTGAAGTTTGGCGTACGAATTATGTGGCAGAGTAGCTTGAAAGCCGGCAGGCCGTGCGGGGATGCTGCGGCATCGTCAATCAGTAATTCTGCTAGTTCGTTGACTGGAAGCCGCCCAGTGAGCTGGAAGGTCTGCATTTGCCGATAATGCATACATCAATTCGCTGTTCTGCTATATTTGGTAAAAAAATACAATTTATAAGGTAATTTATTTTTGTTACTAAAAATATATTTTTATATTTCAAAATGAGTTTGGTAATTAATTAACTAAAGTAATGATAATTTAAATTAAAATATTTAATATCTTTTTTTTTAGGTTTTGAAATTGAAAACAAGAAATTTTGTCTGTTGCTAGTTAGTAATAAAAGGTTTTTTGTACTTTTCCACTAGTCTACTTTATTTATATCCAATGCGTATATATAATAAAAAATTGCTGCTTTCCTATTTTTTTCAATTTTTTTGCCACATTTAATGTTGGTAAGTCTATTTGTCTACCAAATTATTTTGGTAAATCAAAGTTCCATCAAATATAACCAAATTTTTTTGACAATGCTAGTTCTTAAAAGTTTCAACCATTTATTTATTTTTACAATTTCTTTAATTTGTAATAGTTGATCATCTTGGATTGGAACATGAGCTCGTAGGTTTTTGGTATATTGGTATCCCCCTGGAAATAATATATTTTTAAACCATTGATAAAGATAATTTTTTCCTATTTATATTATCTCTTATATTCACCACATTTTTACGTTAAACAAAAAATACACAAAACAATCAGCTCAATTTTTGACTACCGAAACGCTTCGAGTAACAATGAACTATAACCAAAGTTTTTAACGCAGGTAAGAAGCTGCGTTAATGTGTCCGACGAACCGGGTGCATAATTTTGACATATTATGACGTCATTAGTTTGTCGCCAAAGCGGTTACGTTCACGGCGGTTTGCACCACTAACTCTTAAAAGTTCACAATAACTAAGTAGCACTTAGTATTAAGGTTGATCCTAAAGATTTATAGCTTTGTATAAGTTACACTTATTATTTTTTTGGTTAAGTATTAAAAATGTTTGAAAACATTGTAAAAATTGTCCAGTTTTGATGTTTGGTAACTAGAGCCGCATTATTAGTAAAGAAGAAGAAGACAATTTGACAGAAAATTAAAATTGTTTCCCAAAATGTTCCAATTCGTTTCTTACAGTTCATTTTTTAACAAAAATACGGTTTTTATTTGTGTAATTGTTAGTTATTTGTCGTGCGCATTCATAATGAGTAGCAGCAACCGAGAAAAAGAAAATAGAATTAGGGGTACAACTTTTCAGTTGGGGAAAAAAACTTTTATTAAATATAATCCACGATTATAAGCACATAATAGAAAAGACTCCGCTTCAATATGATTAAAATAAAATTTAAAAAATATAAGTTGTTTCTTTAACATTGCCAAAATTTTTACAGACGGACTTTTTGGATAAAAATATGAAAAAAAGGCCTAAACTTCTTAACTTTTGATCTATCAGGCTAGACATTATTAAGAAAAAAAAATAGATTATTTTATTTTATAAATGTGTAGTTGTTGATTTTTTCCAAGGCTTTTTTTTCAACAAAATGTATAATAATCTGTTACACTGATAAAGGGTTAAAATTTGCACCCATAATGGGTTTTCCATTCTATCATTGTATTGAATGCTGACTTCGTATTGTCGATATTTATTTGTTTACTCGAAAATGGCAAAATTAACAAACAAAATGCACTGGACAAAAAATGTTCTATAAAGTAAAGTTTTCAGAATGCATTTTCTCAATTGCAGAACTCCAACCTTAAAAAAACATAAGGTCCTTATTAAAAATATTTATTTTATATTAATTTTGAAAATTCACAAACTCAACACAAATAATTTAACGCGCGCAAAAAAATAGTCATTAAAGCTTTCTATTTTTAAGGTTATAAAATTACAAGAGTATTACTTAAGCCAAAGAAATCTTCGGCTTAACTTAGTTTTAAGTCTTAAATCTTACACTTAAGTATCACTTAAAGTTAAGGTACCTAAGTATCACTGGTGCAAACCGCTGTAAAACCTTTAAATCAAAATATTTTAAGAATGGGTGCCCAAATCAACACCGTAATATTTACCTTACATAAACAACAAGTTTATCCCCTATGCTATTATATCCCTTAAAAAATAAGGTATTTATTTAAAATATGATCAGCAGGTCAATCAGTTTTCCAAAGCAAATGGTCTTAAAATAAATAAACCTTAAAAACCAAAAAATTGTTTTAAATATAATACAAGAAAAGTACCTCAGCACAAAAAGTGTACCCCCAAAGACCTATTTAATTATGTATCAAAAATTTCAGTTGTTTATAAAAAACGCTTAAAACGCAATAAAACCTAATAAAACACACTATTTTTTTGGCAATTTGTTTTCAACCTTCATATCGTAAGTTACAAAACTGGTTAATAACTAGAAGAAAAAACTCAATGGCAAATTAGTTTACAGAAAACTGTAAATTAAACATTTTGTAATTTTTATAAGTACCCTTCATTTTTAAAACGTACATAAGTAAGCAACCCCATAGTTTTATAATTTCAGAAGATCGTTTTATTGCCTTTGGTAATATAAGTAACCAAAAACAAAAATAAAATTCTTCTTTCGCTACCTTCCTTAAAAAGATCAAGTGGACCTGTAATTTCCACTTTAATTTTCTTTAGGCTTTAAATAAACTAAAGAAAAGTAGAAACCTGAACCAAATTGCAGTAAGCGGAGACACTTCTTTGTAATTCATGGGATTTCCTGGTTTATTTGTCATTCATTCTGGCCGTCTTTTCTTGTTTGTTCTCTTTCTTACTCCTACAGGTTTTCTATTTAACTATCCTTATCTTTGCCTTTACCGTATTTAATCTCTCTTCGCTCCATTTGTCTCAATCTCAGAAACAATGTATTATTTAAAGACAGCTTCTTTGTGGGTTCTTCAACTATTCGAAATTTCTGTTTACTTTAACAACGTAGAGTTTATTTTCTGATGCCGCCGCAAATTCAGCAAATATTCTTACGACAATTAGGTAGTTTAAGGACCCTTTTATTTTTATAGAAAGATGAAGCTGGTTACAAACCCAAATTAAATGCTTTTTGGACTAAAATAAAGTTTTTTGAATGATTTCGTGATTTGCAATCTACTCAACTTTAAGACATAGAATGTGGCTGAATTTAAAAAGGATTTTTCAGTGCTGCAACTATATTCTTGTAAAGGGTTACTGGACACTTTTTTTGTGTATTATTATATAAAAATATATTTAATTATAGCTGACTTATTTTATAATTTAAAGGGTATTACGAGAATAATATGTAAGTCAAGTTTTAAACCTAAAATAAAGTTAAATCATTTAATTAACGAATCGTCAAATATACGAGGCAATCAGCGTTATGCTGCAAGAACATTGACTTGATTCAAGCTTGAAATCATGAAGTAAAAATGATATTTGACAGATATTTAAATATTTGGTATGCAATAGCAAACGCCAGTCAAGGTTAAAATTAAAATGTAATCAAGATTGACACGAAGTCAAGTAGCCTTTAAATTTTGTATGATGTAACTCAAATTTCAAAAAAAATTGCAAGGCAAGATTGACAAAAGTAAATAAATTAAACGCGAATATTGCCCGTTACAAATTTTGAAATAGACTAACTAACCTCAAATATTTGTTTTAAGGGGTTAGGTGGGTTTTAAATTTAAAAAAAAAAACGTTTTTTTGTCTTATTATATAGTACAATATGTTTAAAATATTCTCCTAAAATTTTAAATCGATCCGAGTAAAATTCTAAAAGGTAGACCCTTAAAAAAAATTTTGCATGTTATTTCAATTTAAAACTTTAAACGCGTTTATCTAAAAACTCATTTTTTTAAGTCAGTGGATATGATTTATCGAAAAGTTATGAAACGATTTTGTTCAAATTTTGCACACATCTTTAAAATAACATTATCTAGTCATTGAACAAAGGATTTTTTTATGACAACTAATTTTTTCGAGTCAATACATGGCGAAAATTCGACAAAAAATATGTTTTTTTGTTCGAAGTGTCAAAAATTCAAATTTTTATTTTATTTTTTTCCTTTGTCCAATAACGATATTTATCCCGTTTACTAACGAAATATGTTTGGTTTTTTGATTTTAAATGAACCAATAATGAGTTATGCTGTCCAGGGAAAGAGCATTTTTTTTTAAACGTCAAGGGAGATGAGGAACCAACGGCTAAGTTTTCGGAATTTTTAAATAAAAAATTAACAAAATACTATTTAAATATGTATCTTTGATATGCTGAATTGTTTCAATAAAGTATGTGATTGTATATATAAAAATAATAGTAAAAATACCCTTTTTTGAACCTCTGAAACCCACCGAACCCCTTAATCTATGGTTTTTCTATTTAAAATGGACTCTTCTTTAATTATTATTTCTCTACAGAACTAAATTGAAAGGTATGTAGGTGAAAAGGTTTTTTAACATTATTATATAAATGAGACAACTAAACTAAAATTAGACTAAGGAAGGTGCGGGTAATAAGGCCCACCTCAGGAAGATTTGAAATAAATCAAAACTATTAATTTAAATCAACAAATTTTAATGGTCGTCGAACTTACAAATCAATTACTATAAAATGTAAATAAAAATGACAACTTCTGCCGCAAAAAAAGCTAAATTTAACATTCCCAAAAACCTTGTCAGTATGTTTTATTATACTATAGTAGAGTAATAAGGCCTAGCACTTTAACATACCTAAATATTCAAAATTGATGTGGTACACTTAAAAAAAACTTCTCGGACTTCCATTTTCTTGGTTTAAATGTTTTACAACGTTTTTTAAGTAAATATATTCATATAACCTGCAACATAGTCTAGAACCTACATAGAAACAAATTTCTTTTGTTGACAGCCATCAGGGCACTCGAAACTGTCTGTTTCATCCGCTGACAAACCGACGCACTTCCACTAACTAAAATGAGGCGATGTGTCTAATGCAGCAGCATAGAAGTGATTCTCTATATTGACCAGAACTAACATTTAAAGGTCTTTAAGAGATTTTAAGAGAATTGGGACATTGGTTGTTGAGACAAATTGGCCGTCACTAAGAGAATGTGAAAGTGTTTTAAGCACAATTTTTTTTATAATAATTATTTGTACCTATATATCTATAAAAGTCAACGAATAACTAAATAAAGTTTCTTAATAAGTCTTTTTAGTTATTTGCCATGTTGTATTTTCTTAGTCAAGGAGATAACCAAAATGGTGTTGCGTAAGAAAACATTCTTTTTTTTTTTCGTTTGAGAAAAATACTTAGTAAATAACCATAGTTAGTTCTGGTAAGTTCTGGGTAATTTTTTTGTTTTAGTGAGGCGCAAAAAATACAAACTTAATTTTAAGAGATCAGATACATTTAGTGCATATATTGAGATAAAACTATTAGTCTAGGACGAATCGACGCATGAGTACCAAAAACTATTTCACCTCAATTTTTTTTATACGATCCTATTTAAATTGCCCCACTGATGTCATATTGTTTAAACCGAAATTGTTTAAACAATTGCAAGGAATTTTTATTTTCCAACTGGACATTTTTTAAAATATTTTTCATTAAAATACAAATAAAAAAGGTCCCATGAATGTTTACGATAAAGTTAATATTTTTGAAGATATGAATTTTTAAAGGTTCGAAAAATCTCAAATTTTGCTACTTTTGACCCATGAAAAATATTTAAAAAAAAGAATAAAATTTGAATATTTTTTTTATTTTTTATACAATAATTAATAATATTCTAAATTGAGATTCACATTTTTTTTATTGTTTATATCTGTTTTTTAATTGTTTATTAAGCGCGCTTACAAGCTTTCATAACTTTTATAAAATTGATTTCAGAAAAAAACTTGTAAAAACAAATTGTAGATAATTTAATTAGTAATAACATTGCTTTCTTAAACAATTTTGATAAAGTAAATAGTTTTCAAGATAAAGGATAAATAATAATTCAGAACACAGAGAGGCCGATGCAGCGCATGAGTCAGGGGGACTCATACTTGTGAGCTCACTTAATAAACAATCAAAAAATAGATATAAACAATAAACATTTTTCAAATGTCAATTTAGGATTTTCTTAACTATTGTATGAAGAATAAAAAAATATAACTTTTATGTTTTATTCTTTTTTTAATAATTTTTTATGGGTTAAAAGTACCTAAATTTGATGGCACCAGGTGCCCCCCTGGCAACATGCATTTTTATTTATCAGTAGGGCAATTTAAAGAGGATCTTATAAAAAAATTGAGGTTGAATAGTTTTCGGTACTTATGCGCCGATTCGTCCTAGACGAAATAATTTCAAGATTGAAATAAAGGTCATAGCTTTGACAGCATAAGGCTTAATATTGGTGTTATTTCTAACTAAATATGCAAAATATTATTAAATGTTGTAAACATAGTTAGAAGCTTACTTTCTTTTTTTCTTTGGTAATTTTTTTATTATTTTTTTATGGGTTTATAAAGCTGGCTAATAATATTTGCAGGTAAGAACTAAAATTAAAATAAAAATCAACTGACAAATTCTACCTTTTAGAATTTCAAAAGATTGTGTAGAAATCATTTTCGTAGGGGTGGCCTTACACTGATGATAAATTACAATTTTTAAATTTAATTTTATTTTAGTTTTATTTAATTATAAATAAAACACTGCTTACATATACAGGGTGAGTCAACGATAGAGTAAAGTTCATTATTTCATTGGTTTCAAAAGTTATGAGAAAATAGTAAATACAAAAGATGTAAAGATTCTTAGGATGCACAATTTAAAATTATTTTAAAGTATACAGGGTGGCTCAAAAAAGCGTGACGAATAAAACATACATTTTTTTAAATGAAACACCCTATTTTTAAATTTTGTTTTGAATTCCTTTTAAAATTCTTCAACTTTTTTTATTAATAATAATGCATACCTAAACCTAATAGTTTTTCCAATATTTCAATTTTTCTAAAAAGAAAATAATTTTCACACTTGCAAAAAAATTACGATAGCGCCATTATTTTTGATATTAGCGTTATTCGAAGATGACGTAAAAGATATATGCAACGGAATTTTAATTAGATGCTACAGGGTGTTCAAAATAAACGAATATATTTGGATCATTTTAAATTGAAAAATCTCGATTTTTTTAAATGGCGCACCATATATATTATTATTTTTTCTGAAAGATCTTACAAAAACCCACAACTTTTATTAAGTATGTCATATACCTATTTTTAATACTTTGCGATTTATTTTAACTTTTTCAATATTTGCCCTTCTTCTTTCTGTCTAAGACTATTGCTATAACATTAGTTGGCCATGACAAAATGACATTGTCAAATTTTAACCTGACATCTGAGTAAATAAATTCATAAAATTTATTGTGTTGTCAGTAAATTTAAAAAAAAGTATGGATTTTCCTAAAGCTGAATTAATTGATATGATTTATATACTGGGGAGGCGCAAAGAAATACTTTGTTGGCAGTAAGACTTTACAAGGCGAAGTACCCTAATAGACGTGTACCGACTAGGCAATCTCTTCAGTGTTTAATGGAACGGTTTAATGCTAGGGTAATATTGAATATGAAAAACGGAAATGGTAAACCGGAATGCTACCAATGAGGAAAAAGAATTGGAAATTTTACTTCAAGTTCAAGATAATCCCCAGGTCAGTAGCCGTCAAGTAGCTAGCTTATGTGATACATCCCAATCTACCGTTAACCGCACCACTAGAAAACACAAATATCATCCCTTTCACATGGAACTACACCAAGAACTTCTAGACCGCGATTTTGAACAAAGGGTAAACTTCTGCACCGTTATAAATGAAGCAATAGAGGCCGATCCAAATTTTTTGTCTAAAATAATGTTTTCCGATAAAGCTACTTTTCGCAGTAATGGTGCAGTTAATCGTCATAACATGCACTATTATTCAACAGTTAATCCAGTCTGGGTACGGGAAGTGCAAAACCAAAACCATTGGTCACTTAATGTGTGGTGTGGAATAAAAAACTTTAATGTTATTGGACCATATTTTTTTCGCGAAACCGTTAACGGGCCTAGATATTTAAACTTTTTGCAGAATGATTTACCTCAACTTCTTCAAGAATTTGATAACATTGAGATCCAACAAATGTGGTTTCAGCAAGATGGAGCTCCTCCGCATTACCATCGAGAAGTTCGAGAATTTTTAAATAATCATTACCCACAGAAATGGACCGGTAGAGGTGGATTCATTGGATGGCCCCCTCGATCATGTGACTTAACACCACTAGATTTCTTTTTGTGGGGATATGTTAAAGATCGTTTTATGTGAATCCCCACAACACCAGAAGATATAGAAAATAGGATTCGGGACGCGTGCAGGAGAATAACACCGTTTATGCTAAGGAACGTCCAAGAAAATATACGAAAAAAACTAAACATGTGTATCCAAGTAGAAGGGCATATTTTTGAACATTTATTGCGCCATAATAATAATTAAAAATAAGTTAATTTGTAGTAATAGGTATTTATTATTATTTACTTTTTCTGTGAATTTAAAATTTAAAAATGGCCAACTAATGTTATAGCAATAGTCTTAGACAGAAAGAAGGGTAAATATTGGAAAAGTTAAAATAAATCGCAAAGTATTAAAAATAGGTATATGACATACTTAATAAAAGTTGTGGGTTTCAAATAGTTTTGGTGTTCATTAATTTTAACATTTTAAATATTTTTGTTTTTTTTTCTTTTTAAATACAGTTACTGTTTTTTTACCGAAACATTAAACGCTTTTATATGTTTTAAAAAGTTTTTGAAAGTACTGTATGTGTCGACTTCCCACCTGGCAAGAAACCGCGAAAAAAATATATTTTTTTGGTAAATAAATTCGCTTCAACTATGAGGAACATATCTTCAGTATGATTTTATGTACGATTACATTATAAATAGTTGTTTGTTATACAGTTTAGCGGCCGTAAAGTGGCTTTTTATGTACTAGTAAAATGAATTTAAAAAAAAACACTTTTTTTAATAATGGCAATCTTGGTCAGTCCACAGTCTTCAATAAAACCTTCTGCTCACGTAGAGAATCATCAGCCTTTGTGCTTTTTAAACGCCTTCCTATTTGATCTCGTGTTAGCCAGCACCGTAGCTGATGAACGCCTGAAACAATGTCCCGAATATGAACACATAAATATATGAAAATATATTACTGGGCATCATAGATGGTCGCACAGCAATATATTTTCTTACTTTATTAAGGTAACTAACATTTTTGATGTTTTTAGGAACTATCACAAAGCATATATTTTTCTTTTTGTTTGTATCTTTCAGATTAACCAATACATATTGTTAATAAATTCACCAACGCATGCCCTTGTTCTAAATTTCTTTTTTTTTTTCGAGAAGTATTTATTGTACAAACAAGAGCATGGTTATTTTTTTTATTATTTAAAGCAGTTTTAAGCAAGTAAATCACGTTTTAGGACATTTTTTGAACTCCTCTAATCTAAGCTATAGTTTTGTCTCCACCGCGGTCGTACGTCCGCCTGACCCCTTCTGATCCCGACTTACAGGATTTAGGACTCACTCTCGATGGATCAGAAGGGCCTAGACCGACGTTACTAGGTGATCTAGTGGCTTTATGTCTTCGGCTGGCCTTGATAGCAGGCTGGCCTCGATAGCAGGCTGGCCTCGATAGCAGGCTGGCCTCGATAGCAGGCTGGCCTCGATAGCAGGCTGGCCTGTTTTTTGGAAGTTCTAGTTAATACGGGACCATGACGATGAATACTACTTTCCGTCGGAACGTCGGGAGTGCCAACGGTTTTCTCAACTCAGTCGAGTTCTTGACGTCGTTCTGAGGAATTTGACACCTGTCCTGACCTTCTACATTTTTGGCCAACTGAGGTATGACACTGGGTCTATGGCTAAACGTTTCAGACTCACTAAGTCCCCGTCCCGTCAGTCCCGTCGGTTTGCGAACGTTTTTGTTAGGGGAGTCCTGTGCCTCAAATCTTTCAAAGCCTTTCACACCATTCGGGCTCTTCTAAGTACTTGGCCAAGAGAGTGACGATGACTGATCTAAGACAAAGCGCTTTCCTAGACTAAATCCTGGTCCTTTAGGTTCCAATAAAAGTCCCAACGGTTTTCTGGGTTGCAGTGGGGCTTTCAGTTGTTTTTTCAGTGTTATTCGGCTCGTACGAGTGCTCGGCCAAGTAAGTTATAATGTTTGATAAAGGATAAAGGGCTCCCACAGGCTAAGTCTCGGTCCCTTCGGTTCCACTTAAGTTGCCAACGCTTTTTAAGGTTACGATGGGTTTCCTAAGGCTTCCTGTAGCTTCTGGCACTTATCCAGCTCTTTCGAGTGCTCGCCATGCGAGTTTCGATGGTTTTTATCCCTGGCTGAGTTTCCCGAAGGTGCTAAGTCCTTTGCCTTGGTTCCCAAAAATTTGCTTATGGCAAACGCTGTCCCAATGGCCGTAACTAGGCATCAACTGTATCCCTGGACCTTGGCAAAGACTTCCACAGCCTGGCCGCGGTCGCTCGACAGAGACTTTTGAATCGTTTTTGTGGCCTTCCACGGCCAAATCCGGGCTGCTGTTTCACATTTTTTATTTTGATTTGGAAAATAAATCCACATTGAAAAAGCTTTTCAACCATTGCTAATGGGGATTTTAAGTTGTACTTGGTTGCCTTTATTGTTTTTTCACATTCGATTAATGTTCATCCAAAAATATTTACATTTTTCAGAAAGTTTTCTTTCGTGATCATTGGTAAGGTCTTTCAAAATAATTAGGCTCTTAATTTAACACAAGACTTTTCCTTTTTTTGCACAAAACCCAGGTTGAATATTAGTCTCTATTTTTTACTCTTGGTAGTGGTTGCAAATCTTAGCAAGAACTCATTAAACCTTTATGTTAGTACCATATCGTCTGTACCATATTACAAAATATTTGCGATACGTTTTAATAAGCTTTTAATTTGGTAATTTATTTGTCTTTATGTAATAAAAACAACTACTTACCTTTATAATAGCCTCTATAAATTTAAAAAAGTTATTAGTAACATGACAGATTTGATTTTTGTTTATTGGACAGAACACTGGGCAATGCTTTGATTCAGTCTTCTCAAAAAGTGAAGTGGTCAGTGCGCCTTTCAGTGTAAAACAAGTGTTGGCAAATATCCAAATCGTAACAATTATACTGACTCGTTTATACATGCTGTTAAATATAGCTTGGGAATAAATGACACAATGGATTTTTTGGTATTTTTTTCATATAATGTTTTACTTTACGTATTGATTTCTAAGGTACAGAGTGGTAACAATTTAAATATAAGTGTAAAAAGACCAACATCATCAGGTATTTTTTTCTCGTTGTTAAAAATTGTGGCGTGGGCTTAAAAAAAACATTTGACGTTTAAATTAAAATACTACTAATTAATAAATAATAATAAATGTACTATAAACATAAAAACTTAAAGTGATAATTACTACTATATTATTAATCAGATAAAAAAATATAACAAAAAATGCTTAAAATGTTGTCTCCAGCTGCAATGCATTTTACAATGCTTTTGCTCATCGATTCTCTTTGTGCAAAAATACCGCATCTTCCTTAAATAATAATCCAAAGGGATTACACTCTGAGAGTCTTACCCAAGCGACAACTTTTTAAAAATAAGTCAAAATATACCTGATACTGTTTGGGTTTTATACATTTTTTCGTGTTTTTACATTTTCCTGTATACGCAATGTATAAATTGGGGTCAACAAAAGACTTGATTGGAAAAAATCACGGAAGAAGCAAAGAAAACTTAAAAGGAATAATTAGAAAAAAAATCTAGTGTCGTACCACACTTAAAAAAACCCTACGGTAGTATCTGTACGCTCGCCACTGTGTCAATTAGGAAATCATTTTTTTATCGTTTAGTAACAGTAAAAAATGGTTTGGGTGAAGCCGCGATTCTAAACAATTACCCTCCCTAGTGGGAGGGTAATTGTTTTGAATCGCAGCTTCAACCATTTTTGGCTATAAAAAATCAAAATATTGAGATACTGACATGCTTTTTTTCATTTTCTTCTATTTTACTACGCATTTACAAATCTTTTAGGAAAAATCCAAAAAAAAAATCGGTGTTAATTTTATTTTGAAGATTATAATAATGGATATTTTTTAAGTTTTAGAATAATAAATTTTTTAATTCTATTTTTGATGAACTTTGAGTACAAAAATATTTGACCATTAAAAAAAAATAATTTGTAAAATTTGCAAATTTTTAAAAAATATTAAAAAATAAATATTTTAATTTTTTTTTCAAATTGTTCTATTTTCAATAAACATTAAGAAAAAATAGAAGTCTTTAAGAAAAAAATATTGTATAAAAATTTCAAGCAAAAACAAAAAAAATAAGCCTTTGAAATTGAATTTACTGTGAGAAAATCAAATTATTGAATATTAATTTGTTTATATTTTTTAATCCGCCAAAAAGTAGCATATTTAAAAAAGAACTTGTTGATTTTTTATGGTCGAAAGTTAACTTAAACTATTTTTTTAAATTGTTTACACTTATATTTAATTTTTTTTAACATCCTGTACCTTAGAAACCAAAACTTGTAGAACCAAACTTTATTTGAAAAAAAAAATACTAAGGGATCCACTGTTTAATTTAATTCCAACCACTTACACTCTGTAGTGTTGTTTTAATGTAAATAAAACCGGCTGTGGCGGCCAGGGGCGGATTGGCCTATCTTGACATAGCGAAAAATCCCGGTGGTCTAAATCACTTGAATCTGAGTGGACTGCTTCATAATATTTCAGAGACTTGCAAGAGAAAATTATTGTGACTGGCTTGACCTCTTTAAAAAAAGACGTTTTGACTGTCTTAATCCGCCCCTGCTTAAAGCAAACACCATTTTTTGTAACAGGTAATATGGTAAATAGTACAGTAAATGAAGGTGTGAACCTGAAGATCAGGATGGGCCGTCATAATTTTGTTTTTAATTTGCAGGTATTAATGTATACAATAACCTCTGAAAATATAATTTATAAAAAAATGTCCGCAAGGGCCTGAAAATGGCCCTCAAGAGCCCGGAAATCCGTTTTTTCAACTAATTTGGTCGATATCTCCCGAAATATGACACTTACGCAATTCGTGTTTGGACGAAAATAAAGAGCAGTTTATTAACTGCAAAAATGATTTTTATCACCTTTGTAAAAAATTTGATAGTTTTTGCAATAATTGGCCACAAATGCGCCGAGTATTTTTGGCCGCTGCCCCGTATCTCGAAAGGTGCTTTAAGCTACTTACACTTTTAAACGGACGGACTAATTTTTAAATAACTCACGTAAAATGCATATTTTTGCATGATTCAAAGTTTGCATGAAAGAAGGAACGTGTAGCAGTAATATCTTGTTACTGTTTTCTTTTTTTTTGTTTCTTTAGAATATTAAAAACCCAAGCCAAAGCTAGTTTTTGCTCGATATTTTGACCGCCTATCAATCTGTTCATATTTTTTTTTATAGAAAGTAATTTTACCGAATTCTTTTGGATTGTGAAGCTTTGGAAGGCGTTGAATACATTTCGCAAAATTCAATAAATATATTTGTGTATTTTTATTAACAACGTGTTTTTCTTAGGGCGGTTTTTTTGAATTTCTGGTGTTTTCGAAAATGCTTGGGTCTATCGGGAATTAATAAATATTCAGGACCATAAACAATCATTGTAAATAGGATTGTAGGTTTTGAATGCATACATTTATTAATCAAGAAGATTTAAAAAGTGTAAAAAAAAACGCCTTACTTTTTATTTTAGTTTTCAAACAAAACGTCTTTAGAGAAAAACGGGGCAATATTTAAGTTTTTCCAGTTTCCTTTATTGGGGCACAAGGTCAGTTTTTATTTTTGTTATCCTAAGTTTAATAAAGATCATTTATTTACTGTAGGAAAGTCTAATTTTTGTTGCCTTTTATTTTGTGGCAGAAATATGGATGTCAAAGTAAATTCTGGAACGATGAAATGTTTTATTTATAACGAAGATCTGAGTGAAGACGTTGTGATGGTAACACGTGGATTAGCAACTTTAATAGATGTAAGCAAGATGAGAAAGTACAACCACCATGTGTTTCTACAGAAGCAATTCTCTCTGGAAATGCATAGGAAGTGTAGGCTGAAGTACTCCCCAATGAATAATGGCAAGCTGAATTATTCAAACAGTCACTTTGTTAAAGACTTGACAAAAAGATTTGACCTTTTCCAAAGCCCCAAGAGAAAAAAAGAACAAGCCAACAAAGCCCAGTCTTTTATTTTTGTTCCAATTTTCTGTTCTGTAAACTACCAGCTAATACAAATGATAATTAATAAAATGATAAATAAATGATCTTTATGTAACTTTGGATAACAAAAATAAACCCTTACCTTGTGCTTCAAAATAGAAAACTGGAAAAATTTAAATATTACCACGTTTTTCTCTAAAGACGTTTTCTCTGAAAACAAAAATAAAAAGTAAGGCAATTTTTTTTACTTTTTACACTTTCTTCTTGATTAATAAAAGTATTCATTCAAAATTTACAATCCTATTTACACATATTGTTTGTAAATAAAAGAGCAGAAAGTATTGAAGCCAATGTGGGTGCACGCGCTGTAGCAGACGGCTGTTCGATACTATACATGAACGGTACACGCACGGAATAAAATAATAAATAACACAATTATTTAGAAAAAGTTTAAAGGCAGAATTTTTTGTCGTGCACTTATTAAAGTACTTTATATAAATATATATTGATAAAAAGGTCAGAATGTGATCTTTAATACAATTGTAAAGCTTAAAAAATTTGAACACGAAGAGAAAGTAATCATCAAAAACAAATGTCGAGTTTTTATTGGGACAAGAATTTCCTCGATTTCCCGGAAAAAAAATTGGAAAAAAAGAAGAGTGCTATCGAGAAGGGAACAATCTAAGCTTTTGAATGATGTGCATTATTAGCCGATATGGTCCTTAAATATATATTAATTAGCGATAAAACCGAGCATTTTTAAAAACTCCGGAAATCTAAAAGAACCGCCCTAAGAAAAACACGTTGTTTATAAAAACAAACAAAATTTTTATTGAGTCTTTCAGAATGTATTCAACACCTTTCAAAGCCCCACCATAAAAACGGTAAAATTACTTTTTATAAAAAGAATATGAACAGATTGATAGGAGGGTCAAAATATTGACCAAAAAATTAACTTTGGCTCGAGTTTTTAATATTCTAAAGAAACAAAAAAAAAGAAACAGTAACAAGATATTATTGCTATACGTTCCTTTTTTCATATAAAACTTTGAATCATGCAAAAATATGCATTTTTACGTGATTTATTTAAAAATTAGTCCGTCCGTTTAAAAGTGTAAGTAGCTTAAAGCATCTTTCGAGATACGGGGCAGGTGCAAAAAATACTCGGCGCATTTATGGCCGATTATTGCTAAAACTATTAAATTTTTGACAAAGGTGATGGAAATCATTTTTGCAGTAAATAAACTGCTCTTCATTTTCGTCCAAACACGAATTGCGTAAGTGTCATATTTCGGGAGATATCGACCAAATTAGTTGACAAAATGGATTTCCGGGCTCTTGAGGGCCATTTTCAGGCCCTTGCGGACATTTTTTTATAAATTATATTTTCAGAGGTTATTGTATACATTAAAACCTGCAAATTAAAAAAAAATTGTGACGGCCCAACCTAATCTTCAGGTTTGAGGTTTCTTCGGACTTCATTTACTGAACTAAAATGCTATATTTTTATATCGCTGGGTAGTATTTGATGTAAAAATAAAGTATTATGTAAAGATATTTAGCTTCGTTAAAAATATAAACGGTTTCAAAGATTTCACTAAGCCTAAAGAAATAACTGAACAGATTATACATTAAAAATGTAAGACAAGAGATAAATTTTTTTTTATAACTCCCTTGCCATGCATAATTTAGAATACATCAAGTTTATATACATTCTTACCTAATACTTTTACAAAAAGAAAAAAAATTACAATGTCCTGAAAAATCTCGGAATGGGAAGGCTCGCTATCAATAATGCAAACATGAAAAATATTCAACATCAAACCGTCGACGGCATGGTGGTGGCAACAAAAAGCGAGTATCTAAAAGATTTTCTCTGAAATCCGAGATCGGCCAGCGCGACGTCAGCATCAGCCTAAGAAGTTTGGGGTGGTTTTAGGGGGCTTAGGGGCAAATCAGGACGTGTGAAGTGTTCGGGAATGCAAGGCCATTGCGGAATTTGGATTATATCTGTCTCTTTGTATTCCATACTGAAGCTGGCATCTTCTATATATGAGACAGCCCGTGAAAGCCGTTTGTAACATATTCGTTTTGAATAAAATATTTTCCAATGTTATATTCTATTAAATAACTAAAGCAAATGTATGACAGTAATATTGAAAAATTATGTTTTGGATTTAAAAAAAATCTGACGATAAACAAGTAATAAGCTTATCGCACATTTTTAACCCTTATTATTAGTATTTTTAAATCAAAAAATTAAGTATCAAAAAAACTTAGTCGTGTTCTTAAAATAGTAAAATTTTAAAATTAGACATAAAGGACACTATTTTAAAAATAATTATTTATTTTAAATATACAATTAAAATTTTACAATATAAATATATTTTAAAAGCTAACCTTGATTCGTTTTATGTTAAAATACACTTTACCTAGTTTTATCCAAATCTATTTTTATTTCAGGTGTTAATGTAGTTTTTTTTAATTATCGGTAGCGAAAAAAAAATTCAAAACAAATAGCGGCACAATATATGTCATATTATATCATTGTAGGGTTTTTATTTATATTATTGGACTTGAGTCCACTTTTGGATTCATTAGAAGTCCTACCCTATTGGGAGAAATATAAAAAGGTGTGGGCCACAATAAAACGAGCGGTCGCAGTGGAGGGCGTAAAACCTACCTACCACTTCTGGATAGTAATATTTTACATCCGGTTAAATTTACCTATTTACTCCTTAAACATGCAGCCCAAATTTTAAAATAACATTTTTTTTACTAACAAAGCAAAGATATGTGCAATACATCTTCTTCTTCTTCTTCTTCTTTGACTCACAGAGAAGAAGCTGCATGTCTAAGGTATAAATAGGTAAATTTAACCAGATGTAAAATATTACTATCCAGATATGGACTCAAGTCCAATAATTTTAAATAAAAACCCTACAATGTTATATGACATATAGCCGCTATTTGTTTTGAAAATAGAGGCATAGGAAGTGTTTTTCCAAATTCAGTATTGCGGCTTTCTTTCGATATCGATGATTAAAAAACACTTGCACCAGAAATTACTTCATTAAATAATTTACTGTTTTTTTAATGGACTTAAAAAAACTTTAATTTGTGACATTTTAGGTTTTGTATAAAATGCCTATTTTTTATTAAAATTTTCTGAAATAATTAAAATGGGAAGTATTATTATCTATTAAACAATGGAGCCGCTGCTATGAGTGTTCACAATCTTTTGAGAGCAGAAAAGTTCCACCCTTATAATCAAATTAGTTTACGAATTAAATTGGATGATCCAGATCGAAGAATGGAGTTCTGTCAAAATTTGATGCAAAGATATAGCAAGGATACTTTTTTTGTTAAACACATAATATTTTCGGATAAATCTTTCTTCTAATTAAATGGTGAGGTATACCGACAAAATTGTAGATATTGAAAAATTCTAGGAGGATGCGCGAGCATCATTCTCGAAATCCTCGGAACCAGGTCCCATTGAATAAGAATTGTCCTAGTGACTAAACCCAACAAGTACTTATTAAAACTATGTGTAAGGTCAAAAAACTTTTTTAATGTTATATCTGTAACCAAAAGGATTTATAAAAAAAACTGTAAAATTGATTTTTTTTTGAATTTACAAGACAAGGACTTACGATAAGATTTTAAAAAGAAAAAACGTTATAAATTTGGTACAAAATTTAGTTTAATGAAAGTTTTATTTTTACCAAGGTGTGAGTGTTATACGAATATTTAAGACACATTTTTGTTAGGTGGGTAAACTTTTTAGGAACTTATATTATTAAAACCCATTAATATAAATATTGCAATTAACGTCAAACTCCATGTCATACTTTTACCAATTCTCATATTAGTCCAATAGTCTAAGATCCGAAGAGAGGTCAACCTTCACCCATCGGATAACCGAATGAATTTTTTTTTAATCAAATTTCATACATAGACGAATACATTTGACATGTATTGCCTATCAAAATATGTTCATTGCCATTTTTAATTAAAAAAAGATAAATTTACTATTTGTCCAATCCAAAAATTTTTTTAAATTTTTTTTAGGAAATTTAATTGGCTTTATTTTTGATTACATAACATTTTTTAATAGCTGTTATAGTTTTTAAGATATTAATCATTAAAATAAGTCTTTATATACAAATAATCCCTATAGTGACGTCATATTCTTATTATTATTTTTTTAATTTTGGGATTTTTTCTGCAAATTTTTTACGACTTTTTTATTTCCAGTCTTATTAAAAATATGTATAAGACCTTTTATAAAGACAATTTAAAAAAAAACCTCTATTTTATGTTTTATAAAATTTTCTGTATCTCTTATAGTTTTCGAGATATATTCGATTTTCTTTAAAATTAAAAACGGTGATATCTCAAAAACTATAAAAGCTACAAGAAACTTTATATTATATAAATTGAGTATTTTTACAAAGCCTTTAATTAAGGCTATATAACCTTTTTGTCCTAATACCTTTTGAGTTGTAATCAAAAAACCGGATTTTCAGAGTTCTTTTTTTTAAGGACCCATGGAAAAAAAATTGAAAACTATTTTTTTTTATTTTTGAATTATTTCGGCAAATTTTAGGTAATTTAAAATTTAAATTAATAAAATAAATTGTAACTGACAAAAAAGTCTAAAAAATAGGTAAATAATTTTTTTTCTATTTTAGACTGTTTTTTTTTTTCAAAACACATTTTCATCTATATCTGCTTTATTATTTATCCTATTAAAAATATTTATATTACCTTTTATAAAGACGATTTTAAAAGCTTTATTTTAGGTTGTATAAATTGTTTTGTACCTTTTATAGTTTTTGAGATATAATTGATTTACTTTAAAACTAAAAACGGTAATATCTCCAAAACTATAAAAGCTCCAAGAAATTGTATTTAACATAAATTGTGTATTTTTACAAGACCTTTAATTTAGGTTTTATAATTTTTTTGTCTAATTTTTATATATATTATTATTGGTTAACACATCGGTGTATTTTTTAAATTAACTTACTTGTTTACACCTGCTTGCCAGGTAGCCATGAATGGAAACACGTGGGCAAGACCTCACAGGCATATTCTCTATATTTTAAACTTTGATTTTCAATAATATTTTTTTGGTTAACAAGTAGGTGGAGTATTTTATAAAAATGTAATTACTATTTTGTTAATTAAAAATAGCAATGAACATATTTTGTATTATTGCAATAAATATTTGAGGGTGGGTGATCTGGCAAAAAGTTGTGTCAAGAATAGGGGGGCAATATTTAAATTTTTATGTTCTACTGATCAAAACTTATTCAAATAGTAAAGCATTATATCCATGTCTTATACATGTATTTTACAAAAAAGGAGAAAAAAAATATATTAAAAAAAAATTGAGAAGTAACAGATCGCCCGACCGTTGTCTAATGTCCAAAAAGTAATAAAGTCCATTTTTGTACTTATTCGGCTTAACCCTCTTTTACGACGGTTGCCGCTTGGACTATATTATCTTTTTGCATCATATACTGTTTCAAATGTTTTTGTTCACACATATATCTAATTGGGTTTTGTGTTTGCGTTACATATATCATTTTTTGTTCATGGATTTTACGGCAGATGTTATTGGTAACAGGTTTAATATTTAAAGGATGTATTTTTTAATGGATCATATTTTTAACAGATATATTTTAAATGAAGGTTATTTTTAAGAAAGGGCATTTTTTGCGGGTGTTTTTGTGGTCTTGCCTCAACTTTCACTAAATTTTGGTAGTAATGATTACTGCGGTGAATTATTTATGCCTAATGGTTATTTTCAGGTTTAATATCATATTTTAATTTTTTTTTTAATAGTCTTAGGTTTATAGGAATATAAATAGTGCTATGTTATTTTTTCATCAGTTCTAATATTTTAAATAAATGTGTATCATATTTTGAGAGATGAATATTTTAATAAATATTTTTAGGATATCTTTTAGACCGGGTCATTTTACAATTTCATTAAACAAACAAATGAGTTTTAATTTTTTGTTAAAGGATTACCTATAAAAAAAACATAGTTCCATATATTTAAATACATTTTTTAAATTTTGTTAATTTTGAACAATATAGTATTTTATGCCAATAAATACAAAACTATTAACATTTTGCACTGATATCTACGATAATAAAGATTTACTCAACTAAATAGGATATTTAATGCAAAATTAAACTACTTTTCCTTGTAAAACAGCATAATTTAAGCAATACGTGCAAAAATGAACTAAAGACAATTTAATTAAGGTTTTCGGTAAGTTACGGAAAAACTTAAATGAAAGAATCTTACAGATTGAGGACTGCAGTGGGCTGTGCCCATGTGCTTTCAAGAGCGTCACCATATTGTTTATATATATATATATATATATATATATATATATATATATATATATATATATATATATATATATATATATATATATATATATATATATATATATATATATAAGATGGAAAAATGAAATTTGGCGTGTCAATATATGACCTAGAAATGCATTGAATGACCTGTTCAATTCTCTGGCGATTTCCGGTTTCACCGGAAATGACCTCAACTTTTGAATTTTAAATGGAACACCCTGTATTTTTTTTACCTATTCGATAGAAAATGAAATCCTAAATACACCCCATATGTCAACTTTTGACATTTTCCCTTAAAAATATTTAATTTTTTAAAATCTAACCTAGAGTGCCATGACGTCGTTAAAACAACCAATTTTGAGTCAAGGAGGCGTGAAAAAATAGTTTTAATTATCTGACGCATTTTATGTCTTTTCCAGAAAGGTAAAAGGATTTTAAAATTTTATTTCTAGACTTAACTCATTTTTTTCAAATGGAACGATGGTGGCTCGTTGGAATATTTGAAAAAAGCATGTTTTTGTGAATAATTTGATACCCCACACTTGATATTTTAAGTTAAATCAACACTAAAAAAGAACCAAAATAGGCATAGTAGTTGTTGCTTATAAAATTATTAAAACATCCGAGTCGATGCATGCATTTCGGCAATTGTGTCAGGTAGGCTTGGAAATAAACAAAAACTTTGATGTTGAACAATGATTGTTACATAGTTTAATAATTAAGTTGGAGTTAGTTATTTAAAGTTATTGCTTTGTTTAATAATAAGGCATTACAATTTAAATATCTTTAAATATAATCATTAATAATAATAATATAATAATTATTATTTCCTTAAGCAACAACTACTATGCCTATTTTTTAGCTTTTTAGTGTTGATTTAACTCCAAATATCAAGTGTGGGGTATTAAATTATTCACAAAAAAATGCTCTTTTTGAAGATGCCAACGAGCCACCATCGTTCCATTTGAAAAAAATGAGTTATGTCTATAAATAAAATTTTGAAATATTTTTACCTTTTTGGAAAAGACATAAAATACGTCAAATAATTAAAAATATTTTTTTACGCCTCCTTGACTCATAATTGGTTGTTTTAACGACGTCATGGCACTCTAGATTAAATTTTAAAAAATTAAATATTTTTAAAGGAAAATGTCAAAGGTTGACATGTGGGGTGTCATTGTATTTAGGATGTCATTTTTTATCGAAAAGATAAAAAAATACAGGGTGTTCTATTTAAAATTCAAAAGTTGAGGTCATTTCCGGTGAAACCGGAACTTATCAGAAACAATTCACACGTCATGCAATGCATTTTTAGGTCATATATCGACAAGCCAAATTTTATTTTCCCATCTCAAAAAATAAAAAAGTTATAGGGGGGAACCACCTTTGAGAAACACCCGGTATTTATATACATAATATATATATATATATATATATATATATATATATATATATATATATATATATATATATATATATATATATATATATATATATATATATATAAACATTAGTATTATATAGTGGTGATATACTTAGTATAGTATAGAGTTTATATTTTTACTTAAGTAACTAATATGAGGAGAGCACCTTAAAATTAATATCGTGTAACCCCAAGTTATTAATCCGTGGTTCAAAATGCTTATATCGTATGAATAATTTACATTTTGAATAACGTAAATAAATAATGCATTCATATTAATTATAAAGACAAGAACTAAATGAGTTTATTATTTATTAAAGATCATTATAAGTTGCATATTTGTCAATGTAATATTTATTTTGCCTTGTATTCGTAGAGTTCTCTATTTATTTATTTCCATATTTATAAAACTTATTACATAAAGTATTGCATGTAACATGCTGCTAGCTGTGGCTGTATTTATAATATTTTATTACATTATAGCATATGATATATATCTTGTTAGCAAAATAATGATATTGTAATATGAAAACAACACCTAATCACGTTATGGGACACATTTGGTTAGAAACATCCATTTTCTTGTTAGATATTAATTAATTAATGTTTGCTATTTTAGTTTGATTTAAAACTCACCATTATACTCCTTTTTTGTTTAATTATTTTGTAATTTGTTTCTTTTTCAAACTAGAAATTAACTTTATTTAATAAGTTATGTTGGGTATATAAATTCAACATATTTACTTTCTATATTACCTAAGAAAGAATTACTGGTTTTTCAAGATTATTAGTGCTAAGATAAAAAAGATTTGTCAACAAATCATTAGTTTTACCATCGTCAAATAATATTCCAGTAAGTTCAATCGCTCAAGCTCATCCGGCAAATTTCCTTTCTGCCCCTTCCCAGCTAGACAGCCGGCTGAGTCACTATCAGTTTTTGCAAGTACTTTCGCTTTTTTGCATCGTATTTACGAGGGGAGTTTTTGCGTGGTATTTGCTTATTATTTATTATTTTAACTTGTTTTATTGTATTTTAAGGATGGCAAAATATATTTTTTGCTGTCGATAAGTGCTTTATTAGTTCATAGGATTCATTTTTCAATGCCCAAGGATAAATAAGATTATATATTATACATATATTTATTATGAAAGATCCCTTCTATAAAAATAATCATGCCAGCGTTAAACTATTTATATAGACGACCACCGAACGACGCAGGCGATATACGGCGTTGTAAATCAAGGCCAATGTCGTCAAATCAGCCCTTCAAAGCACTAACTAGACTTATTAGAATATTATTCTACTATGGTTTAACTCTTAGGTTGCTTCTTTTGTTCATTAGTCACTAAGTAAGTTAATTTAAGACAAATCTTTTTATTTTCCCTACATTACAATTTCCAAGACGTTGTTTAGCAAAGTAATAAAACCTTATTGTGTAATTTATTAATTTAGTTGATACTCTAATACTTTGAATTTCTTGTAAGGTAATTATTTTTTAAAATAACTTAATGTAAAATAAAGCCTTTAAAACCCCTTACAAAAGAAATTATGTAAATACTTAAACTTGTCTATTACCAGTTGTGAAGAGTAAAAAAAAATGTGGGTAGACAATTTTTAGTTTTTTAGAATAATTTTTAAAACGCTTTTTTTTCTTCTGTGTACTTTTTAGATGAAAATATTCTCAGAATTTCCAAAATGTTAAAATTTTAATTTTAAATTATTTTAATTATTTATGTATCGTCCACGCAAACAAATACGTTAATATCCAAGCAAGTTTTACTGGAAAACTGAGCGATGCAAATCAAAACAATCATCTTTTTAACTCTTATTTTCCCGATTCTGTCGCAGACCGTTGGGACTCAAGTGCGGCCGTGAAAAAAGCGTGCATTTCGATATCATAGGCAGATTTAAATATGTCTACTGAGTAGAGCTTTTGCACTGTATGCATGCTTGTTTAGTTTTTTAAAAATATTTTTACGCTCGAATTTTTCATTTATTTAGATATATAATAAGTGATATGATGCTAGATCTCTTTTATAATAACAGTACTATTATATAACTAAAACGAGTTCGGAATTTCCATAAAAAAATGATGCGATAATTAATATTAAAACTCGAATTTTGGAAATCCCATGTGCCGCTTAGTATTTCGCCATAGTTACTCGAGCTGTACCAAATAAAAAACGAGGAAAGGGACATTGACAACCCAACTTTATTCATATTTTGGCGTTATTTTGATCTTCGTAAAATATAAACGCTTTATTGAACAAAAATTTATGGAAAATGACTGCTGAAAACGTAGAAAAACCCTATTTTCTCGTCCTGGAATCAAAAAGAAACTCATTTTGCCATTTATTAGTGATGTGAAAGTATTTGTGCTGTGGTAGTCAAGAAATAAAGTAGTAATAAAGGCCAAGAAAAGTATTATAGGTAATTATTGCATATACGGTTTTCTTCTATTTTTGGATTATATGGTAAAATTTTTATACAGTCATATTCCAGTGTCCTTAGGGATTGCAAATATACTACCGGAGAAGAGAAATTATGTGTTTTAATATTTTTTATTTTAATTTGAAAATTTAAAATTACCATTGATTTCTCCATATAATGCAAAACTCCCCATTATACAAGGAACGTCAGCGTGCAGTGTTGCCAAATCAGGGTCTTTTCGAATACGTTCCCGCATTTTCACGTCTGAAATATAATTGGGAAAAATAAAAAACCGCTTTAACTAACCAAAATTAACCATGACCAACTGTTTAGACAAATTCAAGAGCCCCTAGTCGGTCATGGTTAGTTTTGGTAAGCAAAAAGCTTTTATTTATCCCAATTATATTTTAGACAGAACCAGAATATCAAAATTTGATGGCCGAAAATTATTAAGTCCGGCAACACTGTTGATACTTATTTTGAATTTGACAATGTGAAAGAATGTGTTATCAGATATTAGATTTATTTCTAACCTATATTTTTAAAATTTAAATTAAAAGTTGTTTTTCCCGATTTTCTGCGTATTTTGTCAATAGATTTCTGTTTCTGTGTGTTATGTTTAACTAAATAATTATCAATTTATACGTTTTTACCCCGCTCAGCACTCAAATTCACTCCAAGATCCAGTAAGTTTATTTGGTTGAAAAAACAAAAATTAAACACAATTTCTCTTCTCCGGTAGTATATTTGCTGTCCCAAAGGATACTTAAATGTAATTTTAATAAAAAAATTCATAAAATCCAAAAATAGCAGAAAACCGTATATGCAATTGTTACCGTATTATATTGTAAGTATTTTAAAAAGTAGAATTTTAATGATTACAACACATAAAAACTCTTTTATTATGTTTTGGTTTGTTAGCAAGTCCTAAAAAAATGGAGACCACTAGAAGAAATTCCTGATAAGTAGATAATTAATTAGTCAATGATATTGAGTAGTCAGTCCGTAAGAAAGATAAAAATGTTTCAGAGCGCTTTTTTTTAAAAAATACATTTAAAGGCCGGTTTAAATAAAGCTGATATTAATATGAATATAACGAGGCCATTTACACAAGTTTATTATGTATTCACAACCATATGTGTATGAAATTTACTAGAAAAGGTAAAGTTGGACTTTGTATCTCTTAAAGTTTATGATCACTGAAGTATGTTTGTATACCTATTATAAGTAAAGGGTATATACGTACTAGAGGCAGCCTTGCTGCTTGGCCGTGCGAACATGAATGCCAGAAAGGTAATAAGGGTACAACCTTTCTCTCTTGCTCCGCGTGCTGAAATTGGTCGGTGGAAACTTTTCAATATTAGAAGGGCTACCGACCAATATCACTCCGCGAAGCGAGAGAGAAAAGTTATACCCTTATTTCCTTTTTCTCTTGTACGCTTGTTCGCACGGCTCAGCGGCAAAGCTGACTCTAGTAGGTGTATTCTCGAACCTTAGTATTAAAGAGTATTAGAGATATTGGACACTATTCGCACGGTAAAGTCTTGCCGCTCGACCGTGCAAATAGCGTGCTCTTCTTCGCTTCGCGTGCTGTTTGGTGGGTGGGGGGTATATATCCCTCCCACCCATCATCACTTGGGAGCGAGAGAGAAAGGTTATATACCTATTCATTCTCTCTCGCACGCTTGATCACAGTGCCAAGCGGCTGCCTCTATAGGTATATGCTTGAAGAAAATTTCTATTAATTTTGGCGTCAAATGATTTTCTTGATTTCAGTAATTTTAAAATACTGAATAAATGTAATTAATGATTTTCTTTGGTCAGGAGGATATATAGGAATGATATTTTGATTATTTTTATAAAATGTAAGCGATAATTTAATTATGAATTTTTTTAGTACGATATTTAACTTTATATTTTTTTAATTATGATTCGGACCAACACAAAGTATCTATACTTACAAGAAAGCATTTAATAACGAGTACACGAGCCCTGTTATTCTTCAACGGCATCTAAATTAGGCCTGCTATTTTTTATGGTTAAAACTGAATAGTCACTAAAAGAACTAAAATCTTTTATGGGTATTTCAATATAATGGGTTTTAATTCTTTGCCTTAAATCAAAAATATTGGTCAAGCAGTCAAGTTTATTTTAACCAAGAAATATTAAATATTTTTCCATTAAAACGTTTTCTAAAAATTATAAGATTTTTGCATGTAAATGATAATACTCAAATGATACCTAGAGTTAAACCTAACTATAATAAATTTTACAAAATTTGTTCAGTACTTGATCATTTCAATAAAGTTTTTTCTGAGTCATTTACTCCTAAAAGGAATGTAGCTGTAATGTCGGAATTATACCCATTTGTAATGACGTCATTTTTGTTTATCTTTGTTTAGTATATTTTAAACAGCGGTGACAACAAACTTTTGGAAAAAAACTGGTTTCCGATGATTATTCATTTTTTATAATTTGGTTATGTGAAGTATCCGTTATTTTTAATTAAAAACATTGGTGTGTCAACTTGTTGTCGAAAGTTATTTTAAAAAGTTTTAAATGCCGAGAAAATGACTTTTTTCAACTAAAATAGAAACTCTTGTGAAAAGCCTGATAGAAAATGTTAGGTTCCAATAAGAATTCTAATAGGTCTATCTGGATCGAAAAATGTCCAGATAGAAATTTTATCATAAGTAAACTGATAATTTCTCATAAAAAACATTATAAATTCATCAGTTATCTTTTTATAAAAACTATAAGTCGAAACTGCCGACACTTTATTTTGCTTTTCCTTTTATTTTTGTGATTATAAACCCATGGAAAACTATACAAAAAGCATAAATCTATTATTTTTTCATCAATCTTTAAATATGCGGAATTGCTGTTTCGGTTATTGTCAAGACAGTTACCTGCATTCCGATTTTTACCTAATTTGGTATACGGGGTGTTTTAAAGCGCTGATTTCGTTTTCGAAATATTTATCTTAAAGTTAAAAATCAAAGTAACCTCATTTTCACTATATTTTTTCCTTCTCTGTGCACACAATTTATGGTTTTTACACATAATATTTTATAAACACCTTTTAAAAACTATTTTTATGTTTATTTTACACCTTTTTTTCCATTAAATTTTAAAGCTTTACTTTCAAACGGGGCGGCCATGTTTGCTGAATAATTTCCTAGTGTATATATGGCGTTTAATAGTGATAGTTGCAAGTAAATGGTAAAAAGGTGTTTTAAAGCGCTGATTTCGTTTTCGAAATATTTATATTAAAGTTAAAAATCAAACTAACCTCATTTTCACTATATTTTTTCCTTCTCTGTGCACACAATTTATGGTTTTTACACATAATATTTTATAAACACCTTTTAAAAACTATTTTTATGTTTATTTTACACCTTTTTTTCCATTAAATTGTAAAGCTTTACTTTCAAACGGGGCGGCCATGTTTGCTGAATTTTCCTAGTGTATAGCGTTTAAAAGGATGGTTGCAAGTAAATGGTAAAAAGAAAAAAAAACTTCGGTAATAGGAAATAATTTTATATTAAAAGTGGAGCGCTTTGACCTTGGCCATTCAACCGACACTAAAGTAAGGTAATAAAAAGTTTTTGAATAAAATAAAAATTTTACACGTCAAAAAACAGGACCTTAGTCAAACGACACAAAACAAATATAAACATTAAATTTGATTAATATTCAAAATTCACACACAGTTTTGACAAACATATCAAGACAATAATACAAAATAATCCCAATCAAAAAGGTAAAGTTTAAAAAACTACAAAAAATAATTTTTATTGGTATGCCTATAGGCAAATCCAGGCCGTTTACAAACAGAAAATTTATAGAAAAAGTTAATATATTTAGGTAGACGAACTTTTGTGCCTATGTTAATGTTTTGAAATATTGGTTTAAAATTGTACGGGAATTGACTTGGTATTTAGAAATTCGGGCTTATCGAAGAATTCCTTGTATTTCCAGATCTTCAAAAGGTTTAGTCTTAATCCTTGGTGGCTAATTTATAATATTTTGAATTATTTGGGAAGAAAATTGGTGGTCATTGAACTTAATGTGAAAACCAAACGATGAAGTCGATTTTAATTTTTTAATCCTGACTTCCAACGGTCTGCAAGTCTACCCCATAGGAGCTTGACAAGGTCACAATTTAACTTATAAACACCGCCTTTTTGGGACGTTAATATATCTTTATTTTTACCAAGTTGGAAGACAGGGGAACAGTTTTAAAAGTTACTTTAATTTCATTATTAAGGAACGAATCCGGCAACTTTATTGAAAATGAACCCAAATAAGGTAAAGAATAATATTTCTTGGCCCTTTCTAAGATTTGTTCAGGAAAAGAATTGACCTTATTTGGGTTCATTTTCAAAAAAAGTTGCACGGATTCTAATTCCTTAATAATGAAATTAAAGTAACTTTTAAAACTGTTAAACCCTGTCTTAACTGGTAAACAATAAAGATACTATTAACGTCACCAAAAAACGGTGTTTATAAGTTAAATTGTGACACTTGTCAATACCTATGTGGGTAGAACGAACCAAGAGGATTAAAAACACCTTAAGCCATCCACTTCATCGTTTTTTTCACATTAAGTTCAATGACCACCAATTTTCTTACCAAATAATTGCAAAATATTGCCTTAAAAGGTTAAGACAAACCTTTTTTTGGAAATGAAAGGAATTCTTCGATAAGCCCGAATTTCAAATAATTCCACGTACAATTTAAACCAAATTTAAAATTTTCTTATTAAAATAGGAAAAAAGTTCGTCTACCTAAAATATTAACTTTTTCTATAAATGTTTCTGTTTGTACAACGGCCTGGTTTCGCCTATGGCCCTTTTTTTGTAGTTTTTTGAAATTTCCTGACCTTTTTGATTGGGATTATTTTTAATTTCTTTAATGTTTGTTCTGGGGAATTTTGAAGTATTAATCAAATTTAATATTTATATTTGTTTTGTGTCTTTTTTAATTGTTTTTTGACAAGTAATGAGACAATTTTTATTTTATTCCAAAAACTTTATTACCTTATTTATTCGGTTGAGGATGGCCTAGTTGGTGGTGCCTTTTAATAAAAATTATTATATATTACCGAATTTTATTTTTCTATTGTTAAGGATATAATAAACAACGTTTGATTAAATAAAAAGGTATAAAATAAATATAAAAACAGGTTTTTAAAAAGTGTTTATAAAATATCGTGTTAAAATCAAGAATTCTGGCAAAAGAAGGGCAATAGTGTAAATGAGGTTACTTTGATTTTCAACTTTAAAGATAGATATCTCGAAAAGAAACGTTACCGAAAAAAAATATTTTCAGATTCGTGATCAGCGCCCCAAAGTACGTACGGGGGTTATACCAAATTTGGTAAAAATCGGAGTGGAGGCAACTTTCTAGACAATTACCGCTGTTTTTAAAACACAATGATTTATTATAATTTTAAATCAAACATTGTATTTTGTTTGGATCTATCAGACTTTTTTTACAAGTCCGAAACGAAATCACAGTTTAAATTGAGAATGTGATACAGCGAGCCGTAATTGCACCAAATTGAGTCTAACAAAAATCGCAGATATAAAAGAGAATGAGATAAAATCAGATCGGGATTACGCTTTTAGCAAAAGCCCCAAAAAACCAAAGTAACAACATATTTAAAAAATATAATTCGAGGCACATTTTATTATGCGTACGGCAGAAAAGAATATGTAAAACTAGCAACAATAAGACAAAAGTTCAGGTAATAAATTAAATATTTTGGGTTTTCCATCGACTCCTTAAAAAGATGGAGCAAAAGTATAGGCTTCAAGTCAAAAAAAATTAAATAATAGAAAAAATTTGATGGACCTGCCAGATATTGTTTATAAAGGAATCAATTTTTTTAAGAAAGTATTTATCAAAGGTAGAAATTTAGGTCCGAAAGGTTTGACTTAAGTTTCCATTAACAAGACGTAGATCTTTAGCAAAGGATCATATCCTAGTAGCTGGCAAGATAACACTAAGCACACATATGTTATAAACTTTTTTGATATTTTTTAAATAAAAACTGGTGCCTTATAAATCTATATAATTCTGTCTGTTTCTTATTTTGATTAGCTTGTAAAAGTACAAAAAAAATTAAAAGTAGGCCTAATAGGGCAGTTTGGAAGCTTGCGTATTTCTGAAAAAATGCAATGTAAGCAATATATGCTTATTTTATTCTTAACCATCTGCCCGAGTCCTATCGCCTGATGAGTCTTAGCAGCTTGCGTTTGCAGGGCTAAAAACTCGTTAGATTAGGTTAGTTAGGTTAGACTAGGTTTTTTTCAAATTTTATTTTATGTTGTCATTTTTTTTTGTTTGTATGTTTCATTTTTTAGATTGTTATTTCCATTTCGATATGTTAATATATTCATTCAGGCAATATTTTTTTTTTATAAACAAGTAAAAGAAATTGTCAGCATTTGAATTGTTCTATTTAAATTAAAATAATTTTATACCATTCTTTCCATTATGAACAATTTATGTAAGCTCAGTTTTGTTACATCTACTGCGCGTTGTATTACATTCTTAATTTTAAGTGCGATTCCGTTTTGAACTTCTTCCAGTTGAAAAAAAAACAATATATTAAAAATTATCAGCAGCGTTTGTTCATTATTTATGATTTATTTATATTAATTGTTAATTTTTATTAGGTTGTATAAATGAATACTACAAGATTATTTTATTGTTTAAGATTGAAAGTATATAGACAAATGTAAAAATTATAATGTACTGCTAAATCATCATTTGTTAATTTCTGAACGTATAAAAAACAAACCAGACTATTAATTTCTGAACGCGACAGTAAATTTTCTAACCTAATATTGATTAACAAAAATATTTAATTATCTATTTACGCCATACGCTATTTTCACCCGGATAACGAAACTACAAATGAGTATAATTCTGACCTTATATAAAAGCATAATTGCTTTTAACAGTACATGCCAATAAACCCAAATAAAAGAGGTCTTAAGGTGTAGGCTTGAGCTGGGTTCAAAAACTAGCTATTTATTTTTGTTTGATGTATACCCAGGCAAAGAATCTCGAAGTAAAGATTCACTAGATACACATGTAGTTTTAAAACTGTTAAGACAGTTCCAAAATCTAGGATGCTGTATTTTTTGACAATTTTTTTACCACGATTTTACTGATGCATAAGTCATCAGGCGGGGGATTGTTTGGCTGCGGAACGAATCGCCAAACCAAAAAAATATATTTCCAAAAATAAGTTACTGGAAAAATGAAAGCTGGTAAATATCTTTGTCGCCTCTAAAAAAATCAAGGAACTAAGCAAGTAACGTTATGCAACAATATGCATAATGGTGTTGATACCGGCCAAGTGCTCCGAACAAACGAATTTGGTAATAGAGAAATTGTGGTATGTTCTCAATTAATTGTAGACTATAACCTGCTGGCGGCCGGATTCCGTGCAATATAGATTTCTACATCTAGATATCTACAATCGACATCTATGCCCAATTGCGATAATTGCTTTCGTTAGTATTCCGTGCTACTATCGACTACACTTCGGATATTTTCGGCAATGTACTATTCATACGGAAAACATTTGGTGATTTCTAGTTACTTTTTATCTTAAGTTTTGTCAGCTGTCATTTTGGCATTGCCATTTTGGGTGTAAAATTAAATTGTGTGATAAAATTAGTTTGGTTCTTTGGATTAAAAGAGAAAGGTAAATTAAAGGAATTGGTAAATTGAGATTAAAATAATATGCTGCCGATTAATCAATTAAACATACTAGCAGCCCAAGAGGAGGAAAGATTGGAAGAACTTCGATTTGAAAATTTAAACATGAGGATTATAAGGGAGGAAAGTGATCCCTTTTCCATTGAAGGTACAAGATTTATTGAATTATTTAGGCTAAACAAAGATATGACTTACTATATACTCAACGGAATTATACCAGAATTACAGAATAAACAAGGTCTTCGCCCGCGATGATTATGGGTATTAAAATATTAATAAATAATAATATTTAGGTTATGTTAACAAATACATGTCAATCTTGTCAATTTAAATAGAAAATGGGTCAATAGGCCACGCTTTGTAGCGAGATTTGTTGTCGACTTCAAGCGATAATTTTTGAGCGCAGAATGCGGGTGGTATAGAAACAAGTCGATTAATAGATTTCTATAATGCACGGAATCCAGCTGTTGTTTATGGGAGAAATCGACAGATTTTTGATGATCAGCGTATGGCTACCCATTAAAATGTTTGGAAAAGTAGAAGGTGGCTCAAATTACTTTATATTTTGTAGATGCTGGCATTGTTTTACGAAAAAAACCACCGAATCATTAACAGTTTTGAAACAAGCTTGCTGAAAGAGAGCTGGTCCTCCTCTATTGGTTAATTGTTTTAAAAACATTGCCCATTTACAACAAAAACAACGATGCGGCTATGCAAGCAATATATTTTAAGCGTGTGATTCAAAACATAAGTAATGTAGAGTGTGTTGTTGGCCCAGTGGCCCTATGCATAGATTGTTTTGTAGCGTTTCATACGAACAATTGTGTACATGTATAATAACACCTAATAAATATTTAAAAAATATGTGGGGTAATTCGCCGATAAAGTACTTTGGTATATATGCAAATGACCCTGTATATAATTTTTAATAAATATTGTTTTTTTATATCTAAACAAAATGTTTGTTTGGACAGAAGCCAAATATATATAATAAAAATTAAATTTTAAGTTTAAAATATGTACAATCATAGCTAAAATAAAAAGATACCACACCAAGCATCAAATACATGAAAAATGATACCTACTTCCATCACTATAGAAATTTAAGGTGGTACAGCATGTTACCAGAGAACATCTGTTACATATTTTTTCCTGAATGATCTCTGGTGAGACAATTTAATAGCATTAATAAAAAAATTGACCCCAATATGTTACAAACAATGTTTGTAACATATTGGGGTTATGTTTCTCTAAATCATTTTAAAAGCTCTATAATAAATTTTAAACAATTTGATCCAGTAAATAATTTTGCCCGTTAAAAGATTAATAAGAAAACATTACTTTTATTTTAATTTAATTTCATTTTACCTGTTAAATACAGATTTAAAAGGTAAATATAAATATTTATAAAATTTTACTTATCATGTTTTTCCCTGGAGCTCAATTTGTTTTGATTTAACGAAGAGTTTCATAAGGCAAGGAACACAGACCTGGTAAATTGGGGGAATGTTACAGTATTTTCAATTTTATACAGGACGAGAATCCTCTATTTTCGGACACCTTCATAAAACGAACACCTCTAAAAAAAGGACGATTGTAGTCTTACAAAATAATTTTTCTAAGAGTATCCTCAATATCGCAGAATTCCTCGTGATTGTGAAAAAGCTTAAACAACATTCAAGTTAGGCAGGAATAATCCAAACCAAAACTAATGTCAGTTCAGCAAATTCAGGTCTTTATAAAGATAAATTTGCAGTGAAGACGGTTTTTTTCCTAATTCTGAAATGCAAAAGCAAACATTAAAATGGATTACTAAAAAAAGATACAAAAAATAAGAATATAATATATTACACGGAAGCATGTAGGATGCCTAATATTGTCTTATTCAACATTATAATTGTTTCATGAACCAGACATATTGATTTATAATAAATGTTTTTCTAACCCTTTAATATAAAAAACACGTTTTTGCATTTTATTGACTTTTTATTTTATTTCCCAAATCCCTTTGGGTCGTTTAAAATATCAAAAATGTCAACAAAAATTGATTGTTCATTATTTGTTCCCCAACAAATTTTATGAAAAGAAAGAAAAGAAAAAAATTTTTTTTTGTTGAGGTATTTAGAACAAAACACGTATAATTTTTTAAAAAAGTGTAATCTTAGAAAAATTTTTATCTGTATTAAAAAAAAACTTGCAAATTGCTGCTTAAAATAATTTTCAGTTTAATTTTCCCCCTTGGAATTGAATTGTCAGTTTTTTAAAAACAGATTGTTTTCTCCCTTAGCACATCTACAAAAACAATTTTAAGTTTAACGATTACACAGGCCAACAAAAAGATTTTTTTTGAAAACTTCTTACACTTTAATGGCTGGTTTTTATAGATTTTTATGTCCTGAATCCAAATCTAATTTTAGTTTTTTTGTATCACCCATAGTTTCTGAGCAATCTTCTTTTTGTTATTTTAAACTATCTACTCATTTTAAAATCTTCATAAGATATATGGTAAAATTAATGAGACGGTATGTTAAGTCACAATCAGTGATTTTATTTACATTAAGTAATTAAAAATAGTAAAATAAACTCACAGTGTAGGCTTCATTAGTCAGATGGAATTGGTTTATATTTTCTTTCTCTTTTTTCTTTGAAGCTTCTTGTGTAGCTTTTTCTGCGATGTGTTGCTTGTTGAGCTTCTCGGTGAAGTGACCAACAGTAGTCCCCCATCATGTTGGTGTTCCAGCGACCCTGGTAGCGTTTTTCCATCAATTTGATATCCTGGTGAAAACGTTTACCCTGCTCCTCACTAAAGTCTCCCAAATTTTCAGGGGAGTAGTCAAGATGACTGTTCAAAAAGTGATTTTTCAGGCTCATCAAACATCCTAATTTTTCAAACTTATTCAACATGTTTGCTACAATTGTAACATATTCTGGGTCTTTTGAATTTCCTAAGAATTTTGTAACAACTTCTTTGAATGATACCCATGCTTCTTTCTAATTTCTGGTCGTTGTATTTTCAAAGTTAATGTCGAACATCATTGTTCGAATGTCAGGCCCTACAAAGACGCCTTCTTTGAGTTTAGCTTCTGAAAGGTTTGGAAACTTTTGGCAGAGATACTTGAAACAAGGTCCATCTTTAGGCAATGCCTTCGTAAACTGCTTCACGAGGCCTAACTTTATATGTAGAGGTGGTAGGAGAATGTTTTGAGGATCTACAAGGTTTTTGCGGAGACTGTTTCTCGTTCCGGGTTTTAAAGACTCCCTCATAGGCCAGTTCTTTCTGCTCCAAAGTTGATCCCTAGCTCTACTGTCCCATTTGCACAAGAAACATGGAAATTGGCTGACCAAGAAGCATGCAAATCACTTTTAAATCGCCACATATCATCCAACCATGAGCAGAATAGCCAATTTTATCCAACACTATTTCCAGATTTTCATAGCTCTCTTTCATATGTACAGAATGGCCAATAGGTACAGATGCATAAATGTTACCATTGTGTAATAAAACAGCTTTCAAACTAGTTTTGGATGAATCGATAAATAGTCTCCAGTCTTCTTGGTTGGTTGTATTTAACTCCGAACTAATCCATCAGACCTGGAATGTTTGAGCAGTACACTAAATCACCTTCTTGATCAAAAAATGTTGAAAACTGCTGCTCTCTCTTCCTATACACATATATGCTGGTTCCATCTGCCAACAAGTTCTTTTCTTTCAGTCTAGAACCAAGCAATTCAGCTTTTTCTTTCGTTAAGCCAAGATCCCTAACCAAGTCATTAAGCTCGATCTACAGTTCAGGCTCTTTTTTTTCTGAAGTACACTGGAACTCTTCATCATCTTGCTCATCTAGCTCTGACTGTACATCAGAAACCGTTTCAAGTTGAACAGAATTCAAATCTTCTGGGGGTTCGGGGACCGGCAAATCTTCATCATGCCCTACTGGTCTAGCTTATTACCCTCTTGTTTTTTGAATTATGACCAGTAATATCAATACTGTAAAAGTAGCAATCATCAGTGTGGTTTTTAGGCTCCCTCGAGACCATAGGAACAGCAAACTTGAACGCCTTTTTCTCCTTTTTTGGCCACTTTCTCAGATCTTCAACACAAACATAACAAACCTTATGTGGGGCCCAAGATTTATCCTGATCACCAAGTTTAGTTCCAAAAATATAAGAAATAAACCTTTTTCACAAAGTCTGTAATGTTTCTTTGGTGTTTTTTAATTACAAACTTACCACAAATATAACAAAAACTGTCTGCAGAGTTCTTACAACCGCGATGAGACATTTTACTGAACACGTGAACACATTCACTGTAAGACTGTAACCAGAAAGTAAGGTTAGGTTACACAATATCAGCTGGGAACAATGACATGTGTTTCACCAGTGCTGCCAACTCTTCTACATTCAGTACAAATTGTATTTTACAATTCCATTTAGTCTATATAAAAGGTGTTAAATTCTTGAAAAAATCACAACATTTAATAAATTCAGGTACAAATATGAAAAAATGGTGGGTGTTACAGCCTAATAACTGTCATATTTGAGTTCAGCACCCTAAAAGAAATAAGAATAGGGTATTTTGGGTAAAAAAGTTTTTTCATCGTTGGCCTGTGTTATCTTAAAATCATTTTTTTTTAGTATTTTTACCAAAGTTAAATTATAAAAAGACAGAAAATTCAAATCAAAACATGACAGAATCATCATGCTCAAAGCTTAGAAATAAACATTTTGTTGTTCAATGTGATTAGTGTATTTAAGATACATGAAAATAGTTATTTTCCTAACACGTGCGGAAAGCGATACTTTTACGCACCCGGCTGCCGTTAAACAAACGACGCGCAGCGGAGTTCGGGTAAGCAGCCAAGAGAGGAATAGTTACTTTTCGCAAGTGTTAGGAACAATATTTTTTCTACAAGCGAGATTAAAAACCAACATAATTTTAAAGATTTATGATTAAAATATTATTTATTAACGAAGGAACTTATACACTAATTATGATAATTATTATTATTAAAATTTATAGTAAAAGTGCAATTGGTCGCGATTTGCAAATTTATTGCTGACGCGAGTTGCTTTTCTGTAGAAAACGTTGACGGCGGCGGCGTTGGTTTCTTGAACCGAGAGGGTAAGTACATTGGAAGATGGCATTGACGGTTGTCTCTGGATAGTGAAAGGTTTTTCGGTAAAATTGAGTATTTTTTTGAAATATCCTTTTTAATTTTTTAAATTCTCGACGAATCCTTCAGCGACTGATGTAGACTTCCTGCCTCCAAGACGTTTAATGTTGGATATTTGTTTTCCGGAGTTTGCGAGAAATGTTGCAGAGAACGGCGAAAGCTATGCCCAGAATACAATTCCGGGTTAGGAAGTTTGAGATAGACCACTATTTCCGATGGCATTTTTTCGAAGGTATTAATGCCGATACATTGTGCTGTACACACTCCGTGTTTATAGTTTTTCCGGCTTTTTTAAACTGGCATACTTTCTATATAGATTCAAAAACTTTTCATTTTCGGCATCTCCAGAAATGACAAAGCTTCCAGAGCTGTAATTTTTTGAGTCTGGGATGTGTATCAATACTAAATTTCCTTGGTCTTCCAGTCCAGACATATTTTTGTTAACTCCTCTCTACAACAAGCGTCCGCTAAGCCAAAAATCGTAGCCACTTTTATATGTAAATAAGTATTATCTGGCGCTTCATCCATGAATTTCAATATTTCTTCTTTTAAAAAGACCCTTTTTGGGTCTAAAACGAAGGCTTTGTTTTTTAAGGTAGGCTGTTACTTTAAAAATCTATGTTCTTTCGTAACTTAATGATACATTTTAGCTTAGAGTATCTAGACCATAATGTATTGGGTTTACATGTTTTTGATAAATAAGAGAAATAGGCCAGAAAAATCTCTTCTTTAAAAGACTTCACACCCTTACTTTGACACCAGCTCTCAAACATAACAAATTCTTTTTCATACCTGTTACGAGATTTCATGGGCAGGAGATCAATGTTTGCTATTTCTGCTGCTTCGATAATCGATGCTAGTAAATCGTCGTCAGAATCCATTGAAAATGTTTCTCCAGTTTGGTTAAAAAATGCGTGACAGAAAATTAATTTTTGATGGATGCATAAACAATTAGTTGGTTACCTATGGATTCTTTGATAATTTATATGGAGTTATTAAAATATGTACTTACATTTGGTAAATTAGGATTATTTTATTTTATTTAATAAATGTTATAAAAAGACTACAAAATTACAGCCAAATTCAGTTTCTTCAAATATATAACTATTATAAGAAAAATTATGCATTATTTTATAATTAGATACTAATTTATGTTTTAAAAACTAAAAGATTTTACTTTTCGCACTAGTGCGAAAAAGTGCTATTTTCCGCACGCAGATTAGTGCGGAAAAGTATAGTTTTCTGCACGCTTTAAAAAAATCATTTTCAAAACAATTTTAAGAGAATCATTTGAGTAAAAACTAAAAGCATGATTTGTGAAAATCGATTAATAGAACCAAGCGTCATCTGTCACCTGTCAGCCCTGTAGTGCCAATTGATGTGGAAATTTTGTATTAAGTCTAATTTGGTTTAGTTCTGTTTACCTGATATTATGCAGAAGAGACACCCCTAGGCAACCATTGAAAATTTTACCCCTCACTCACGCCTATATAATGATAATGCAACCAACTTACATATTCTTAAATAGTAACAGTCCTCAGGGATTTTTAAAAAACACTTTTATTTAGGTAATTAACAAATCAAAACAAAAGAGAAGAGGTAGTTCTGGTTTTCTACCTATGGAGAAATTTCAAGGAAACTATTGTACTGAGACAATAAGCACTCTTTTTCTGATGAAAGAATATGTTAATAAAAATAATACTCACATTTTGATATCACTTCTTTTATTTATAAAATTTGGTTCCAGATTAATCTGTATCATGTCCAAATAAAGTATTTTATAATAATTTTCTCTAAAACTTTAGCAACACTCTAGGGTCCCTATTCTTCAATTATTTTGCATACGAAATTTGACAGATATTCAAATGATTTTAACAGAAAAACTACCAAAACCATTCGAATATCTGTGAAATTTCCTGTACGAAATGTTTGCACAATAAGGCCCTACTATCTACTATGACTTAACTTGGTCATATGTTGAAAAAGTGCGCAGGAAAACACACCCCTACAGCAATCACTTTTGTAAAATGCAATTTGACCGGAAAGGTTCCGGGAGTTTAAAATACTAATAAGTTTTTCTGTAAAATTATTTGTGTATGGTAAAGAGCAATACAAAGGTGTTGTTTCTATTTTATTGTTTTGCGAAGGTAATGGTGTACCATTCCATATCCATATTAAAAGTGTTAAATAACTCCAAAGCTATCTCTATGCTTGTTGACGAAATTGCAAGGAGCAGATCATCTATGGATCTTTTTACAAAGGGGATGTGAAAATGCTTGTAAAACTAGCAGTCTTTAATTGTATCATCCAGAACATAATTATATAAGATGATTGAAATTGTGGACCCCATAAACCAGCACACGGCACGATGGGATCCTTGATTTTACCTCTCTTATGATATTATGTTCTGGATCACTAAATTAAAGACCGCTTGTCTTATATGACTTTTCACATCCCCTTTGTAACAAGATTTGTAGAAAACCTACTGCTTGCTATTCTATCAACATATATAGAGGAAGTTTTGAAGTAATTCAACACCCTTAAAGTGAATTAACAATTTGCGGTGGGGTCTCAGAAAAATAGGAGCACACCATTTCTGAATGAGAGATAAAAATAATTTACTTAGAACATCATGGTACAGAAACCCGTATTGCTTTAATATATTCATCAGTTTTTACTCGCATCAAATGTGTTTTGCTTTGCTAGTGCTTTTTATGACAAAAAACAACTGTACTATCCCATAGAATTCAGAAAATTAATTAAATTGTTTTAAAATATTTCACTTTTTTCAGCTTTATTTTTGTACTTAAACTGTATATTAATCTTATTTAGGCGAAAAGTTATTTACCCCATTGTTGAAATACCCTTTACAATAGCTTGTTAAGTCGTTGTTAGAATCTGTTACAAAAAAGTCAGTTGCATTCAACGTACAGTTAAATGGAAAAAAAATATGGAACAAGAAAAATGAGTTAACGAAAAATCAGGTAATTTTATTATATCCTATTTAATAAGGATCAGATAATTAAGAAAAAGTTATTTATGTATGTTACTAAACCAAATTTAAAGATCCTAAAATTCTACAGATATAGAGACCTATTCGCATTTAATAAATCTGTACCAGAGATTGCAATTTTAATACATAATAGATTCATCTCGTAACTAAGTAAGAATTTATAAAGCAAAAGCTATGAATTGTTTCGAAACAAAATTATTAAATATTGTTTGGAACTGCATTACATATAATGTGTTTATAGTCATTGCACTTGTAGGGCTGTAAAAAACAAATGTTTGAAATTTATTTGGGTACTTAAAATATTTGTTTAATTCTGGTTAATTTTAGTTAAATAGATAACCGTATTAAGTCAATTGATTTTTATACGTCACTACAAATTAACTGGATACATAAACCAAATAAATCCCTAGATAGTAGCCTTTTAATATTTGTCGAATTTTTTTGCTTCTTATATTAAAATCTAAATAACCAACGTAGAAACCATGTAGTTACCAAAAATGTCCCACGATGTTTCGTTGATGATGTCACTTGTCAGCTACGTGTATTCTCAAGCAATAACAACCCTTAATATGTGTTAATTACCCAAGAATACACGTGACCAACCAAGTTACTTGCTTCGTATCTTAGAAATGCTGCATATGTATTTGGAATTGGAAAACTTGATGACAGACAGCTGCAAAACTCGACAAAAAAGAAACCACAAAAGAAAAACATTGCGTTGGATCCAATAAAACCAACATATTAAAAAAGTACAAATCCTGTCTGTGAAAAAACGCTATCCTCCTAAGTTGTAAGTATTTTAACACAACATAACATTTTTTGGGTTAAAAACTTAATTTGTTAAGAAAATTAAAAATAAATACCATTTCCATAAAAACAGAATTAAATATTATATATTATTATTTTATTACATTATAATGTTTGGTAATTGTTTCCGTTTAAAGTGGTTGAAGGCATAACGATACACAAGCAAATGCGGCACATTGAATACATTGCTTTAATTAAAAAAAAATGATAATAACATAATCTTTGTTATTTCTAAAATATATATTTAAATAAAAATTAAAATATAATTACCTTTTATTTAATTTTTTTTTACCACGCATAATATAATTTTCCTTCTTTTTTATTGAAATAATTATTATTATAAACAAGACCTTAAAAACCGTATTTAGAATGTACTACATAATACTAGGCGCTAAAATATTATGGCATTTCCTTTAAAGTTTTTTTTTATTATTATATACCTTAGTGTATTGATAATTTTCATGTCAAACTAAAAAAAAACGTAATCTATAAAATACGATAAAACAAATATAATAGTAAATATCATACTCTCGGTCATATACATATTAAACGTCAAGAAAAAATGTAGTTTAAATCATAAAATAGGCACTAATAAAATAATTTTTAGTAAAGAAAAAATATTAGAGGTACAGTAAGTCGAAGAAATTATTTTTAAATGTTCGTATTTTTCTTTGTTTAGTAGATAAGCCTAGAACTAAACTTTGAACAATTTTTTAATATTTTAAACCTTAAACTTATTAAAATGTTACACATACATCAATCGAAATAGTATTTATTACTATAACGTTTTGTTGCCGGCAAAAAAGTTAAACATTAAACTATCCTAAAAATAAAAAAAATACTTATCAAAGTTTTAAATCTGTGTCTGTTTTAATTTAATGATTTATTTAATTTATTAATTAGCAAGTTTTAATTTATTTTATTTTTAACTAATTTGAGGGGCTTTATTTAAAAAAAAAACCATACTAAAATATTCCTAAAAAAATCTTTTGTGGTAAATTATGGAATAATTATCCAAAATATCTAATTACTTGTTTCTTGTTGCTGGAAACTTTTAAAATATAACATTTTAAGATGAAAACGCCATAAGTAACACATAAAACATTCTATTTAATAGAAACCCTAAACCAAAATTATTCTTAGGTAAAAAAATGAATTAAAAATCTAAAAACTTTTAAACTTTGCAGTTTAAACTGTAGATAATTTGTAAAATATTTTATACAACACAACATGTTGCTTTATGATACACAAGTATTCTTACTTTATTTTTTAAATTAATAAATATTTGCAATCACAATAAATGTCAAATTTTTTATAAGATAATGTGTCTTAATAATAATAAAACTAGTTTATTAAGTAAAATTGTTAATTGGATAAAGTAATTTCAAATTTGCTTAATATTAGCAGAATAAAATAGAAGTTAAAAGTGACTATAAAGAAACACTAAAAGTGGCCTTTATAATTTTAAGACACAAATCATGAAGGTTCTTATCATACATCTATATGGAAATTATGTTAAGTAGGTGAAACATTTTTATAATCAATTGATACTTATTGTTTGATAAAGGGAAATTAAAAATTAATTGCTCATTGGTTTATTAACATAAAATATGTAATATTAGTGGATAGTAACTGTTGTAATTTAATAATATTATGTGCATTGGAAGTAGTTCACCAGCTATCCTTGAAAAAGGTGTACAATTCGCCATTTTAATACTACAAGTCACTAATTTGATTTTTAAATACCCTATGGTATACAGGGTGTTCGAAAAATCCAAAGCCAAATTTCAGAAGATGATTTTCCAATAAAAAATATTTTAATACAAAATTCTTTAAATATGGGTCCGAAAATGAATAGTTTCTAAGATACCTTGTGACCGATTTTCTTGAAATTTGCCAGTATTATTTTCATGAATAAGGGCCCAATTCAGGCCTAAATTGGGTCCTAATTAAATTAAAGGTATTTAGTCCAGGGGACACCTTGTCGCAAAAAAATGAATTGCATTTTTAGCAATTTTTGTATTTTTTTAGATTAAGCTACTTAAAATACTCTTTTTTGTCTCTTAGTATTTTTTTCTATCTTGCTTCTTTTTTAAAAAGAAAAGAACACATTTTTTTTTAGAAAAGACGTGTAATTATATATAAGTCTATTTAAAGTATAAGATACCCATATATTTTTCTCTATAATTTACAGTTAAGAGGGTAAAAATATAATACACTGAACACGTCAGATGCCAAAAATTGTACCTAATTTTATGGTACTTACGTAGATTCGTTTTTTACTATTTAATTTTAACCAATTAATTTTTGATTTGTCACTGATCCTATTTGCCTCAATTTGACTACTTTTTAAAAAACATTATTGCGGCTGACATGCCTATGTGGACTTAAAAATTTTTCTTATCTGTTCATTAAATAAATGTTCTGTAATATTACTGTATCTACTACATATGGATTGTAAAGGTAAGGATCACCCTTAAGGTTGTTTTGATCAAAAAGTGGCTCCAGAATAGCATTCACTAGGAGGCGCTAGTGTAGCTAAGTAAACCAGTCAGAACCAATGACCTTGGCTGCACTATATAAAGTGAAGTTTAAAACAACAAGGATATTGGTTTAGAAAAGATCTTGGGATCACCAGGGCCATCTTAGTTTGTTGCAATTTAAAGGCCATTTTTGTAACACAAAGTGGGTTATCCTTACCTTTAGAATCCATGCTACTACATAACAAAGTTACAAATGCTCTGATTTAAACCATTTTAAAGAAAAAAATAGTGCTAAACTAAATAAATAATAAAATAAACGGTTTAAATTGGATGTAAATATTTCTGCTCTTTTACTTCCAAAGTAAGAAAGAAAAATAGCCGCATTATTTTTAATTTTTTACAAGGTGATTAAACTATATAGCAAAAAAAAACTTTTAAATTTAACTGATAAAATCGTTAACAAAAAATTGATAAAAAGCGCAAAGCTATATACTACCCTTCTATAAAAAAAAGAAAATATATAGTGCGTTGATAGCGAAAAAAACAATAACAATAAATATTTCCTCATTCTAAGCTGGACAGAATTAAAAACAAAACAAAGGTTAAGCCTCCCTAGATATAAATCATACAATTAAAAATTTAAAAAATAGTAATTAAAGTAACTTATAATAACCGGACACTGCAACCTAAGAAAACATATGCACACTATGGGCATCTATAGAGAAGAACCCATTTGCAGACTATGTGACGAAGAGGAAGAGACAGCCTCTCACATCATATATGAGTGTCCTGCACTTACATACTGGAGAACAAATCAAAACCTCATGGTGGACACTAACCACCAGGAGGCTGGAGACCAGAAAAGAACAGTAAAAGGGCTACTACACCTGTCTAAGGTGTCAAACCTTTTTAACTGAAACAAATACACAAGAGATACAACAAGCCCTGTAGGCTGCAGTGTCGAGGCGGACAAAACCTCAACTTGTGTATTTATTTTATCAATCAATCAATCAATCAACTTATATAATTACTTTATTGTTTGGCCAAGTTCCTCATTAATATATTTTTTTTTGCTACTTTTGACTAAAACCGTTCTGTTTTTCATCCATCCATTATATCGCTACCTGTTCTATTAGCAGATCATCTGCTGCAAGCCCACGTGACATAAAAATCTGCTCGCTCCGCTCTTATCCGAGATTCTAATGACGAACTTGGCCTTTAAAAAACTATTTTATTAAAAAAAAATGTAATCAAATTAAATAAGCCGTAAGGATTAAAATGACGATTCGATAACGTATGAGGTTCTGACTGCCATTTAAGGTTGGAGCCTATTTTTGCTAGGGGATTAAGGTAACACAGGTAAAAATACACGCACTCCTAAAAGACTAAACAGACTAGGGGACTTTATTAGAGACGAAAAATTATTTTTTTTATTGTCATTGGATCATCCTGTATATTAATTATTGTTTTTTTTTCAACCAAATATATAAATGGCTTAATATACGGTAGGTTGCCATTGAGTTTCTTTTCATTATCTTTCAGATATTTCTAATTATGTAAAATTATTTGGAATTTAGATAGTTTTACACACAGTTAAAGAGCCCAATATTATTAGTAAGAACTGAACCACATTTTGCCTGATTTATAATTATATTATAAATAAACAATAACCTAAAAACCTTTGATATTTTGCGGTATATACTTCTTTTTACAATAATATACCTATATTAAAATATATAATTTGTAACCGAAGAGTATGATCTTGTGGAAAATATTCCATTAAAAAAATGGAAAGGGTTAATTCATTACTGTTTGTTTGCCCTTATTTACTAAACATATAAATGCAAAAATCACAATCACATTTTTTTTTATTTTATTGACGTCTACGTTGAAATACAAAAAGCGAGATTGTAAAAAGAAATATTGTTTCTACGGTTGTGTCTTTTTATGTATTGGTATGACTATTGCTTAGTTATTAATTGCATATATGTATCACAATAAAAAGATACTGCGAAGGCAAATTTAAATAGAAATATTGTTTAAAATATTATCTTATCTATGTTAGTTTGTGTAAGACATGGCACTAACTTTACAGGTTTTTTAGGAGGTTAAAGCAAATAAAACACAAAATAAAATCTAGGATAAATCAAACCAATTTTTTATAAAAATGGTTAAGAAAAAGGTTTTAGCTATAACAGGCTATGAGACACATTTTATTAACAATAACCAATATAAAAACAACACAAATATTTGGGCTATCGGCGAAAGTTACCAAAATTTTTAAATGAAACAAAATTTAAAAATATACCCGAAAAAAGCACTTACCGAATTGAACCAAATATAATACAAACATTATTAAAGACATTTTAATTCTGCCGGATTGTGGGAGTGATAGGCAAACGGACTACTTTAGTAAGTTAAATTAAAAAAATATATATGAGAGGAGATGGCGGAGATCAACTATTACCAAATTTAATATAAAGTCGGACAGACTATGACTGGCTTAAAATGTCTAAGGAATCAAAATTACTAATAGGCCATAAAAAATACTTTGAAATTACATTAAATTGGATACGAATATTGACTGGTTAAAAAACTTCAAAAATGACACGTATTATCAGTGGCATATTACACATTCCTTAAGTTAAACTTTATGAAAAGACACTTTTAAATACCATACCTAAATGAAAATATCAACGGCATAAACCATCCAACAAGTCTCTAATTTTACAAAAAAAAAACTGAAAGAGCCAGTTTATATAATTTTTGCCTCCGAATTTGAAAATGATTGAAAAATAATAAAACATCAAATAAAACTGTTAGCGCTACTAGACAACTAAAAATTTAACTCTTAAAATCGTAATATTTTTTACGAATTACTCACAACATATTATTGCTAAACTGGTACATTAAAGGTATAAAACAGATAAGATATGAGAAACACTATCAATTAAACTTAAGAACACCAGATATCTTAATAAGGTAAATGTTCAGTATATCCTTTGTTATTTTTCAAAGAGGACCGACGCCCCCTTTTTAGTCTTCTCAGCAGTGGCGTGCGGTTCATGGAAGGAAGAAAGTATCGAAAGTTTTGAAAAATAGTTATATTATTTTATTCATTTCTTAATGAATTGCAACACATTTCAATGCATTACAAATAGATGAGTTTTTATAAATTGCTTGCCTTCCCTCAAATTTCACCGCACTTGCCTGCTTTCCAGAGACTCCCTTATACTATTTTGATTCCGGTTAAGTATAACTCAATTTTACCTACAATTTTTTGATGTAGCTCATCAATATTTGTAGAAGGCCGTTAATAAACAACATTTTTTAAATGACCCCATAAAATCGTATACATTGGTGTGTGTAAAATTATTGTAGATTTGCAATCCTTTTAAGAGGTCCTTAATCTAGTTTTGAAAAAACCGAAGGTATCTTTGACCTAATAAAGAGCCACGATAAAATATTGTTCAAATAATTTGATTTGCATTCCACTCTATATATTTGGTAAGCTCTCACCTTGAAACTTTATCCTTTTATATTTATGAGAGTTAGCTGCTGCCCAGTATTTTTGTCGGTTGTATACCCCTGATGTTGTAAATGATGCTTCATCAGTCCATTGATTTTTTTATATAACGAAGCAACAAAACGGAAATAGTTTTTTTTTGTTTTTATGTTAGATACTAAACGGGAAGAGTACTATATGATTTAATTTCAATTTTTTTCAGATTCCTTCGGAATCCTCGACCATACCTTAGTTCTCATATTGCCTGCTGAAAAGAATTCATCGGATTTATTATTTTATTTCGTATATTTTGTCCTCTTATATTTTTGCCTATCTTTTAGTATTTTAATTTTTTCAAATAGGGACCAAGCCAAGAAAAAGTTATATAACTAAAATGAATAAAGTACAAAATAATATTGTATGCTGTTGTTATTTAAATAATATTATTTTTATCAAACTTTTGGTTTTAACAATATCCAAGAGTTTTTTTGACCAATATTAATTTCTTTCTTTATTTTTTAATTAAAGTAAAAAAAGATTTAAACAAAAAAGTAAGTTGTAAAATATTAAAAAATCTCAAATAATTTTGCTTATGATGCAAATTTTTGTTTAAAACTAGGTTTAGTAAAAATAATATATTAACTGGCCATAATTTATAAAAATAACTGTAATACATATTAATTTTTTAGATATAGACTACTAAAGAAAAAAAAAGCAGCTTAAAAATTTAAATAGAGTCCAAGTTTTCACTTTGTATAAAAAGGTTAAACAAAAAAGTGTTAAAGTCATGGGCTTACGAAATACAATATATTAATATAAGAAAAACTATCATACTCTGGCATATAATGTCAAAATAAAATTGATTGGTATAAAGGTTTTTTAATTTTACAACCTTTTTTATAATACACATTACAAACAAACCAAGTTTTTATTTTGCTTATAGCTGCTAAACAGATCTACAATTTTATGTTACATTTTACTTTGGATCAAGTGTTTATCCTATTTTTGACCGGTCTTGCTCGAAAAGTAAGTGGAAAAACAACCGTCTAAAATTTAGTTTTGTTTCAAAAAGGTATAAATATTTTACCGGATACCTGTAAATTAGGAGTTAACATTTGGCAGTGACAATTCTACAATATTTTTATGAATTTTGTGAAAAATACGAATATAAACCAGTAACCCAAAAAAATATATAAAAATAAAACTTATATATTTTTTTTCTTGTTCAGTTAGTTATACCCGTTTTATAATTTTTTTTTAGTTTATATTTTTCTAAATTTTTAAATTAGATATTTTATATCGTAATTATTACTACAGACAAAAAAATAGAATAACCTATTTTATTTTTACAAAGATTTATAGCCGAGTGAAGAGCTTATTGTTAAATTTACCACAACAAACTTAACAATGGATCAAATTAACATAAAGGGAAAATTTAAACCTCTTGACACCAGGTCGTAACTACTTGCCAAAAAATCGATTAAACATAAAAAAATATTTAAAAAAAATAACCTTGCACAGTATATAAAAAACTAGATTTGGCACTTTTACAAGGTAATTTTATATATTTTATTTAAAATAAACTATAGGATAGATGGTTCATAAGATCAATACTACAGAACTTCTTTAAATTAGTTTTTTTACCGAGTTTTACATAATTTATTATTATATTTTATTGATAAATACAGGTAGTTTTACATCTAGTAGACAAAACATTTGCTTTCTTTTTTTTATAAATTGCTATTTTAATTTAATAAATATTAGTAAAACTACTTGTTTACAATAATGTATTACTTACGGCTGTATATTATTTACCTGTTATTTTTTTTAAAGAAAAAAATAAAAGAATTGCATGTATATTCAGAATTATTTAGAAGGTCCTTTAAATTATAAAATAATGCAGTCTATCAGTGTAAATAATGGATTTTAAATGCCTTTTTGGCTTAAATATGTTCTTGATATTTTATTATATTTTCTTCCTAAAAATAACCTAAAAAATGCCCCTTCTTTCTTAAGTTAATGGCGTGTCCAAAGCTATAATATGCGGTACTAAAAAAAACCGTCTGAGACCCAAGGTAGTACTCGTATATGTGCAATTCGCCCCAATGTCTTGTTTGAAATTATCGCCAAATAAACTCAAGGGTGTAAAACTTGATCTAAGAATTTTGCATCACAATAAAAGTATGTTCTGGGTTTCAGAAACAACGCGTATTCATATTATAACTTTTACTCGCACCCTAGAGGGAGCTCCAGTCAAGCATTTATAGGATTCGTAGTAGCTTATGAGCGTTTTGTGCGATTTCACTGTGTAATTGCCCTTCTACATTGTTACAAACTTACAAACTTTTCAGAGCAGACTAAGCTCTGGGGCAGGGAAACATTTTTGTCACTGGAATACTACTCAGATTATCCATCGCAACCTATAATCATATAATACTAGAGGCCGCCTTTTAATTTGGTCGTATAACCTCGCCGCTCTACGTGCTCATTTGTCAATGGAGAATGGTATATACTCCGCCGACCAATCAGCACGTAGGGTGGGGTATTTTCTCCTCCCCGTTTTCGAATCAGCACGTAGAGCAAGAAAGAAATATTGTACTTTTATTCTTATTTCTCTCTCACGCACATTGTTTGCACTACCAAGTTGCAAGGCGGCCTCTAGTAATATATGCTTGAAGGTGCAATGGATAATCTGAGTAGCTTCCAGTGACATTTTTTTCGCGCCCTAGAACTTGGTCTGCTCTAAAAGGTTTACAAATGAAATGGGATAATTAATGTGCATGGCACTTTTCATCACAGGAACATTGTGAAACGCAGAAAACGCTCTTGAGTTGCTACAAACCCCATAAATATTTCATTGGAAACTCACTCAAGCAAGCGTGTAAAAAATTATTGTATGTATATGCGCTGTTTCTAAAACCCTGAATATCTTTTTACTTCTATGCAAAATTCTTTTTGTTTTACACCCAGTAGTACGTTTGACAAGGATTTTAAACAAGGCATTGGGGCGAATCGGACATATACCACGTCGGATCTCTAATGGTTTTTAGTGTCGCATGCTGTAGCCGTGGACAAGTGATTAAATTAAGAAATTAGCATTATTCAAGTTATATTTTTAGAAAGAAAACTTATTAAATTTTAAATAATAAGGATATGTGTTAGCTAAAAATGTTTTTTGTAACCATTATCAAAACTAATAGGCTGCATTAATTTATAATTTAGAAGACATTAACAGCCTTTTTAAGCAAATTTGAGTATTTATGAAATTTGTTTAATCCTTATGTGTTTAAAAAGAATAGATACATATTTAAAGCAGTAAGTAGTGAAATATTAAAAATAAATAGATTTACAAAAATTTATTAAACTAAAACAGCAATTTTCTAGAAAAGGATAGCAAATATTTTATCAACTCTAGATGATGATGAATTGATAACCAGTAAGCAATAAATATTTAAAAATGTGCTACTTTACCACGATTTTTTATTTTTTACTGTTTGTTAGTTCATTGTTAACTTTAACAACGAGTTCGTTACTCGGCTGATTTATTTCAGCAGTCACTACCTGCAGGCGAGTTAAAAAGCATGAAATCACCACCTTTAGTGGTATAGAATGAGGAGATTTAATAAAATTTGGTAGTTCTACAAAAAATTAACGCTGTAGGTATTTTATAAACTTTAAGATTTAGGTGAAATTCTTAAAAACTAAGTCCTAAAATCAACGGAAAAAACATAAAAAAATAATTTGTTTAAAATTATAACTTTTTAAATGATTGAAACCTTATATTTTGGTTAGTTCTGGTTATATATTATAAATAATAATGGAAAATAAAACTAATTTTTCTTTAAAGATAATGGTGTAAATTTAATTGACAAATATTGGTGTGGTAAATAATGACATTACTTTGTGCCCAAAGAGAATGAAGCCTTTTAGAAAATGTTAATCCTATTAACTTTATTGTTATATAATTTGGTAAGTCTTCAAGTGTTTATCGATATACAGTTATGCTCTTGTATTTCAATATGTTTACCATATAATTAATTAATATTAATCATTGTAAAATAAACATGTATACCGGATGTATAAGTATAACTAAGCGCACATTATGGGTGGGTTATTTGACTTTGTACTTCAAAGAAAAAAAAATAAAGTATGATTATTTTTATATTTAATGTTTAGGTTTAAAAAAGGCTAATTTTTAAAAGATTTCATTTGCGTAGAAATACGCAAAAAATAAAATTAAATTAAACTTTGCTTAACTTATCTTATTATCTTAAAGAAAAGTAAAAAACTTTTTCTGATTCTATTATCCTATTAAATTATGCTTTTAAGTAACCATATTTATACCTTAGGTAAAATAGCATTGGTAATATAAAACTGTAATTTTATTTTTTTTTAATTTAAGATCCCAATATTAAATATTTACAAAATAAATAATACCAACAAAAAAATCCTGATTTATAAATGTCTGTATCCCAAGTATATTAAAAACCATAACAAATTTCTCTTTTGCAAAAAATCATTATTTTTGGGGATTTCCAGAAATTTATCAATTTGACTTATAGTAAATATGGCAAAACAAATTCTTGCCAGTCAAATGTTTTAAAAGAGTAAAATTTATTAGAAAAAAAACTTTTTGACCGTTTACTTTCTTTCAGAATTACTTTTGGTAACCTTTCTTTTCTTTCTCTGATAAAATCCTATTTCTTTCTAGTAAAATATTTGGACTACTTTATTTTCATTAAGAATGATGCCAGCACTTTTAATTAATTAACAACTAGCTGATGTTTCTTGTTTTTTTAATATTTAAGGATTTTTTAAGTCTATTCTAAGTACCTTCTTAAAAATGTACTAACCCAATATTAAAAAAATGTTTTACCCATAAGAAACTTATCACACTAACATGAAATTTTATAAAATGTTTTAATAAATATTTTAAAACTTCGGCTTACTTTACAAGGATAATATAAAATATAATTGGTAACGAAAATATAAGATGTTTATATTAATAATGGCATATTAACCTCTTTGGGTAAATTTTTTGTTATGTTAGTTTTTTCGAAACCCTTTAGAGGTAGTAGTTATATGTATAAGTCCGTGGTGTCACTATCGCGGTATCTAAAAGATGCCGAGATATGCATTATCTGCATGTTTGGGGGGACGTCCGAATAGCGGACCAAATAGGCTTTTCCCCAGTTTATGTAGGGCAGGTTTGCGGACCAAAAGTTCCTGTAAATGTTTATTAATTTCTTTTTTTAATAAAGATATACTTTTTTATGAAAAAAATAAAACCCTAATGTAGTTTTTAAGTTCTCTTTACGGCTTTGTTAAATTACTAAAAAATTTTTCACCCTATTTTTGGCTATAAAAAATCGAAAAATTGAGATATCAGACCTTTTTTTAAATTTGTTTGACGGTGCATTTATGATAAAAAAATTTACAATTTAAGGAGAAAAATCTAACGACAACTAACCAAAAACTAACCAGTACTAGGCAATAGTTTGGAAGTTGTTGTTTACTGTCCCCAATAATTGCATCCTATTTGAGTCAAACCACGTAATAATCATTTATTACCTAAAAATTTTATTACAGGCAACTTATTTTTGGTCCGCAAGCCGGTTATTTTTACCCCTGCTTATTTGGTCCGCTACCCAGACGTCCCCAGGTTTTGGTGCTATGGCAGCGTTTTCGGAACGGGGAGATCAAATGAGCCAAACTTTTAAAAACCCGGCACTCACAGTAGTACCATAGTACCATATAAGCCGTCGTGGGCTGTGAGAAAATAAAATTTGTGTAAAAATCGTAAGAAAGTTATTATCACCTGTGGTCGTACGAAATACTCTTAAGTTTAAATTCTAAAATACTAAGACAGCTTCAAATATTACCTGTGGATTGTGTTAAAATTGAAAATACATTTGGTAAAATAACATCACTTTAATTTAATTATAATCTACATCTCATCACAGGTAAAACTAAAGTCTGTTTTTAACTTAAAAACTGAGTCGAATGCTTAATTCCTATGTACTTTCTTATTACAATTTTAATAATACTAAAATTTTTAGACGCATAATGTAAATTAATCAAAAAATACTTTTTTAAGGTGAAAAGTAAAGATTTATTATTTTTGTTTGATGCGATCCTTACAAAGGGATCTCTTGGATTTTCTTTAATAGAAAAACAGATAAAATTAGCAAACTACCTTTACTATTTCTCTGATTATTAAAATGAAAATTATGAAAAAGCAACTAAATGTGCAACAACACCCGTTTATTGTCATAGAATTTGCAGATAACAGACAATTTTATCATTATTTTTAAATTAAAATTGTGTTTTTCACCAACCTTATAATTTTCAATTGTTTTAATAGTTTATTTATTCAATTTTTTTAAATAAACAATAAATATATATTATTTAGAAACCGTCCTATAACTTTGGTATTTTAGTTGGAATATCCTATTATTTTAAGAGCCGCAAATATATTCCATGAATCCAAGGAAACAGATACGTACTTTTTGGTATGTTCTATAACATTGAAGCACTAAAACTTGATTATTTTTAGCTTAATGTTACTAAAGCACATTTAAAAGCAACTACGAAAAGCGTTAAACACTTTGCTGTTTATCTAAAAGGGACCATATAAGCTCTTTACAAATATACACACCTTTAAATCACTTATCACAAAACTTAACTGGAGTTCTGTGTCACCCCCGAGAGACGAATTTTTAAAATCTGTCACACAACATGATGTTACCCCATTCACCAGGAGTAAACAACTGAGTTTGCGGGGTGTGTTTTTCAGCATCAGGAAAATCCGGCAGTGGGGGCATGGAATCTCCCTTCTCCAAATTTTCACAGGGCGCCGGGAAGTGGGGGAGGAATCGGTCGGCGCGCGACCTTATAAAATCAAATTACGAGAAGAAAATTGGGTTTTAATATGGGTGCACGTCTAGTTGGGGCATCGATTCGTGAAGTAACGGAATATGTTTGCAATTGTCACGTTCCAGCTGCGATATACAGGGCAATTTAGGGTCTTCCCTATTTTCTCACGTGATTTAATTTAGGCGCCTGTTGAAGGATTTCAATGGCCTAATAAAGTAGTTGTGGAACTAATTGAATGTGTAACTAGTAATTTATTTCTAGTAAATTATATAAGACACTTTTAAATAAAGATATAAAAAAAATATTTAACACTACAGTATCGGATTCGTTGCTTTAATCATTCGCCTAAAATTAGAAATGCAAACTTAAGAATTCAATATGTCACTAGTCGCATTATTTTTATATTTTATTTAAGTCTATCAACTATTTTTTAGACAAAATTTAAGAAAGATATAAGAAATCTGGAATACCAAAACTTACGATACAATATTATTTCTAATAAAAAAATCAAAAAGTAAGCTAGCTTTACCAAGTTGACCAGATGCTCTTAATGAGGTTACCCAGGATTAGGTCGACAAAAGTGCCAAACACTGGTTGACAGCAGAGCAGATGTTCCCTTAAACGAAGGACATTTTCTAAGTCATTCCACCAAAGGACTAAAGATAGATGTTGTTGTAAGTTTTCCACATAAGGGAAAATATAACATTTAACTGGTAGATGTTAGGCATTTGCTGCGACAACAGATAAAGAAAAGTGTAGCTCAATCTACTTGGACCGATTTCATGCTACAAATTCTTCAATTTCAAGCCTGTCCTTGTAAATAGCAACTATAGAATTTGAATATTAACAAAGCATTAAACTAAATAATATCTCTTAACCCAATTTGGACTGTAAAATTCCTTTTTATTTTTTTTATAAATTAAATACTTAAAACGGATTATGTACATAGTTGTTCTGGCCTTTTGCTATCAATTTGCAGCCTGTTATTTACCCCATATTGGTATCAGAATTTTACTTTCCCTCCAGCCTGCATGTGTATTGGATTACTATTCAATGTTCTGTTAAATGGATCCAAGAAAGTATAAAAATGTGGTTAACCAAAAAATAAAGAGATGGGCTAATGAATAGCTTCTACAATTAAATAGATAAAAGTCACTAAAGAAGCCATACAATTCGGCCTAATAATCAAAATATAAAAAAATGTAAAAAAATTGTGTGTCATCAATTTAATTCTACAATACATTTAAACCTAAAGCAGAACCGACGTTTTTTGTCTTAAAACAACGTTATGACACGATCGCGTAATAGAAAAAGGCATTATCTGACTGGATATACCCAAGAAAATATAAAGGTGTTATATTTTTTAAATAATATTATGCTTGCTTTAACTATAGGTAACATTTTTGGAGATTTGGATTTATTTTTTATTAAGCTTAAACAGGACATCCCCTAACGAAGAACTATTTAAAGCAGTGTTTCCCAAAGTGTGCACCGCGGCTTCCATAGGCGCCGCAAGGAGTAATCAGGGGCTCCGCCTACTATATAGTACGAAAGTTGTAAAGCACATATTTTATACATTGTAGATAGGCAGCACTTTCTTAGACACGACTGTATACATATTGCAAGTGAGTGCGCCCTGGCAAAATACTAAACCTGTAAGATGTTTAGTTTTAACAGAAGTTTGTATGCATAAATAGCGATTTTGTTGTAAATATTGATAGCATTACAAAAAATTAAATAAAATATTAAAAACATGCAAATAAACAACTGTACAAACATTCAAACATACAAACAAACATACATACATACAAATACACAAATACACGAACATACAAACATACAAACGTACAAATGTACAAATCGACAAACAGACATACATACAATTATAAAATTTCGTATATTTGTTTTAAAGCTCTAACAGGTTATCATATGTGAATATTTTTCAATTCCAATAATATTACATACATACGTGTTGAATTGATAACACTGTTCTGCATTATGAAACTTTTTGTCGCTCTCTGAAATTTTTTCGGGTTTTTTGCGTCTACTTTGTTGTACTGAATTCTAATATGCACTCGGTTTCTCCCTATCACCCACAAGTTTTTAAAGAAGGGGAATATAAAATATGAAAATTCCAATTTATAAGCGATCTAGCGGTGAATTTTTAAAAATTTAAAAAACAAAACCACTTTTTTTTACAAAAAATTATCTCCAAAACTTAATTTTTAAAAAAAACTATTTTTTGGCGTTAAAGTGATCAAGATTAGGTTTTGGCATACATTTTTTTGCTCAAAATCTTCCTTTTAATAAACCTCAAAAAACTTCCTGAAATTGAGGTGCAATATTTTTGTTATTTCCACAAAAGGCCATGATTTTCCAAATTTTTTTACGCAAAAGGGACTTTTACTCATTAAACGTATAGGAAAAAATTAAATAAATAAAAAAAAAATTGAAATATTTCAAGAATACGCATAATTTTTTTTTTTGAATTTTTAAATACATTATCTGATCTTTGGAAAAATGGTCAAATAGAAAAATTGTATAAATTTTTTCTAGATTTCGGCAGACATGGTCTTTTAGTATTTATTACGGTGAAGATATTAACGACTTTTTAATCTATAATTTTTTTCCCAAGTTGACGCATTTTTAGGTAACATATTGATTAATTACTTATTGATAATACCCGTTATGTTAAAAACGGTCGCTTTTACAGAACAAGATCTTTTGCACAAAAAGGATCCAGAGGAGTTAGAATATGGGTGAATTTTTTCAGAATTTTTGCAAAAGTCTCAAAATTTTCCTATTCGGCCATTTTTCCAGAGGTTCGAAAATGTATCCAAAAATTTTGAAATAGATTATTCGTATTCCTTCTTTGGAAAATTTTTTATTGAATCAAATTTCTCCTGCACATTTCATGAGTCTGTGCATCGTAATTCATAACCCAAAAGTGTTTGCTTTGACTGTACTATTTTTAGCCAATTCCGACATTTCTAGTTTGTAAAATCTGGCAACCATTAAAAAAACAATCAGTAATTTGTGTGTATGTGCTGTTAAATTCTTTTTATAAGCGTAATACTTAATTAATAAGTAATTATGGGAGATCGACTACGTTTTACAGAAAAAAATTTATTAAAATGCTTGATTAAGGATAAAAATATTAAATAGTTTACAAAATAAACAAGAAAAAACGACTAACGTTGAACCTGTTGAACCTAACCTATTTGAAGGTGTTCATGTATCGATTAAAAAAATAAGGCAAAAAATTAAAATGTTGCCAATGTACTGACATCTTTTGTTTTGATGATGTCGTTGACAAAATACGTTAAGGGTTCCATTCTACCAAAAGTCAAATGTAAGAAATGTGATGCTATAGCACTAGTATCAACGTCGCGTCAACAATAATAAAAATTGTAAACATTCTGACTCTACCACGGGCGTAATGCTCGGTAAGTTTTAAAAATATACATTTCTTACAATTATTTCATTAAAAAACAAAAGAAAAATTTAATTTTGTGGTTACTCCAGAAAAAAAACTAATTGTTTTTAAATAAAATACTGATTTCTAAATATTAATTATAAGTGCTATACATGCTGCCTATGGCTACTCTGGACTAAACAAAATATTGGCTTGTGCAAATATACCTATAATTTTCTGAATAATGTTTAAACATTATAAAGAAAAAAATAAATCAATATTACGATGCGATAAACACTTTTTTTGTGATTATATGTACCTATGATTATTATCCAATGAAATTTTTTTTAAAATTAATTTTTAGCAGTTTTGTAATTTTGCGGTTTTTTCTTTTACTTTGCCATTTGACTCGCTTTAACGTTGCCAGTTCATCTACTCGCAGCTCTCTCTCATATCCCCTCCAGTAAACAATGTTCCTTTAAAGATGTAATTAATAATATTTTTTTATTCAAACTACGTGGTAATAATTTTTTTTGTTGTTCAAAATATATATATTTTTTTTATACTAGTTTTTTGTAAGAATGGTAAGACTCCTTTAAAAGAAAAATTAAAACACCTGCTATTTTTCCACGCTTTTCCTATGCTACATGTACAAAAATGCAATTTTTATTGCGATTATTTCCTATTAGACGTGGTAAATTTTCTTTAAATTTTACCAGCACAATATCAAAAAAAAAACTCAGTAGAACGCCTATTTTATAGGTATTTTTAAAAAATTAAAAAAAACACATGCACTAGATGGCGTTGACAAATAGGTATAAATAAAACCAGCTGTGGGAAACTCGCAACAACATCATCAGGCAATAAAGTTTAAATAAACCATATTTAAATAAAATAAAACATGAGAAGGTAACTTAAATGTTTTTACCACTTTACTAGACTTTAAATACTAAACCGTTTTAAAATGAAACAAAAAGGTAAAAGATTACCTAAAAGTTTTGTTTTGCTTTAAATACTAATACCAAGTTTTTCAGTCTAGTATAATTATTTTAAGATTACTATTCTTAAAGTGGTATTTTAAGGTTAAGGTACAATTACCAACCTAATTTTTCCAAACAGGATACCATGTATATTTTAATGTATCTGTAAAATACTTTTATAAAGAAAAAAATCATATTAAATAGAGACAGAGAAAAATAACCAACAAAATAAAAAATAAAAGAATAACACATAGCTAATCTTATCTAATTACTTACCAAAGTTATTATTATATAATAAAAACATATTCTTGCTAAAAATCCTATATTTATACTACAAAAAAGAAAAACCAACAATAAAATAAAAATTGTAAATACATTAGACAAGTTAACATCTGCCATTTTTATTCATAAAAAAAAATACCGCATAATAAATAACGGAGCCAAATACAGAGTTTCTTTAAAACAGTTTCTAATTATATTTTATATATTGTTTATATCTCGAATTTATTTTATTTTTTATGACTTTGTAAAAAATGTGTATATATAAAAATATACGACAGTTTTATCGAACTATCCTTTTTTTAAAGAAGGCAAATATATATAAGTATAGATTATATATAAAATTTTTGTTATCTATGCTTAGATTAATAAATAATACTAAATTTGAATTGAACTAAAACTTTTATACCTTAATATCGCGTTTCAGCTGCGATATATAGATAAATTTTAGGGTCTTCTCGGTTTTCACACGTAATTACATTTTATCGTTAATTAGAGAATTTTGCAAGTTTATTACTAAGGAACTAATGAGTTATTTATGCCATTTCTCTTATAAAAAAGTAGCCATAATTTATATAATAATATTTTAACTTAATTTTATTATTTGGTTACTTTTATAATTGCTTTTGCCTTTGCAAAAAATATATTAAAATTTAACGAATCCTAACCTCTAATCTAAGATTTTTTTGCATGATTTGCCAATATTACTGAACAATTTTCTATTAGCGTGTATAAGCGAATGTGGTTAGTCATATTTCAAATTATTATTATTTTTTTTGACAGAAAATTCACATAAATGACACATAAAATAAATATATAATATAAGGTAACCCTTATTAATAAAAAATAATAACATTAAAACTAGATCCAGTAGATATTTAACTTAAAACTTTAGTTGAGCCACTTATAGTTCGCAATATTTTAATTTTATTAACATATGTCATTATTTAAAATATATAAAAAGTTCAAACTTTGAAGTAATTTTTTTAAAACAATAAGTCCATAAGCATCTTGTGAAAATATAATATTTATCTATTTTATTTTATTTGCTACAAAATGTATAAGTTTCATAACCTACATTGTACAAGATGTTCTATTTTCAGAAAAAAAAATGATTCGGTGTTTTTAAAAGTGTTTTTTTATAGACGTTTAGGTCATATTTGTCATGACCCATTTAGTTTTTAAACTTTAGGTTTATATCAAAATATTTGTTGTATAGCATATGTCGCATTTCTGTGATGCCGTAATTTATTACGAATTTAAACAATGATCTTGATAGAATCTTTTGCTTAAGATTATGTGGAGAAGTTAGTTTATTTCCTTAAAATTAGTTTATCAGATCTTAACTAACTTGCTATTAAAAATATAATTTGTTTGCGCCTTTAACTGTTAACTGTTGTACAGTTTTCAACTAAGTCTTAAAGTTGTAAAGAGATATATTTTTGAAATAGTATAGTCATGGCTAACATTCTAAAATTTTTGTAAGGATAAGTTTCAAATCACCCTATGCACTTAAACTTATCCATCTTCCTAAAAGACATAAAAATACAAAAATGGCTTATCGAAAGCTCCAGGTCAAAAACAACAAAAAATAAATGTATATCATACTTGCCTAAGTACAGTAAAAAGCCAGAAGAGTTCCAGAATAGTTAATACCTTTCTGACAGAACATGGCCTTTCAGACAGTTGTATGTATATATATATATATATATATATATATATATATATATATATATATATATATATATATATATATATATATATATATATATATATATATATATATATATATATATATATATATATATATATATATATATATATATATATATATATATATATATTTTATAATTTGTAGTAGGTAGGACAAAATTATCAGCTGAAAAAGACGTTGAGATGCGGGGAATAAGACGAAAAAATATTTTTGTTTTTTATAATTTTTTTATGTAATTATTGGGAGTTAGGATGAAGGGAAATTTTTTAAAATTAAAAAAAATTTTTTTTAACGTTTAATATCTAAAAAGCCTACATATAAAATTTTAAATTTTTATTTCATTTAATTTTGGGATCCCTTTATTTTCATATAATTTTATCAAAATTGGTTTTAATTTTTAACTGACCTTTCCCAAAATCGAAATATTTATACATATCTACATTGTTTCCGCAAATTTTTATAATAACTATAAGTACAGGAAAATAATGCCCAAGTAATACCGCGTTATTAAGTTATAACAAAAATGTTAAACATATCAGGAAATTTAGGAAATATATATATTTTTTTGGACAAATGTTTAAATTTAAATAAAAATTTTTTCCAATAACACAAAGGAAAACCAAACAATTATTTTAGAGAAATGTAGATATTTCTTACTTCTATTAATTAAAAAAAAATTAACAAAAGCACAAATATTTTTATACCTTATTCTTCAAATCTTAACGGGTTTAACATAAAGATAATTTGTAAATTGCCACTTATTAACACATACACATAACCAGGTTATGAAGGTTGAATAAAACCATTGGCCACCCGGGGTATGATATACCTGAGCCAAATATTTTAATGCATTTTTAACCCCGGGAAATGTAAAGGCAGCTCTTCAAAATATTTTAAATTTCCAAAAAGGGTGGGAAACCCAAAAGGGGATCAACCAACATGGGAAATCAGTATTTTTTGTTGAAGTAAGGTAGAATTTCGCCTAATGCATAAAAATATAAATTTTTCATTTTAAACTATTTTTTTTTTTTAAAAAATTTAAAACCGAAATAAATGCTTGTGAGGGACTTTTTAATTTTATTTAAATACGCTTTAAAATTTCAAATAGAAATTGCTTTAGCGTAATGTTGAAAAGTTTAAATTGTTTCATGAACTTTAAATTTGTTCTGTTTAGAATAACAAAAGATACATTTTATTTAGCCCTTATGTCAGGATTTAAATTTATACTGTGAGCATCATCATTATTATGTTTGTAGTAACTTTCCGCTGTTTAAAAAGTAGTAAATGTTTTGAATTATGCTTGTAAAAATTAAAAAATTTAATAAATAAATTAAATATAAAAATTTCTACGCATTTTTTAACCAGTCACGCTTTAAAAAATATGTCCCTTTTATCACATAACAAAGCAAATTTTTAATTTTTTTTTTTAACTTTGGGTTTGGGCTGATTTTTTAATTTTTTAAACAGAATTTTTTAAAAATTATCTAGAAGACCAACTTTTTTGGGGGCAAAGGTTTACCGTAACCCGGGTATAAAAAATTCAGAATTTGATAGTTATAAGAAACGGGTTTTTTAAAACTGATGAATTTTAAATTTAAATTAATAGCCAATTACTTTTTGACACAAAGGGTTTAAACCCCGATTTATAAAAATTTTCGTCGGCCAGGAAAAAAGGCCCCGGCATTTTATATCCTTCAATTTATAAACTTGGGGTTCCTAACACCGGATTAAAAGTTAAACCGTCACTTTTTTTTGTTAAGGTTTTTTTTTATTTGGTTTGTTTTTTTGTAGATTTATTAAAAAGATATGTTTACGAATCACTAAAATAAAAAATTGGCAAATAAATATTTTTGAAAATGGCAAAATTGTTGTTTGTCATTTAAAATTCCATGCGGGCTTAAAATTGTTTCCAGCGATAAGGAAAAGGGCTCGCTGAAAAAGGACTTAAAATTTCTCCAGGGTTTGGTTTGGGGACCAAAAAGGTCGACGAATAAATGACCGTAAAATAAATACTTAAACATCGAACTCCAGCGCTGACGCCATGTTTGTTTAAAATCTATACAATATGTTTATGTAAATCCTTTATAAACTGTTTAACTTTTTGAGTTGTTGTTTGGCAAAATATCTTTATTTTAATGGCGTTTCATCTTGCGTAATTTATTTTAGAAAATTGAATTATTAAAACGTTTTCATGTTTTTTGTTACTGGTAAAAATATGACTTTGACATTATTTAGACACGTTTGAAGAAGTATTAGTATTTAGTCTAGGAGGAATCGGCGCATGAGTACCAAAAACCATTCCACCTCAATTTTTTTATACGACCCTCTTTAAATTTCCCTACTGATAATATAAATGCATGTTGCCGTGGCGCCACCTGGTGCCCTATTGTTTAAACAGAAATTGTTTAAACAATTGCAAAGAATTGTTATTTTTCAACGGGACAAATTTTTTTCATATTCCCTATTGAAGTACAAATTAAAAAGGTTCCATGACTTTTTACGATAAAGCTAATATTTTTGGAGATATGAATTTTTAAAAAGTTCGAAAAATCTCAAATTTGGGTACTTTTTACCCATGAAAAAAAAATATATATATATATATATATATATATATATATATATATATATATATATATATATATATATATATATATATATATATATATATATATATATATATATATATATATATATATAATGTGATTCATAAGTCAAGGCGAAAATGGGACCCCGTACTCATTTTTTAATTTTGAAACGAAAATTAAGAATACGTTTTTTTGAAATTCGCCTTGTTTATAAGATATTTGCATAAAATGAAATAGTTAATTAGTAATACAATAATCTAGTCGCTGTTTTTAAAACTATACGTCGTATGTGAAAATAAGTGTTGGTAAATACTAGAGAAAATTAAAATTTTAGATATTAAATTATTATTAGAAAACATATGGTACATAAAACAAATAACATTTATTATTTTCCAAATAAAAAATAAACAAAAAAAATGTAAAAAAAAAATTATAACAAGTGTTCAAAATTCCACCTCACGGATGCAAGCATGACATCTGTTTATTAATGAATTGTACACCTCTGCAAAATTTGTTGTAACTTGAATATGCTGTACAGCATTATTAATTCTTTCCTGCAATTGTTCAACCGAGTTTATTTGTAGAGATAAACCATCTTTTTTTAAATGCCCCAGAGATAAAAGTCAAGGGGGTTGAGGCGGAGACCTTGCGGGCCAACGAACAGGACCATTTCTGCCTAGCCATCTTTGATTAAAATTATTATTCAACCACCTAACAACATTTCTTCCAACGTGTGGTGGTGCACCATCGTGTTGATACCACATTCTGTTCTGTAGGTTGAGAGGCAAATCATCCAGCAGATTTTCAACTTGATTTTCCAAAAGTTCCAAGTATAAATTACATTCAATCGTGGGGGGTGAACTTGGAGAGGTAACAATCTTCCGTTAAAAATGCCACACCAGGTGTTGATGCAAAATTTTTTGCTGAAAATTGCGAACTTTTTATTGCGTGAGGATTTTCTAGTGACCAAAATAAATGTGGTTGTTGCGGAAATTATTAATACCATCTCTGGTGAAAATTATTCGTCCGACCACAAGGTCTCTCGAATAAACCCCGGATTTACATTGTGTTGTTCTAATAACCACTGACAAAAACAGACGTTGTTCTGTGTCACCTGGTTGCAAAGCACGTTTTGCCGATGGTTGAGGAGAACTTCCTGATTTAAAGTTCGCCAAGCGAAACTCGAGAATTTGGGATACGTGTTGCAATTCGTCGAGTACTAATTTCTGGTTGATCAAGAACCGAATCAATTACAGCTTCCTTGTTGTACTGTATGACTTCTATTACGGCCGCTTTTAGGACGCTTACCAATTCCACATTCGCGAAGTCTTTGAAAGTCAGAAAACGTCTGGGGTTCCCTTTCTGTTTGAAACCTCTGCTGATACTCAAGACAAGCTGCAGCCCAAATTTCCGTCACATAAACCGTAGATAAAATTTAAAAAATATCAGCATATTCTTCGTTGGTAAACTCCCAAATTCTCGTAGCTTTTACAATAACAGATTCAAATCCATTTAAATGTTGACAACTGTCAAATTTAATTTTACATATGGCGTCTGGTATTAATGCGCTTACTAGATTAAGAAGGCTCTTTATTTTTTTTTAATTATTTCGTCGGTAAAAGTTTGAAATAAAATATCTCGGAAACGAAGGCGAAGTTCAAAAATAGTATTCTTCATTTTCGATTCAGAATTAAAAAATGAGGGGGGTGGATCCCATTTTTCGCCTCGACTTAGGGAAACACCCTGTATATATATATATATATATATATATATATATATATATATATATATATATATATATATATATATATATAATATATATTATATATATATATATATATATATATATATATATATATATATATATATATATATATATATATATATATATATATACAGGGGCGTATCTAGGAAAAAAAATTTTGGGGGGACACGTACTCAAAACTGAAGGGAACTTCTTGTTTTGTTAATAAGTAGTAGATTTACAAAAAATAGATGTAAAAAGTTGTTAAAACTATTTAAATAAACTGTAATATATCATTACCAGTCCAACTAGAAATCATAGGATGTATAAATCAAAGAACTGCTGAGTTAAATGTATTTTATTACAAAAGTGACAGAAAAAAAAAACAGTAGTACAATTAATTTTTCGGGGAACATAAATTAGAAAAATAAAATTTAAATGTTTATATTTAGCCCTTTTTGCTTGAGCCATATCGTTTAATACCTCGTCGGGGGGAAAATATAATATCAGGATGGATATTCATAGTGCTAGGCCGTTAAGACGATTAGAACCTGCCGTACTTCTTAAATAAGTTAGCAGCTCGAGGGTAGAGAAAGATCTTCGTTTTTGCAACTTGTCACTGGAAGAGTGACAAAAATTTTTAAAAGTTTTTGATATTTGGGGGGAAAAATTGTTTCGTTGCAGGAAGCATACGACCGATGGCATTTTTGAAAACATTATCTGAAAGTTTCTTTGCCATAATTTTACCAGCTACTAGAATTGCATCATGTTTTCAAAAATAAATTCATTTTCTATGTAGAACTTGACCAGTTTCAAAATTCATTTTCAACATTACTGCTCTGTTTTAAAAAAGACACCACAAAGATTCAATAATTTTTTTTATGATTTGTAAACCTTTCTTGAAGGGTTACTATATAATAATCCAAATAAGGTAGAAAAATATTAATTTTGAAATAATCCCTTGCATTATTTGCCCTTATGTTAGCTCGGTGGACTTGTCTTCCTACTGAGAGGCATTGAAATATCAAACTTCCTCGCCAAATATTTCCCCTAGCAACACTTTTAGCTTTGTTAAAGAGCTTACCAAATTCTTCGTCAGAGGTTTCAACCCCTTTAGTTCGGCAACAACATTTTCGGGTCGGGATTAATTCCCCTTTCAAATCTATTAGGGACGCAATAATTTTGCATAGAGGTAAGGTATAACTGAACAATTTCTCTAAATAAACAGTTTTAAAAGAAAAGCTGGATTAGAAATTGAGTCGAAAAGTGGCTTCACGGCACTTACTGAATCCTTCCAGAGCGACTCCAACGAATGGATTAGTGCCCGATCACTCTACAAAACAGACACTGACTCATGCTTTCTACCCATCGAGTAGGGCACATCTGCTTTAGTTTTGTCCGTTTTACTTGCTGTTCTTCCTGATCAATATATTTTGTGAGTACTGCCTGTCTCTTGGGAGTGTTCATAAAAACAAAACACTTTTCAATTATTCCTAGAGTATTTCTTACATCAACAATTTCACATGACTTTGAAACCGCTAGATTCAGGGAATGATTCACAAATGTACATGTACATGTACATAAATGGCAGCAGGGTATAGTTCCTTGATTCTGGCTTGTACTCCGGATATTTTTCCTGCCATAGATGCCGCCCCATCATACCCCTGACCGCACATATATTTCAATTCAACCCCCTGCTGATGCTAGGAAGGAAATTATGTTTTGTGAAATGTTTGATGCAGATGCATTTTCTATTGGGATAAACTGAATAAAATGTTCAATAAGAATATTTTCTTAACATATCTAACACAAACAGATAATTGTTCTGTATTAAAAAATCAGCAAGTCCCCATCTGCAAGCAACGCGAAAGCTTTGGCTTCGTTGACTTCTTTGACTATCTTTTAAAATGATATGATTACAGGATTCTATAATTTCTTTTTTAAAGATTGGGCTTAAATAAGTTGCATTATTACCTGGGGTATCAAGATGTTTTCCCAAAGATTCGTCACCCGAATCTATTCTAAATAAGAACAATTTTTTAAAGAGCCCTATGCCTTTTTTCTGTTGCTGTTCTTCAAAAGTTTCGTTAACATTTAGTCTACCAGAATCCCTGTGTCCACGTAATGGTAAATTTTTTTGACCACAAAAAATTATAGTTTTTATTATTGGTGTCAACTTTTTTCGATTTTCGAGAGATTGCAAGTAAGCTTCCTGATTTAATATATTTTCTATTGAACGACCGGGTTTTTCCCAAAAACAGCTTTTAAATTATCTGCAACGAATATTGAATTTTTTAATATAAAGTATTTTGGTTTTTAAATTTTTTCTATCCCATTCTTCCAATTTCTAAACGGTTCTGTACATAAAACGCCTACGAGTTGACTGCCTGTTTTTCCCACAAGTTTCTTTTGGGAAAAGGACACAGTATTTGCAGTACACTCCATCATCAATGTTGGAATAGGAGAGCCAGAAGTATTTCTAAACCGCTAAAGGGTTGAACTTCCGCTTTTTTTTCCGATCTGCGTTAACGGAAATTGAAATTCTATAGGTGGTGTCCATAAGTCTCAATTTCAATTTTTCTCCTATCTTCTAAGAAATTCTTTCCCACAAAATTGCCAATGTCGTTGGGTTAATGTAAACATCGCCTAACACATTTGGTTTTATTGGTGTTGCTTCCTGTAACAAAACAAAACAAGTAGTTTTAAATATGATCAAGATTTAAAGTGGATAAAGGCGATATATTATGTGTTATGTGCGTCCTTCCTTTCTGATTAGCTCCCAAAATCTAAGTGTCTAGATGTCCATATAAAAAAGTATAACAACAAAACAAACTTACCATATTGACATCTGTAGAAGTAGAAGTACTAGCGATTCTTTGTGGGGCATTATTTTCAAATACCCCGGTTTTGCATTTAATTTCCTTGTCTTGCTGAGTACCTTGATTGTGTCTCATCTGTGTTCTTATCAGGCTTAAGCTTAAGCCATGTAAATAAAAGGGTGAGTCTTCATTTTTTTTTTTTTAGTGGAGTTTCTCTTCCATCATCTAAAAATATAGGTGTACCCAATTAAATATATTTTGCCATACTTAATAAGCCAGTCTACTTTAACACAGGAAAGCATAACTCTTTCTGTCTGCATGCTTTAAGAGATAATAATCAGCAAAAACTGGACTAAGTCCGAAAATTGTGCGTATTTTTCAAGATGCTCTGGCGGCAAAAATCTTTTTTAGCAAACTCTATCCTAATTATTGCATCTATTTTCTACTATTTAACTGTGTATAACTATGTATAATGCAAAGCTATAAAATGACCCACTACAATAAAATTTAAAATATCTTATACTTACGTGAACTCACGAACTCAACTAAATTAAAATGCTATCACAACCTTTAATAGGTAAAACCCTGGGGCAAAACCAAATTTTGAAGTCACAAATGCGTCCTTGCTGCTAAAAGCATTTAAACACGGGAACAGCCTGTCCGTACTACCGGACAATTATCTTACCGGACAGAAGACCCAATGTTGCCAGATGAAGGACAAAAAATCGTGAAACTCGGGTTCCAAAAATCGTGTAAATTAGAAACAGCGTTAATATTACTTAAAATAATAAAAAAAAAACCAAGTAAAAAAAAACGGAAGACACTAACACATCTTATTTATTTTAATAAAAAAAACATCATATTCTTCTTAAAAACAACAATTAAAATAAAAAAACCTTATTATATTACGAAGACTAGAATCACTTGAGTCTTCGTCTAAATACAATAACTTACTATGCCAATTTTTTTAATCATTTTTTTATTTAAATTAAAAATCATGACATGTTTTATTTTCCATAAAACTTTTTGTGTACAAAATAGCTTCTATTGTTTTTGTTTTAAATTTTTTTGGAAACTTTTTTTTAATTAGGTTGATTTGAGAGAATACCCTTTCTACAGCAGCCTCGAATGAGGCAACAAAGAACTTCAAAAACAAATTTAGTTAAAATTGTAAATTTTGGTGAAACTCCTATTTTCACATAGGCACATCCTTCCAAAATGTTGAAATATCATTTTGAATGGCTTCCAGAGGATAATTTTAATAAACGCCATTCATTATCCAGATCCTGCATTTCTTTAGGATGAACTAAATTTGAAAAACGATGCTATCTATGTCAGAAATTGTTTTTCTTTTTTGGATTTCACAAAGGGACCCAAAAAATTTTAAAATTTTCCCGATGACTGAGTGGCGAAGTCGAAAATTATTTTATTAATAAACTTGAAAATTGAAGATTTAATGAAAAGTGATTACTTTTCGTAAAAAATCGTAAGATTTGGTACTTCATTCATGTAATCGTGTAAAAGGACTGAATCGTGTAATTACACGATTAATCGTGAAATCTGACAACACTGACAAGCCCGGGATGACGCGTGAAGCAACTTGTGACTTGTCCTTCTCTTTCCATTGCATCGGATTTTCTCGGAACCCCGATCTCATTAGCCGAGCGGCAGACCTTCTATATGGACATCAGGCCGTATTTTTAATAGAATTTTATTTCTATTTGCAGAATACTCAGTAAAATACATATAATTTAAAATATGATATACAGCTGGGTTTAAACCCTTTTAGAGCTCTGGGGGGCACGCCCGAGTGCCCCCCTGATACTGCCCCTGTATATATATATATATATATATATATATATATATATATATATATATATATATATATATATATATATATATATATATATATATATATATATATATATATATATATATTTTATATATATATATTTTTTTTTTTTTTTTTTTCATGGGTCAAAAGTACCCAAATTTGAGATTTTTCGAACTTTTAAAAATTCATATCTCCAAAAATATTAACTTTATCGTAAAAAGTCATGGAACCTTTTTTATTTGTACTTCAATAGGGAATATGAAAAAAATTTGTCCCGTTGAAAAATAACAATTCTTTGCAATTGTTTAAACAATTTCTGTTTAAACAATAGGGCACCAGGTGGCGCCACGGCAACATGCATTTATATTATCAGTAGGGAAATTTAAAGAGGGTCGTATAAAAAAATTGAGGTGGAATGGTTTTTGGTACTCATGCGCCGATTCCTCCTAGTCTAAATACTAATACTTCTTCAAACGTGTCTAAATAATGTCAAAGTCGAATTTTTACCAGTAACAAAAAACATGAAAACGTTTTAATAATTAAATTTTCTAAAATGAATTGCGCAAGATGAAACGCCATTAAAATAAAGATATTTTGCCAAACAACAACGCAAAAAGTTAAAAAGTTTATAAAGGATTTACATAAACATATTGTATAGATTTTAAACAAACATGGCGTCAGCGCTGGAGTTCGATGTTTAAGTATTTATTTTACGGTCATTTATAAAACGCCGTCGACCTGCGTTGGTGCTAAACCTAGCGCTGGAGATAATTTAAGTCCATTTTCAGCGCAGACCTTTGCTTATCGCTGGTAGCAATTTTTAAGTCCGCATGAAGAATGATGAATGATAATCAATAATTTTACCTTACTTCTAAAATATTTATTTGCCAATTTTTTATTTTAGTGATTCGTATAACATATCGTTTTAATAAATCTGCATAAAAACAAACCAAATAATGTAAACCTTAACAAAAATAAAAGTGACAGGTTTGACATTTAAGTCCAGTGTTAGGAACGCCAAGTTTATAAATTGAAGGATATAAATGCCAGGGCCGACTTCATAGCCGACGACAATTTTATAAATCCAGGGTTAACTTTGTGTACAAAAGTAATTGGCTATTAATTTGAATAAAATTCATCAGCTTTAAAATCGTTTCTTATAACTATCAAATTCTTAATGTTAATTATATCGGGTTACGGGTAGCGCTTTTTTGCCACAAAAGAGTTGGTCTTCTAGATAATGTTTAAAGTTCTGCTTAAAAATTATAAATACAGTCCAAACCAAGTTACCAGATAAAAGAAATTAACACATTTGCTTTGTTATGTGATCAAATAGGGACATATGTTTTAAGCGTGACTGTTAAAAAATGCGTAGTAAATTTTATATTTAATTTATTTATTAAACTTTTAATTTTACAAGCACTAATTCAAAATATTTACTACATTTTAACAGCAAGGAAAGTTACTACAAACATAATAATGATGCTCCTACAGTATAAATTAATAAATCCTGACATAAGGGCTAAATAAAATGTAGTGCTTGTGTTATTCTAAACAGAACAAGTTGTAAAGTTCATGAAACAATTTAAGCTTTTCAACATTACGCTAAAGCTTAATTTCTATTTGAAATTTTAAAGCGTATTTAAATAAGTTAAGAGTCCAGTACACAAGCATTTATTTCGGTTTTACATTTGTTAAAAAAATTATAATAGTTTTAAAATGAAAAATTTATATTTTTATGCATTAGGCGAAATTCTACCTTACTTCCAACAAAAATACTGGATATTCTATGTTGGTTGATCCCCTTAGTTTCCAAACCTGTTGTAAATTTAAAATATTTTGGAGAGCAAGTATTTACATTGTCCCGGTTAAAAATGCACGTTTAAGGTATTTGGCTCAAATTAATATCATGCATATACCGGGTGAAACAGCGAACATGTAACAGCTCATAACTTATAAGAATTAATTTTTGGGAAAATTTTGGGCGATGCACCTGTCATAAAGACACGCTTTTAATGACTAAATTAGACCATTTTTTTACATCTGGTTTAACTGGAAGTCCTAAATTTTGAATTTTAAATTGAACCTGTATATATTTTTAGCCAATCCTGATCCGCCTCAAATTCTTTTTAACCATTTAACTTGTCATTGATTTCAAAGTGACCAAAAATTTCGTTTTTTTAAAACATTTTGGGAAGCCATGATGTGACAATCAAATTATCTTTATGTTAAACCCGAGATTTGAAAATAAGTAAAATTTTGTGTTTTTTAAATTTTTTTTTAATAATAAAGTAAGAAATATCAAATTTTCTAAAATTGAAAAGTTTACCTTTGTGTTATTGGTTAAATTATTATTTAAATTTAATCGATTTGTACCAAAAAAAATATATATATTTCCTAAATTTCCTGATATGTTTAACATTTTTGTTATAACTATGCTGCGGTATTACACTGCCTACTTGGCGCATTATTGTTACCTGTACTTATAGTTATTATAAGAATTTGCGAATCAATGTAGATATGTATAATATTTAGATTTTGGTAAAAAGGTCAGTTATGTATACCAATTTTGATAAATTATATGAAATAGTAAATGTTTGATCCTAAGTTAAATGAAATAAAAATTAAAGTTTTATATGTAGGCTTTTGAGATATTAAGCGTTAAAAATTTTTTTTATAATTTTAAAAATTACCCTTCATGCCTAACTCCTAATAATTACATAAAAAGTTATAAAATCAAAAATATTTTTACGTCTTATTCCTCGCATCTCAACGTCTTTACAAGCTGATAATTTTGTCACGTCATAGCCTACTAAAATTATATATATATATATATATATATATATATATATATATATATATATATATATATATATATATATATATATATATATATATATATATATATATATATATATATATATATATTTTATATATATATATATATATATATACAGTGCGTTTTTTTAAGACGGGCCATAGGATTTTACATGGTAAATATTCCACCCATGTTAGGTCCACTTCCACTACTACTTCATAGCTAAAAATTGAAACAGGTGTAACTTCAAGGTTGAGGAATATTTTACATTAACATTTGTACCAAAGTAACTTCACAAAGTATTAAAAAAATTGATTTATTTTCCAAAAAAATATAGTTTTACAATCCTCGTATATCAAAAATTTTGTCACTGTCACATATCAGGAAATGTCAGCCAGCGTTTTATTAAAGAAAAACTACTAGTCATTGTCTGACAAACTATTTGTTACATTTTTATAAATAATGTCCTTTACACTATCCAGAACGAGTAGAAATGGTTTCAAATTACATAAGGGGAATGTCGAGTCGAGAGTTGTGGATAACTTTGCTGCAGCTTATCCAGATCGTCCTGTTCCTAGTAAGAGTACCGTACAGCGATTGCATCAAAGGTTTACAAATACTGGTTGTATCGAAGACTCACACGTACCACGCAAAAGAAACGCCAATGTAGTAACCGAAGATGGACCTGTGCTTGGCGATCGAGGAAAATCCATCGACAAATCTAAGTCAGCTTGCGGATAGTTTCACAGGTTCTAGGAGTAGCTGCTATAAGGCTTTAAAGCAGGAAAAATTCAAATCTTATAAAGTAAGGAATGTTCAAAAGCTGTTACCCCAGGATTATTTTGCCCGAATGGAATTCTGTGAGTACTGGATGGATAGAATCAATACTAATCCAAATATTTCGAATCTCATTCTTTTTACGGACGAAAGTTCTTTTTCTACCAACGGGACCGTAAACAAATAAAACACAAGGATATAGCCCCCCTACATTATTCACCAGACGCAACTCAATGGCGTGAGAGGGTTAATGTTTGGGCAGGAATTTTAGGAAATATAATTATTGGCCCGTATTTCATAGAAGGTACACTAACAACTGATAAATATTTAGAACTTTTAGAAACAGTAGTGGGTCCTGCGTTGACTGACATAGGAAATCACGAAATAATATTTCAGCATGATGGAGCGCCCGCTCATAGTGCAGCTGTAGTCACAGAATATTTAAATAATATGTTTCCAGGTAGCTGGATTGGACGATTTGGCCCCTTTAAATGGCCAGCTTGAAGTCCGGATATCTCGCCGTTAGATTACTTTTACTGGGGATATTTGTCCTCAAAAGTCTTTGATGATGTGAGAGAGAGGCCTGAACACATCGAGGAACTAAAAGTTAGAATTATCGAGGCTTCACGCGATATCACACCACGGCAATTATGCAATGTAAGAAGACATTTTTACGATTCTCTTGATACTGCTTAGCAGTAAATGGTGGTCACTTTGAACAAAACATTTAAATACAACACCTAATGTATTTAGAATTATGTTTTTATTATCGTTGTTACATATTTCATATAAAAGAAATAAATTTGCTTTTCCCTTTTTCTTGTTGCGGTCTTTTTTTCCTACGATTTAGCTTTCTAACTAAAAAATGTGCAGGATTATTTGCGGTTTAAACTGCATGTTGTAGTATAGCCTTTTACAGAAGTTTTTATAATAAAACACGATTTTTGGTTTTATTTATTCCTGTAGAAATATGAATGACATTTCCTGACATGTGACAGTGAAAACATTTTTGATATACAAGGATACTAAAAACTATATTTTATTGGAAAATAAATCAATTTTTTTTAATACTTTGTGAAGTTATTTTGGTACAAATGTTAATGTAAAATATTCTAAAACTTTGAAGTTATACATGTTTCAATTTTTAGCTATAAAGTACTAGTGGAAGTGGGCCTAACATGGAATGGAAGATTTACCATGTAAAATCCTATGGCCCGTCTTAAAAAAAACGCACTGTATATATATATATATATATATATATATATATATATATATATATATATATATATATATATATATATATATATATATATATATATATATATATATATATATATATATATATATATATATATATTTATATATATAAATATATATATATATATATATATATATATATATATATATATATATATATATATATATATATATATATATATATATATATATAAATATAACATAAAAATATTTTTTTATTCTTTATACAATGGGTATTTATATCCCTAATTAAGATTCGAAAATTTTTCATTGTTTATACAGGTTTTTTGATTATTTATTAAGCGCGCTCACAAGTATGCGTCCCTTACCTTTAAGTATTGCCGTCCCTCTGACTCATACGCATCGGCCCGTCTGTGTCCTAAATCATTATATTTATCCTTTAACTTAAAAACTAGTAACTTTATTAAAATTGTTAAAAGAAGCAATGTTATTAATAATTTAATTATTGACAATTTGTTTTGTTAAGTTTTCTTCCTGAAATCAATTTTACAAACATTACTGGATCTTTATTTTACTTGTAAAGCCGGGATTCAACGGCGCGTGGAATGGCAATCCTGGGTTGACTGTCCAGTGTCAAGGTTGGCGCGTCGAAATGTGGGGGGACCGTTACCACGGCGCATGGGGGGATCGCGGTGGATCGGGTTTTTTCAGACGTAGACACGTAGCGGTTGTACGTCGGCAGTGTCGGGGGAAAAAAATTAAATGTTTTGGTTTAATTGTACAAAAGAATGAATCGTTAGCGAACGCGTATCGTTGCTGATGCCCCCCAAATTATTTTATGTTAGGAACATACAGGATGGCAAGACGATAAACAAAACAAAAAAAAAAACATGGTGAAGAGTTTCCCCTTTGAAAAAAAATCGAGAACATTCTGCAACACAGTTTTGTTATTGAATATTTTACCCATTTGCTTTTAATTCGTTCCCCAGGATCATGAATTATATTCCTATTTTTATGGTATGGATCCCGTGTTTTCCAAATTGACTCGGCTTCAAAAGGGGGATAAAATTTTAACACCACTTCATTACCACTCCATGGTGAAAGTACTACGGCACTGACAGTATAACGCGCAAAGCCGCGCCGTTGGAGCGGTATGCACGTGCTGCGCGCCAGCGCCGAGCTCCTTTGAACCGTGTTGGTTTACCGACATATGAGGGGGCTCACCGCGCCGACCGAAGATCGCCAAGCCTGCCCTATCCGACGGGCGTGTACTGGCAAGTTTGGCGCGAGAACTGCCACTCCACGCGCCGTTGAATCCCGGCTTAAGAGCGCGTAATAAACAATCAAAAAACCTGTATAAACAATAATTTTTAATCAAATCCTAATTAGGGATATTATTTACTATCGTATAAGGAATAAAACAATATATCCTTTTTTTTACTTTTTTTAAAAATATTTTTATTAAAAAAACCCAAATTTGAGATTTTTCGAAAATTTTAAAAAACATATCTCCGAAAATATTAACTTTATCAAAAAAACATAGGACATTATTTATTTATATTTCAATAAAAAAATTTAAAAAAAATCCGGTTAAATATACTTTTAGCAATTGTTTAAACAATTTCGGTTTAAACAATATGACACCAGGTGGCGCCATGGCAACATTCATTTATATCATCAGTAGGGTAATTCTAAGAGGAAAGCCGATTCCTCCTAGACTAATTGTCTACAAGTTTTATTTAGTGGCAAAGAATTGTGCGCCAACGGGAATTTAAAGCGGTGAATAAGGTCTCAGCCTAAAATCCTACACCGGAGTAATAAAATATCTTATTTTTACTAATTAGTAAATTAAGTAAATCACTTTATATTTTTTTCTATAATCGTATATGTTCGGTTTTCATTATCAATTTTTTTCCATAATTTTACTGTAAGTTTAGTATATTATTACATATATTTAACTATTTAAATTTCTATGGCTTAATACCAAAATATTGTGTAATTTTTAACCTGCCTGGTATATTTAAGTTAAAAAACTATAGAAGATGACATCCAGTATAGGGTAGTAAAACATGTAAACAATATGTGGGTTAAAATAATGAGGCGTGATACTATGGCTGGTGATGCTATCAAATTAATTATTTTCAACATCACGGATTGAACCATATGCCAGCAAAATTTTTCTAAATATTTATACACACCTGAAACAAAGGAAAAGATAGTTCGGGTTTGGCTGTTCAGAGGGTGGTTCTGAAGGCCACTACTGGACTACCACATGTTGGGATACGCCCGTACCAAAATAAGGAAGTTAATAATGTGCTTTATACTGGGTGTTGTAAGTAGTTAAGTATTATTATAGTTCATCGGATCCATGTTTCCCAAGTAATATGGTACATATGCCCCTTTGGGGAAAGGTTCCAAAATTAAGTATCATGGCGTACCTCAGTATAGCATCCAAAAAAGTGGAGGAGGGGCGGGGGGGCAGTATATTTTTTAAAAAGTTCAAAATTTATTAATTTAAAAATCAAAAAGTGTCATATTTGGGGAAACCCAAAAAAACCTTTCCTATCTTTTTTCCCTTTTCTAAAATTTTTTTTCCCCACCATTTTCGCTATTCAAAACCAAAGGTGAAAGAGATAGGAGTAATTTATTGGCCAAAAAATAAGCATTATTGGTGGTTTCCAAATGATGCCTGCGAAAAATTACAGTTGCTATTTCGTTACTACCGTGGCTGACCTGTTTGGTCAAAAACCCCAAATATGCTTATGCTTAAGAGTGCATTTACGCAAAATTTTGGGGTCGGGCGAAAGGACGCGGAGACGGTGAGCGGAGACTAACAAACTCCCACTACCACAATTTTCGTATAGCCGCTTAAAAAAATATTATATTTTTTTTGGGGGTTCTTCCAAATTGGTGTATCGATGCGATGTTGTTTCCGATTGCAAGCCTACAAGAGATAATTTTTTTCGGTAACTATTTTTCACTTAAATGACAAAAATTTAAAAAACCCCATTTTAAAGGTAAGGAAATAATCTATCCTTTTGTTGTAACGGATTTTTGAAATAAGTCGATTTAAAAAAAAAATAGTATCTAAATTTTAACCTTTTTTGGGGACTTTCACTCAAGGAAATTTAAAAAACTAAAAAAATTTTAAAAAAAACTATTACAGCAAAAGCCTAGATTTGAGTTTGGGTTTTCATATATTTTTAAAAAAATTATAAATAACTTATCCCTTTTTTTTGAGAAAACATTATGCCCCGAACCCCAAATTGACCAAAACCGCGGCGCGGAATGCATTTTTTAATTTTCCCGGATTTAATAATTTTTTTGGTTATGAGTAACAAGACAATTTTCAGTGCTTAGCTACAAAAAATCAGTAGAATTTTACATTTTGCCTATAAACCCAAAAGTTCCAAAATTGCCAGTCGGACTGGGATTTAGAACGATTGCGTAACGTATAAGGGTGCCCTAAGAATTACACAGTCCACAATATTTTGGCTTGAAACTCAGTTAATATTACACCACCTAAAAGAAACTAATTTTGGGAAAGAATTAAGGGCTCAAAGTATGTTTTAAAATACTTTATTGAAAATTTTTTGGTCAGATTATGCTATTTGTAATATTGCATTCACTTATAAAAAATTTTCAAGAAACAAGGAAAAACCCCCTTTTTAAAAAATTTTTCTTTGGGATTAAATAACTTCATAGTCCGCAACTTCATTTTAATATAAACAACCAGGCCTTAAGCTTACAGAATAGTTAAAAAGACCTCTTAGCTCTACTTGCCGTATTAATAGTCAATAACGGTTTATTGTTCCCCCAAGTAGGTAGGGCAACATCGCAAATATTTGCTTCCTTGTTTTGCAAACAGTAATTTCTTACCTGCCGGCTACGAGACCAACCTTTATTAGGTTATATTAAGTTAATTGGGCTATAGAGATACGGGTCGAGTGTTCTTATTATATCAACGACTATAAGAACATTATATTTTAAAGGGTCTTTTTGCATTTTAAAGATGTTGCCAAACCATTATTGGGCCCTGTTTTGAAAAAATTTTTTAAAAATTTTTTTAATTTTTTTTAAAAAATAAGAATTAGGAATTGCTTGTTTTGTAACTAGACATTAATTGTGACCCAGGGAAAAGAAAGAGAGTTTTTAAAATTTTTTTTCATTTATGTTTTACTGGGGTGAAAAGCCTGCCTGCCAGGCGAACAATATTAAAAAAGGGCCCCTGTCTCCGTAAGACGCCTTCCGTACGGCTAACGGAAAAAAAAATTTTTTTCTCCTTTTTTGTCCCGGGGCAAAAAAGAAAAAAAGGGCTTCGTTAGGTTCCAGTCACTGCTAAAGACCACCACTATCCAAATTTATGATTTTAGCTCGCCCTAATTTTTAGAATCAGTGGACAGAGAAATAAATATATATACCTACCCATATATATATATATATATATATATATATATATATATATATATATATATATATATATATATATATATATATAAAACGGGGGGAGTCAGAAGTCTGACAAAGCTCTTTTTTCTCGTTATCCATAAAACTTTTGAATTTTTTTTTTTTTTGTAGGTAAATAGCCGGGGGCCCAAACTTCACTTTTAAAAAAAATTTTGATGTATACAGGGTTGCTCAAAAAAGGGCCGATATAAAGTTTTTTTTTAAATGGATAAATTTTTATTTTATATTTTTGTTAGATTGCTCTTACATTTTTAAAAATTTTTTGTTATATGCTACCTAGGGTTAAATCTTCAAATTTGGGGAAAAATCAAAGTTTTTATTAAAAAAAACAAATTCAGAACATTGTTAATAAGGCCCCCCATTTTCCTATTTTCGAATATTATTAAACTTGCTTGTGCAGGCAATTAGCTAATACCTCATTTGTACACTTTTTTTTTAAAATAGGTTTAGGTTATAAGGTGTCCAGAAATGGTGGTAAATTTTGAAACTTAAAATCTCTAAAACTTTCTTATTTCAAATGGAACCCCCCTGTATTTTTTGTTTTACCATTGCTTCAGGTTTTTTAAAACCTACAAATTTTTTTGGGTTTCCCCCATCCCCCCGTCAAGTAGATTTTGCAATATTTTTATTTATTTTTTTTTTTAAAAAAAAATGTAGATAATTATTTAAAATTGGAGTAACCTTGGAAACCAAAGTGTTTTTTTTTAAATGCCTACTATCTAACTGTCTTAAAAAAATTTTTTTCTGAATACATAAAATTTACAAAATATTATATCGGAATATATAAAAAAAAAAATAAGACATAATTTAACCAACTATTTATTTATATGGTTTAAAAATTTAAAAAAAAATGTAAAATTATTAAATCAAATGTTCAAAAATACGACCTTTTTTTTGAATACTTTTTATGGAAACGCTCCACTATGGTTTTTTCGTACCAAAAAAAGCGTATGGGGAAAATTAATCTGCAAGCCGCCGTTATCCTTTCTTTCATATTCGCCTTTGTAGTAGGAAAATTCCGCGTACACCTTTTTTTTAAAAAAAAACCCCCAAGTAAAAGTCTAATGGCAAGGGGTCAAAGATTTTTGGGGCCATTCAATGGCACCTCTTCGCCCAATCCATTTTTCGGGAAATTGTTCTTTTAAAAATTTCCCCGGGGAAAACCATGGAAATGTGGCGGGGGCACCATCTTGCTGTAACCACATTGCCCTTCTTAAATCAAAATTTTTAAATTTTCTAACAAACTGGAAACCCTTTTTTAAAAATGATAAGTAAATTTCACCAGATAAATGATCATCAAAAAATATGGCCCTATAATATAATCCCCCAATTCCACACCAAACGTTAAGCGACCATAGATTTGGTTGTCCACCTCGGGAACCCAAGAGGATTTTCTAATGCATAATAGTGCATATTGTGTCGATTAACTATGCCATTACTTTTAAAAGATGCTTCATCAGTAAAAAAATAAGTGATAAAAATGGGGGTTTTTTATTTTTCAAACAATGTATTACAAAAATCTACTTTTTTTCAAAATCCTCTCCCCCCCATTTCCCCTTGGGAAGGGAAATATGATACGGATGATATTTGTACTTTCTTGTTTTTCCCCCTTTACGAGATTGGGAAGTTTCTGAAATAGTGGCCAAATCTCGGCTGCTGGAGGATGGATTTTCCGGGGAAATGTATCAAGATTTCTAATTCTTTTTCTTCCGTCGTCACGTATTTGTTTTTTTAGGTTTAAAAAGAATATTCAACATTACCTGTAGAATTAAATCGTTTTTTTTGTTTTTCCAAAGCTCTTTTGGGTTGTCTTCGATTGGGATATCGCATATTATACAATCGGCATGCTAATAAAAAATTTTTTTTGGCTTCACCGATAATATAAATCATATCAATTAATTTTTTTTTAAAAAAAATTATTTTAAAAAAATCTACAGCTTACTTTAAAAAATTAGACAGTAATTTTAAATGACTTTTAATTTTTATATTGTTTTTTTTTTTAAATTTTTGGCCAACTACTTTTTTAAAATTTAAAAAAATTAAATTTTTTTTTAAAAAAAAATTAAAAAAATTAAAAAATTGAAAAACCCCACTTGACTTAGGTATAGGGAAATCCTAAAAGATTTGTAGGTTTTAAAAAACCTGAAGCAAGGGTTTTTAAAAAAAAATACAGGGTGTCCCTTTAAAAAGAAAGTTTTAGAGTTTTAAAAATTTCAAAATTTACCACCATTTGCTGGACACCCTGTATAACCTAAACCTATTTTATAAATAAAGTGTACAAATATGAGGTATTAGCTTTTTGCCTGACAAGCAAGTTTAATAATATTCGAAAATAGGAAAATGGGGGGCCCTTTTTAACAATGTTCTGAATTTGCTTTTTTTTTCCCAAAGAAACCCCTTTGGGGATTTCCTAAATTTGAAGATTTAACCCTAGGTAGCATATAACAAAAAAAAAGTTAGAATGTAAAGAGAAAAATAACAAAAAATATAAAATACAGGGTGATCCATTTAAAAAAACATAACTTTATATTTGGGGCGCTTTTTTTAGCAACCCTGTATACATCAAAATATTTTTAAAATGTGAAGTTTAGGCCTGGCTATTTACCTACGAAAAAAAAAAATTCAAAAGTTTTATGGATAACGAGTAAATGAGCTTTGTCAGACTTCTTTTCTCCCCCCTGTTTTTATATATATATATATATATATATATATATATATATATATATATATATATATATATATATATATATATATATATATATATATATATATATATATATATATATATATATATATATATATTATATATATATATATATACAAAAATATATATATATATATATATATATATATATATATATATATATATATATATATATATATATATATATATATATATATATATATATATATATATATATATAGAATTGATTTTAATTTTGTATCAGTCCAAAAAGTTACAGCACAATGAAGGTATCGCGGCTAGGGGGGGCTAAGTGGGATTGGGATTGGGGCTTGAAAATTTTTTAGAGGGCAGATGTACTGTTAAAGGGCAAAAAAAGGTACTTTTTTCTACATTAGAGATGTTAGGAAAAGCGATATTTTAACTAATTTCACAAATCAGAAGCCAAAACACTAGCTAATACAGAATATATAATAAGCAACAGGTCCTTTCCAAATTTTGGGTGGAAAGAGCTTTATTGGATGGAATCAAGAGTGCTAAGGGTGGTAGATTTCGAAAGGATATATAATTTTTTGTCCTAAAGCGGAGGTGGGTACTAATAAAGCATCATTATGCCAAATAGAGTCAAACTCGAAAGTAACGCCCAACAAAGTTTTCTTTGTTTTGCAGTTTTTGGCAGTTCTTTTTTAGAACAGTGAACAAAATAGTGTTTGTGAGGCGTTTACCTCGACAAGATTCTTTGTGCCTCAATCCAATATTAGCTAAAGGTCCTGTAAAAGAGATATCTGCATTACTTTGCATTGTTTTGCAAACCAAATTTGGAGACAGACTAAAAAACATATACAGGGTGTCCTGATAAGCTTTTGGAAAAAAATATTTATAGTAAAACCAGCCTCGAGAAAAATGCAAGTTTCTAATTCCACCGTAGAGAGTTCAAACTAAGAAAAAATTGAAAACATTTATTTAAAAATATGACATATTAACTTATTCGTTAATGGTTTTCTGAAAAACTATGTAAAATAAGAAAACTCTTTTCTTTAAAGCGTTTTTCCCTAACCTGTCAAATATAGGAAGGGGGAAGAAGCGAAAGTATATTTTAAAAAAATTAAATAACTTTTTTTTGACTTTACCGATTTTGATAAACTAGGTCTTGTTTAAAAATGCTTTTACCAGGGCTTAAGATAAAATATTGGTTTATTTTTTTTTGTTTTATCCCCAGAGACCGATTTGTGTCAAGAAACTGGTAGAAACCGAATTTCGATAGATTAATTAATTCTCGACCTATTGCCGAAAAACTGCATTGCTCGTATCTTTTCCTATTTTAAGTTGCCAGATAAACAACGCGGCGTTTTTATCAAGAATGCCATGACAAAAAAAATTATTTGTTTTTCTACGAGTATTAAATAATATCAATAATATCCTTATTATAATAATATCCTTATTATCAATAATATCCTTATAATAATAATAATTACAGTGCTCGTGGATAATAATAGCTAATTCATTATTATCTTTGGCTAATTGTATCTTCATTGTACTGGAATGGGATGCATATTTCCAGTTTCTCTTATACAAATTATCAAACGTCTAAGCACCTTTTTATTAAAAATCTTTTTTTTTTTTTTGGAATATCTCTTGGCATATTGTCTTGCAGCAATAGAGGCATTTTAATTTTTTAAAATAAACGGCAAGTATATGCCTATATGCCAAGGTATGCCTCGATGGTAAAATAAGAAATAATTTAAAATTACTCAATAACAATAATTAACAACACTACTACTTATAATAATAACGATGAACTGCGATAAACAAGAACTAACTCTAAAATTATCAGGTTTGACCATTTGTCATTTTTGACGTTTTTGTTTTCTGTGTTTTTTGACATTCTGACACTCTCGATAAAAAAGCCGCGTTGTTTATCTGACAGCTTAAAATAAAAAAGAATACGAGTAATGCAGTTTTTCGGCAATAAGTTGAGAACTAATTAAGATATCGAAATGCGATTTTCACCAGTTTCTTGAATTCTTATGCTCTTTTTAATGGGCTTATAATAATATTACCATTGTATTTTAATTTTTCGAAAAAATGTACAAAATTTATAACTTTGACACAAATCAGTCTCTAGGGATAAAACAAAAAAACAAAATAATTATACCAATATTATATCTTAAGCACCGGTAAAAGCTCTTTCAAACAAGACCTAGTTTATTAAAATGGGTTAAGCCGAAACAAAGTTGTTTAATTTTTTTCAAATGTAAATTCGCTTCTTCCTCTTCCTTTATTTGACAGGTTAAGAAAAACGCTAAAAAGAAAAAAGTTTCCTTATTTTACATAGTTTGTAAGAAAACTATCAACAGCATAAGTTAATATGGCATATTTTTAAATAATCCGTGCTTTCAATTTTGTTCTTAGTTTTACGGCCTTTAGCGGTAGAATTAGAAACTTAAAAATAATTATCAGCATTTTCTCAAGGCTGGTTTTATTATAAATATTTTTTTCCGAAAGCTATGCGATAAAGGGTTCTCTAGATATCGCCGGAGAACGACCTTATCAGGACACCCTGATTAGAATGAAATGTATCATTATAGAGATATCTATATGATGGGCATTAATCGTAGAACAGAGGAGATCCTAGATGAAAAGAAAAATAGAGTTGGTGCCAGTATCAAGCCCCGGAATACCTCAACAATAGACGGAAGTTTGTTTAGGACCGCATCATACTAGACCTAGTCAGAATTCATTAATATGTCAAAAGTAATTATATTTAAACAACTTAAATTAGTTAAAAAAAAAGCACTTTCGTGCGAAATATCACATTCTTTAGTTTTTTAACGACCGAAAGCCCTAAAACGTTGTTTTCTGCTTTACCCAACTATAAAGCAACCAAAACAAAAGCACAGCTTAACCACTATTAGTAGTGGTTAATTGGTTAAGCTGTGACAAAAGACAGAAAAGATCAGCAGACCTACATGAATGGTCATCAAGTGAAGTTTTTCATGAAATCAAATTACTCCTTGACATAACCAAGTTGAACGGTGAACTACACATGTAACTAAGTTTTGACTTTTATTTTATTATATAGTCTTATAATTAATCGCCTCGCAAATGCAATACTTTACCAAATTAGGCCAATAAACGATTAATGTCTCTTTATATGTGTAAAATGCAATTCAAAAACATAATACCGAATCCTGTCTTGTTAAAAAGATCTAGTGGCCGTATACCTTATTTAACAAAGGGACTTTTTAGCTCCATTGTAATTCAGTTCCAAATTTGTTCATTTAAATTCAATGGAGTAAGGGCGCACTTCTTCATATCACAAACCACAATATCTGTCCATTTCTTTTCATTTTATGTCCTGAAATATACATGGTGCAATAATAAGAAGAGCCGTGGAATTCTAAGTATGTCGACCGTATGTGCTTATACGGCCAACAGACGACTTTATTACGAAGACGGAAAACTGTTAGTTGGACGAATGAATAAGGGTAAAGCTTTGGAAATTAATTTATCTTTAAGTTTTAGGTTTATGCTGTTTTTCTTTTATTTTTACGCCCGGATGCACCGTAGTAATTTATGCCAAGTCAAGCATTAATTATAATTACAAAGTCCTGCTAAAAATGTAAATTCTTTCTTTAGTGGTTCTAAATTCAAAAAGAGCAAAAAAAAGCATTTAGCATACGGGGACATAATAAAATCTATTTGGCACGGAACTTTTTTTCTTTATTAGTGTAACTGACCCAACCATAAAACGTATTTACAAAAAAAAATTTATTTTGTAATGGGTTTATTATGGGTGGTGACCTACGCACATGTAACAGATGATTGCTTTCTTATTTAAAAATTAATATATTTAAATTTGAAGGAAAATTTTAAATAATTTTAATTTTTCCCTTTTCGCCGGTCGTTTTTATTTAAAAAAAAATTCCCTTAAAGTTTAAAAAATAACCAAAATAAATTTTGGTATAAAATTTTTTTGTTTCAGTTAAATAAAATGGCTTTGCCATAAATTTTATTATAAACCAAATAAAGTTTGTTATTTTCCTGAGGTCAAAAATTTTAAAAATTAAAGTTAAAAAAGAGGTAAAACAAGGTTTTAAAAGGCAAATTAGGTTTCCCTAATTTAAACCGCCGAGGGCAAAATTTTGGTTTAAAAAATTCCATGTTTTGACCCCAAGTAAAAAATTTCTTTTGTTAGGGAATTATTTTTTAAATTAAGACATTTTAATTTTGTTTTTTGCTAAAATTTGAACTTTACCTGAAAAAATTTTTTTGGAGTAATTATTGTACTTTGAACCAAGGAAAAAGGATAAGCCATTTTATCAAAAAAACATAAATTTTTAATAAATGTTACTTTTTACCAATTTTTAAAAACTTCTTAAAATTTTTTTTTAAATTTTTTAAAAAAGAATAATTTTTAAAATTAAAAAATTTAATTTTTATTATAAAATTTTTTATATATATATATATATATATATATATATATATATATATATATATATATATATATATATATATATATATATATATATATATATATATATATATATATATATACTTCAGACTTGGGTCAGCGCCGCCTGACGTGGTATAGCAAAACTACTCATTCGAATTTCATAAACCCGTGAACTAATGGATGGCCATTTTTTCTTAGTCAAAAGGTGTCTGTTTTGCGATTTTTGAATATTATGGCCATGCCCACCTAGATGACACTTTTTAACATTATTTATTTTTTCCTGTTGAACATCTTTTCGTATTAATTTGCTTTACTGGTTGCATTGGAGTTAGTCTGATGGCGCCAGAGTTATTTAAATCCCTCCTTACTTTTATTAAGGATTGTTTTAAAGACTTGAAAAGCCTTCGTCAGTCGTGTCTTCACAGCGGATGTGACCATCCCCAACAAGGTAAACATGTAGCCAATTAGCCACACCCGAGGTTTTCATCTTTTGGAAACCCCGTAATTTAAATGCGATTAGCAAAAAGCATACCACAAACTACGTAATTATTTTTTTCAATTGGGAGCCATATGCCCAAGAAACTATTTTCTTTAGTGAATTATAAAAACTAAGAATCTCCCCAATAGATAATATATATATATATATATATATATATATATATATATATATATATATATATATATATATATATATATATATATATATATATATATATATATATATATAAATAAATTTTTTTTTTTTTTGGGTTTGATAAACTTTACACCAAATACAATAAAAATTATACCGTCAGCACCTGCACTTCCCCCTAGCTAAATTTTTTTTCTTCCTCTTTAAGGGTTACTTAGTACAAAACCTAAATTTTAAACCTTTATTACAAAATTGCAAAAATACTTTTTTATCTTTTACTGGAATAATAGTATTTTTTTATAAACAACGCTTTAGCGGTAAACTTATTTAAAGTTACTTTATTAAAATTTGCACCTAGAGATACCTTTAAACATCACACTTTGCATATATACTTATAATCATTAGTTAAAATTTTTACCAGTAGGGTACGGTTTTACCAATAGGATGTGTTTTTACCATTCTGGACCCTCGCTATAAAGTGTTTCTAACACTAAAAGTTGTTTTATACCTATTTCAGTTTAAGATAACTTACATATTTTTAAATACCTTTTACTATATTCAGGTCCACTAGATGACTCGGGTTACCCAGACTTGCATCTGAAGTGTGCGTTATTGTCAGTTACACTATATTTGGCTATTATAGAGGGTGATTCATGAGAAAATGTCAATACTTCAGGTACGTACTCAGGGTCTGAAAATAAGCATAAAAGTATTACAAATATGGGTCCGCAAGGCCTTCGTTTCCGATATACAGGGTATTAAAGTTTTTTTTTATTTTTATATTTTAAAATTTTTTTTTTTTCTGAATTGAATTTTGTTTAGCTGAATATAATTTAAGAACAATAAATTTATGATAATTAAATTTAATTTTTTCCAAATTTTGCTATTATAAAATCAGCCATGCGTGGTTTTTTTTTAAACAAAATATTCAAAAAAGGTTGTCATATCGACTTTTAACAATTATACCTTTTTACGTAAAAATAACAAAACAGTTATTTAATTTACTTAAAAAATGTAATACAGGTCCGTACCAAAAAGCTGTGGTTGTTCAAAATAGTAAAAAGACATGTAGGTGGCTCCCCCTACAAGTAAGAGCCGTAATAAGATTAGATTCGAGTCCGTCATACAAAAAAACCCCCCGATACCAAATTTTACTCCAATATTTACAATATCATAGATTTTTTTAAAAAATAAAAAAATTAAATAAAAACTTTAAACCCTGTATTTCGGAAACGAACCTTGCGGACCAATATGTTATATATTTTTGGGTTTATTTTTGACCCAGTACGTACCTGAAGTATTGACATTGCCTCATGAATCACCCTGTATATTAGTTCCATTTTTTTAGAGTATCCGTTAAAAAATGATAAAATTACTGTATAACATCATTGTTATTACCTACAAAAACGACAAAGGCAGTGAGAAGTTTTTCAAATTAGGTTAATATTTAATGAGTTACAATACCCATTCATATGTAACTTTTATTCCCATTTTAAACTCCCAAGGGATGTAATTTTAAAAATGGTAAAAAGAATAATTTTTAATCGTAATTAATAACCTACATAACAATTTTCATACTTCTAAATCCAGAAATGACGAAGTTCCACACAAACTTTTATCCCCCCTTTCCATTCTTCACTTTAAGGGGGAGGGACGTTTTCTAAAATCCTTTCTTAGCTAGAGTCTCTTATTTTTCTGAGTAATCAGAAGTTTAATTAGCAATTTTCGTATTAACAACTTCAAAAATAATAATTTTTCTGTACATATAATTTTCATCCCCATTTTAACCTCCACAACAAATGTAATCTAAAAAATGATTAAATAGATTATTTTTAATCATAATCAAAAGCCTAAATACAAATTTTTATACTTCTAAGTCCAGAAATGACGAAGTTCAATACAAACTTTCACCCCTCCTTTCCCCCCCCCTTTATGGGGTGAGTTTCCAAAAATTATTTCCTAGCCTATGTTCATCAAAATAATGTTTCTTCAAATCGGTCTTTATATATATATATATATATATATATATATATATATATATATATATATATATATATATATATATATATATATATATATATATATATATATATATATATATATATATATATATATATATATATATATATATATATATATATATTTATTATATATATATATATATATATATATATATATATATATATATATATATATATATATATATATATATATATATATATATATATATATAATTTAATTCATACACATAATATTTGAAATCTAATGAACTTTTTACTGACAATATCAAAGGAATCTATTTTTTAATTAAATAATGCATCTAAAAATACTAATGTTTATTTTGTCAATTTTTATGCACTTATTGCTTTAAATATTTAAATTAAGAAAAAATGTCAGTTCAGTTACTTTTAAAATTTTATTTAAAATACCCAAAAACTATTTTATAATTATCATAACAGTATGTTCAGTAAAAACGTAGGGAATTATATTATCTCAGGTTATGATAGAAAAAATAAATAATGAGTGGCCCTCGTATTTTAAAAGTAAAGCCACGAAACACACTGTAATTTTTATAATGGAAGCCCGCCTACCTTAAGAATCGTATTTAACGGCAAACAAAGTTAACATCGCGTAAACAATATAGGATGTAAAAACCACAACCGTACTGGCAAAATGTATTCATGTTTATAAAATCTAATTTATGCATTTTATCCTGGAGCTACATACCGAAATTGTTTGAAGGAAAGTTTACTGGCCCGTGCTTTTCACAACGGTTCCTCATACCGCTTTCGTAAGTTTTAACTTTCAAGATGTTTTCGATTTTCGAGTTTGTAAAAAATAATGGAAAAAAAACAAAATATAAATATATTTTTAGGTCAAAAATACAGGCAGTATTAGTCTAAAAAGCCTAAAGAAGATGGGAAATTGCGTATATAAATTTCCTGTGTTTTTTAAAATATGTTAACTGTTGGGTTTTCCACTATACTGTCATATCAAAAACTTTTCAGCTGTCATTTTTTAATTTCTTTGTCAAAACTTACCAGGGTTGCTGTTTTAACGAAACGTCATTTTCATACATATACGAGAAGCTTTTTCGTCTCTCGGTTTAACCAGAAATGACTGAAAATTTGGATTTTTAAATGGGACATCTTGTTTATTTTTTGTTTTTCGGATTATAAGATCGTTTTACGCCTCGGTGCATCATTTTTAAATCTATTATAGTTTTAGTCAAATTTTATTTAAAAATTAAATTTCAATTTTTCATTAAGAGTGCCATAATCATTCTACAATTACGGCACTTACTTTACTTTTTTTCCGAAAGATTCAAGTTCAATATTATCTCTTTAAACTTTATTGAGAGAGCTCTATTTATTATTTTACTACTTTTACCCAAGTTCAAAAACTAAAATGAAAACATATTATTTTATTATTACTAAATGCAGTATTTTAAAGCGAATTCAACAATGTACAACACACTCTTCATTTTGTTTTAAATTTTTTTGTTTTTTTTTTTAGTTCTACTTCGGTTTTTAGGGCCAAAATACGAAAATAATAAAGTTAAGAGCCATATATCAAAAAAGTTTAAAAAGATAAATATAAGTTTGTATTTTCGTAAAAGTAAATAAAGTTTTTTTTAATCTGGGGTGGTTGGGCCTTACATACTATGTGTTTTGACCACGGGTCTGAATAATTTACTTAAATAAAGTTTGTGGAGTTATTTTATGCTGATTAGGGCACTTTAGACGAAAAATTAAAATTTAATTTAAAAATAAAATTTGGACAAAACTGGATTGAAAATGATGCACTCGGACTTAAAACGATCGGTAGAATCGGAAAAACAAAAAACATAAAGGATGTCCCGTTTAAAAATCAAAATCAAAACCGCAAGCCAAAAAAGCTTGTCATATATAGATAAAAATGACGCGCCGTTAAAATAATAACCCTACCTAGTTTCGTTAATATCATTAAAAAAAAAAAAAAGATCGCAGTCGAAAAGTATTCGTATATGTTACTTAATTATCTTTAAGAAAACTGCAATATTTTTTTGATTTTAACTAAAACCTCTGCATATTTCTTTTTTTTCTTTTAAGAATATTGTATTATATCACTTTAATCTACTTAAAAAGAAGGAGTAAATTGACCATAAGTAAATTTTTAAAAAAGGCTCTCTATACAGGGTGTTTCTTAATAAGTTTTTTAGACATTAATTGCTTGGATCCATGGGCCCTTTTTTTATATCTTTGAAGTTCCATTTGTTCACGTGTTAAATGCTGCACTGAAAGAACGTGATATGGAAGATACTTAAAATATTTCTGTGTTCTCTGAACCGTTGCATAGTTACTCTTCTTCTTGCAGGGCCATACCCTCAAGTTTCTGAGTCAGTAATTGACTTCATGGGATACAAAGTAAAATAATTTAAAATAGGTCGATCCCAGTCTCTTTTTTCTCATTGTAGTCCTTTTTCTAATTTGTAACGATTTTGTTTCTTCAAATAAGACCTTCAGTTTTAAAATCGTTTTTACTGATATATTTCGGTGGAAATTTGCAACATATCTTCGTTGTGTTTCCCTGGCGTTTTCTCCACATTTATAATAGAGAGTTATTATTTGAAGGCGTTCTTTTGATAAAATCCTCATTAAAAAAATACTCCAAAAAGTAATAAACGTATTTTTAAAATTCTTGACTTTGACATATAAGCACCTGTGACCTGTGTCAGCCAGGTTTTTTCAGGTGCAGTTTTTAGACAGGGGCAGCAGAACCGCAATTCCTCGTGAAAATCTCTATCTATTGATATAAAAATATACGGGTATTCGATTTAAAAAATACGTCACGCGTGCTGTAGTCTTTTTATTTTTTTTCAAATGTTTTTCTGATTAGATTATGAAATTCTACGAAAAAAAATACACGAAATGGCTATATTCGATTTTTTTTAAAAGCCCTGTTTACTTTAAAATGAATAACCCTGTACTTTAGATACTATTTTTAATGTTGGTGTGTGTAAACGGATTTGAGGCCAGACATGTTAGTAACAAAAGTTATTCTTTTGCTTTACCAGTGGCCTTTCTGCAACATGGCCTTCGATATATTTTTTTAAAGATTATAAGGCGTTAACGCCTTGCTTAGTGAATATACTCCTTCCTATAAGCCTTGTCAAATTTGCATAAGGTTTCTCACTTTTAGCATCTCTAGCATGTTTTGGTCAGATTCATTATTGTTAATTAAAAAAATTAAATAAAAATTGGCGCATTAAAAATATTTCCAAATAATATTTAAAAAAACCAAATATGTTATCTTGCGTCTATAACAAAATAATGTTTATATATAATATGGTCAAATTTGGTGTTTTAATCCACTTAAACGTATTAATTTTTTAATTGTTGGTGTTCTATTTAATTTATTTTATTCTTTTGCTGTTTTTATTTAAATCTTCCTATATACACGTTGAACTATAAGAATGCGGAAACGACACGTTTGCCTTAGGTATATGATTTAGCAGAGAGTAAAGCAACAAAAGCCAGACAGACGTATTTATTGAGAAGGATATCATTATTATGTCTTGTTAGAGCGCCGATTTACCCATCTTTGTAAATCTAGTAGAGTCTATAAAGATAAATTGAAACGTGAAGCTTAAACTGAAAAAGCCAAACTGTAGAAAATCGACAAAAACCCTAAAATAGGTATAAAGAAGATCATTTGAGGCTTAAAGATTTGTCATGCCCATGTTTTGTCAGGACGCCTTCTGGGGCCAACATTTTTTTAATTTTTTTTATAATGGACAAGATGTATAAATTGTGCATAAAAATAAAAAAAACTGTATATGTACAATAAAGTTTTCGTTTATTTCAGTACAACTGTTAGCGATCATTAACATGCACTTTTTTTCAAATCGCTAAATAGGTCACAGAGAACATCAGTAATGGCCAGAAAAATTACCTGATTTTATTAGTTTGGATTTATTTTTGGGAAGTTATCCTAAAATACTGCACCCTATATCGCAATCATTTTGTCGCCTTTTTTTTTGAAAGTTGGTTATTTGTTTTTTTTTCTGTTTGAAGGTAAGAAAAATTGTAAAAATAAGCTTAGTTCGCCAAAATTGGATTTGGCAAATACAAATCATATAAACGTAGAACAACATTTTAAATAGTTGCTTATTATTTCTAAATGTACTGAAATAGACTGCGGGTGGTTTTATTATATTAATTATTTTGCTTAAAAAACAAACTCTAAAATTTAATAAATTTTAATTAATTAAACATAAGGCTTAACTCAAGGTGTTAGCATACCGTGCTGATGAGTGAATGACATCCTGTGCCTTAAACAGGGGTCTCCAATGGTGCCTCTGAGATACAGGGCGACCTCTCAGAGTATCTAGCCTTACTGCGGTAATGCGGGGCTCTGCCGTGGTGGACTATTACTTCCCTAGCTCCAAACAGAAAGCGGACAGAACCGCTTTCATAGAAAAAAGTTACAAAGGTGCGCTGGCCGAAACGGATAAATCTGTTTCAAGAGGTGCCACCCAAGGTCACAAGCAGACAAAGGTGCGCCGACCGAAACGGGTGACTCCGGAATCAGGGATCCCTGAATCCAAACAGAAGGCTGACAGAACCGCCTTTATAGGGAAAAGGGTTCCCTGGCTTTAAACAGAAAGCCGATAGGACCGTTTTCATATGGTAAGGCCGGAGATGCGGCATCAGAAGGAATATCTGGTTCTTGTAACAAGGACCTGGTAGCTACCCACGTCACTAAACCGGGAAAGGGGGGCTTGACGGATCTAATCGTCTGCTCGTCATACTCTCCAGGAGACAGGTACACCAGGACACATCAGAATACATTGTGCTCGTGTCCGGTAGCGACACGAGTAAGGGGAGATGTAAGAACTCTCTTCCAATCTGATATCGGATTCATTAGAAGTCTGATCTTATTTGGAGAAATATAAAAAGGTGTGAGCCACAATAGACCGAGCGGTCGCAGTGGAGGGCGTAAAAAGTCCTCTCACTTCAAACCTACCTACCTACATACATACATACATGCATAATACATACATACATACATACATGAATGAAGGGATCGATATTTTCCGACAAAAGCTGGGTAGCATGGAAAACGCTATACGCGAATTCAGCGGTGAAGTCATCGTGGCTGGCGACTTCAACGCTAAATCGCCTGAATGGGGAGAAGACTTCTCAGACACCAGAGGAAACGAAGTCGCTGATTTCGCAGCAAGGCTCGACCTGATAGTCCTGAACACCGGCAATACCTCGACTTTTAGAAGACCAGGTTACCGCGAGTACATCTTAGACATCTCGCTGGGGTCGCCAAAAATATCCAGTTGGATCAAGAACTGGATGGTCTCGAAGAGTACAGCGGCAGCGATCACCACATATTACATTCAGCGTTAAGACGGATTCCTCTCCAGTAACGCTCAGAAGCCCCGTAGAACGAAGGTGGAATGCTAAAAAGCTCGACTCAGAAGCTCTAAGAGCGTCTCTTTCAAAAAGCTGGCAAACCCTTAAACTCCTCGAGACTCCTAATACCAGAAGCGAGACAGAAAAAATAGTTCAGACCACAATGAAGGCAATCACCACCTCTTGTGACGCCTCTATGCCGCGCCTAAAAACCGGAGCACTCATGGCCGGTATACTGGTGGACACCAGAAATAGCGGCACTCCGAAAAAGATGCCTCAAACTTCGACGGCAAGCAACAAGGGCCGCAAGACACACTCCCCACAAGCTTCATACTCAAGCGAGTACAAAGAGGCGAAAAGGGAACTGAACACACCATCAAGGCAAGCAAAGCGATATTGTGGAGGGAAATCTGCAACGACCTAAACAGGGACGTCTGGGGAAGAGCTTATCAGATTGTGGTCAAAGGACTCGGAAAGGCTGCACCAGAAGCACCAAAAACCCCGACTGAAATGAACAACATCGTGGAGGAGTTATTTCCCTACCACCAGCCGCGAGAAAGAAGGCACTTCATAAGTAGTGGCGAAATCTCATACTTCTCAGTCAAGGAATTGCAAGATGCAGCTAAGTCCCTTAAACCAGGGAAGACAGGCCCGACGGCATCCCACCGTCGGTGATAAAGATCATAGCTCAGGAATTCCCGGACCTACTACTGAAAGTTATAACGCATGCCTTGCAACCGGCACGTTTCCAACTGTTTGGAAACGCCAAAGCTGGTCCTCCTGGACAAGGGTAAAGGAATCCCCATTACACCTTCGTCGTTTAGGCCACTTTGCATGCTGGACATCCCCGGAAAACTGCTCGAAAAGCTGATACAGGGGAGATTGCGAAAAGACATTGACTGCAGCGTGGCTTTGCTGATAACCAACATGGCTTCCGTAAGGGCCGATCAACGATTGGAGCAATAAAGAAAATCACAGAAATCGCGGCAGAGGCATGGTCTGGTAACCTAAAATCGCGCAAAGTCTGTATACCCTCACACTCGACGTAAGAAACGCGTTCAATAGCGCGAAATGGGATGACATCCTGTACCACTGGAACACCGGTTCAAGATAAAAAAGAGAACTTGGCAATAGTCGAGGACTATCTAGATGCAAGAACGCTAATTGTTAAAACCACAGAAGGCTCACAGGAGTACCAGATGACAGCAGGCGTACCACAGGGTTCAGTAATGGGCCCCGACCTTTGGAACGCAAATTACGACGAGCTGCTGGAGATTCCGCTACCGAAGCAAGTGCAGCTAACAGGTTTTGCCGATGACGTCGCAGCCCAGTAGTGGCGGACAGCGTGGAGGAGGCTGATCTTCTAGTTCGGTCGACTATTGATGTAGTAGAAAACTGGCTCGAGAAACATCAGCTAAAACTAGCTAAACAAAACTGAGATGGTTGTGCTAACGCGCCAGAAATGGTTTCCAAAACCCTTCAACGTGGACATTGGTGAGACAACATTAACGTCCACAAGGTCACTACGCTATTTAGGAGTGACGATAGACGAAAACTGTCCTTTCACGAACACCTCGAAAGTGCATGCACAAAAGCCAGCAAGACGGTATCCAGCCTATCGAGAATCATGGCCAACACAATGGGCCCACGAACTAAAAAGAGAAGAGTCCTTCTGGAAGTGATCCACTCTATCCTGCTTTATGGAGCGGAAATATGGTCGGATATCCTGAAGCAAAAAACTATCGGCGTAAGATAGCGGCAGTACAACGACGGGGGGCCCTCAGGGTGACCTGTGCCTATCGCACGGTTTCCGAAGCAGCTGTACTAGTTTTAGCGGAAGCTCCACCTATCGACCTTCTAGCATTCGAGAGAGCAAAACTCTACAAACTCAAAGTCAGAGGCGACAACACGAAGGAGGCCAGAGCAAGAGTGAAGGAAGAAACACAGACGGAATGGGAAAACAGATGGATGAACTGCGACAAGGGTAGATGGACAGCTCGCCTGATCCCGAATATCAAAACCTGGCTTACCCGAAATCACGGTGAGACGGACTTCTTCCTGACTCAGCTACTGACGGGCCACGGCTCGTTCAACGCCTACCTGTTCAAAATGGGCCTACACCACACTCCAATGTGCAAGTACTGCCCGGATAAAACCGACGACGCTGAGCACACGTTTTTCGAGTGCGGACGCTGGAGAAATCACAGAGCCAACACCGAAGCAACTCTAGACAAGACTCTTAACCCTGCGAGTTTAGTGAACTACATGGTAAAAACAGAAGAAAACTGGAAGGAAATCGCAGCCTACGCGCAGCGCCTCCTCAAAGAAAAAATCTTAGAAATGCACCAGTAAGGCAGCAGAGAACCGTCGTACGACGCAACACGGACTGGGTTGAAGTAATGCTAACGCGGTCCCGACCCAGTCTTCCTTGCAATAAACGCAGGGAATAAGAGGAGGGTTTAGGGGGAAAAAGGGTTTTAAGTTTTTGGGTCCCCTCATTAAAATAAAATAAAAAAAATTTAAAAAAAAAAAAAAAAAAAAAAAAAAAAAAAAAAAAAAAACATACATACATACATACATACATACATACATACATACTTTACATACATACGTACAAACATTGCAAGTTAAATAAAAGCGTGTACAAAGAAATACTTCTAAGTAAAAACAAAGATTTAAAATTATTTAATTTAATAGTTTAACCAAAATAAACATACATATAGTGTATGTATTTAAATTTTCTGGTAATTAAATAAAAGGATTAATGATTATGTTTTCTTAGTTGCTATTTTATATGTTTATAGTTTTTAAAATGCAATTTAAATTTGTGAGATAAGTAAATTACAAATTCGTTTATTTCCTTGCCAAAATTAACTTTTGCAACTTCTCTTAAACTAATTTTCTTAAATTTGATGACAATTTTCACCTCTGCTTGCGAACTTTGTAATTTGGGACACTTGTTTGAGATGAAAATTCTTCTTTTTAAGTTAAGGTAATATGAGGAAATACAATTTTATATTACAGGATATTTTTTGTTCGTGTTACTTTAAAAATGTTTGAAATAAAATTTAGTAAAATACCTATTTGTTTTTTTTTTAACAATTAGTTATATTATTTTTTGTTGCCTCGGTTTTTTTATTTTCCAACCAAAAAAGATTATTAATAGAGAAGTAATTTAAACGGGTCAATTACTTTAAAGCATCTTTTGCGAGCAAAACAGAAACGGCATTAAATGACACGACGCAGTAACAACATTAGAATTCATTAATATGTGCCATAACCCTAACACGATCAAAAGTAATTAAAAAAGTATCCAATGGATATTTTATTATTTTAAAAGTACCTTATGCCTAACTGATTTTAATTTAATTTTGACTTAATGACAGACAATAACACAGGCACGCAAAAAAAAGTTCTGAACTAAATATGTGAAGTACCTTCCGGTATGTATTTCGGTGCGCTAAAAACGAATCCGAAGTCAGAATTTACCCATCACCCTTATATTTTGCCCCAGCAACTCCCCGGCACCCCCTGAAGGGTCAAAATTTAATTCATTTGGAAAAGATATAATAAATATCTGATTTTTTGATGTTGTAAAAACGAATATGAAGTTAGAATTTACCCATAACCCTTGCATTTAACAACCCCTAGCCACCCCTAGCATCACCCAGAAACCATCCTAAGGGCAAACATTTTATTTTATTAGAAGAATTAAAATAAATATCTGACAATATGTTTTTGGTGTGCTAAAAATGAACATAAAGTCAGAAATAACCCATCACCCTTACATTTTGCTCCAGCAACTCCCCCTCCTTAATGGGTAAAACTTTATTCACTTAGAATAGTTGTAACAAATATCGGACAATACGTTGTTTGGTGTACTGAAAACAAATATGAAGTTATAATTTACCTATCACCCTTAGATTTTGCCCCAGAAATCCCCCAGCACCCCGCCAAAGGGCCAAAATTTTATTCATTTGGAAATAGTTATTTTCCTAACAAGTGCGCAAAGTGATACTTTTCCGCACGACTGCGTTGCCCGAACTCCGCTTTGCGTCGTTCGGGCAAGCAGTCGAGTGCGGAAAAGTCACTTTGCGCAAGCGTTAGGAACAAAATTTTTCCTACGAGCGTCAGATAATACCAATATTAAAGCAATGATTATTTTTTGAATTATGTTTAATCTGAAAGAACTATTACAACATATTTATTAATGGGAATTATTTGTTGATAACATTTACAAAAAAAGAACAGTTATTAGCATATTGTTATTTAATTGCAGAACCTGTAATTTCATTTAGCGGGTGGCTTATGGAAGCGCTTATTGTACGGCTTGATGAAGGTTGACTTAGCTTAGGAGGAGTTGTTCATGGTCAATATTTTATTCGACATATCCTTTTTCTGATTTGTGGATTCATCAATGTAGCTCTCAGCTACAGCCGTTGATTTCCAGCCCCCAAGTCACTTGACATTGGTAATTCCTTCTCCAGAATCCGCTAACATAGACGCAGAGGATCGACGAAAAATATGTCCAGTGTACTCTTCTGGATTTTTAAATTTTAGGTATGCAGCAATTTCTGAAGGCATTTTACCTATTGAATTTATTCCCACACATTGCGTACTGCATGCTCCTTGTTTATACTGGACAAAAAAATGTCTGTGTGGGGTATGTGGTTTTTGCAAATTTGCATATTTACGGTACAATTGCAGATAAAGTCCGTTATTTGTTTCATCGGACACTACAAAGATTCTGGAAGTGTTATTTTTACTGTCAGGAATTTTCACTACTATCAAATTTTCATTATCCTGTATGTCACCAATCATTATTTTTGTAAGTTCATCTCCTACACGCACCGGCTAATCCAAAAATTGTATTTATTTTATTAGAAGGTAAATATTATCAGGTGCTTCTTTCATGAATCTTGAAACTTCTTCTTTGCTGAAAGTTTTTGATTTTTTTGGACTGTATCCCACGTTTTGGTGTTTAAGTAGTGATGTTAGCTTAAAATATGAACTTAAATCAAGGTTTCTTTTCACTTTGAGGACACATTTTAACATAGAGTACTTACTTCATAAAGTATTAGGTTTATATGTTTTTTGCAAATCCGCAAAATAAGCCAAGAACACTTCTTCTTTAATACTTTTTGTCCCCTTGCTGGAGCACCAGTTTTCGAAATGACTATATTGATTCTCATATTTTTCACGAGATTTTGCTGGTAATAAATTCAAACTTACGGTATTTGCTGCATCCAGGATAGAATCTGGTAGCTCCTCATCGGAACTACTCTTTTTAAATAATTATTTTTGTCGGATTTTTATTTAATTAAAAAAGGTACTATGACGCCTTTTCATTAAAGCTTGGGCTTTAATGAAAAGGAGTTGCGTTTGCTTGTTTGTATTGAAATTCATTTGTGCAATTGCTTGTTCATATGGAAACGAAGAAAAAATCTGACATGTGTTAAAATCACCAAGATTACATATTGTTGCTTGACTTGTCATAATCATTTATTATTATTATACAGGGTAATTAAAAAAATGTTTTTTTGTGTTTTAGTTGAAATATTGAAAATTACGAAGTAACAAACAAAAAAGAGAATAAACTAAAACTTGCAATGGCTTCGTATATTACATGAAATAGCCTACAATTACTAAAATACATATAAATCTTGCTTACCTGTAAGATTTTAGAGCAGTTTTACTTTTTCACGCTCGTAGGAAAAGATATAATATTATCTGACAAACATTTTGGCGTGCTGAAAACGAATATGATGTTAGAATTTATCCATAATACATAATACCCTTAAATTTTGCTCCAGCAAGCCCCCAGCAACCCCTCCCTTCAAAGGGTCAAAATTTTAATCACTTGGAGAAGATATAATAAATATCTAAAAATACGTTTTAGGTGTGCTTAAAACAAGAATGAAGAAGTTGCTGGGGCAAAATCTAAGGGTGATAGGTAAATTCTAACTTCATATTCGTTTTTAACACGCTAAAAAACTTATTGTCAGACATTTATTATATCTTTTCCAAATAAATAAAAATTTGACCCATTGGGATGGGGAGTGCTGGGGGTTTCTGGGGCAAAATCTAAGGGTGATTGGTAACTTCTAACTTTATATTCGTTTTTAGCACACTAAAAAACGTTTTGTTAGATATTTACTATATCTTTTCCAAATTAATAACATTTTAACCCTTTGGCATGGGGGGTTCTGGCGGGTTTCTGGGGCAAAATGTAAAGGTGATGGGTAAATTCTGACTTTATGTTTATTTTTAGCACACCAAAAAACGTATTGTCAGATATTTATTTTTATTCTTCCAATAAAATAAAATTTTTGACCTAAGGGTGGTTTCTAGGTGATGCTAGGGGTTGCTGGGGGTTGCTAGGGTTAAATTCAAGGGTTATGAGTAAATTCCAACCTTTTATTCGTTATTACTACACCAAAAAACGTATTGTCAAATATTTTTGTTATATTTTTTTCAAATAAATAAAATTTTGACCCTTTGGGGGGAGCTGGGGGTTTGCTGGGGCAAAATCTAAGGGTGGAAACATACCGAAAGGTACTATACATATCTGGTTCAGACCTTTTTTTTGTGTACCTGTGTAATTAGTTTTTAATGTATTTTGTTAAGATGTGTATGCTACTAACAAAATTACCGTTTAATATTTTATAATGATATACTTTTTGTATCAATATTTTATTCTTGACTTGTCAGTGTATGCTCAAAACTCCACAACCGTTATAGCCATTTTTTGCAATTAAATAATAACTAATCTCGTATATATTAAGTATAAAAGAAATAAAACAATATTTTAAATTAAAGAAAAAAAAACGAAAAACATTTTAAATCAAAAAAGCAAAAACTCAGACATATTTAAATGATAAGTTATTATAAAAATCATGACTTTCCCTTGGCAATACACGTTTTATCTCTTGGAGATGATCGTATTTTTTCTTATTTATATCTAAAGGTCCATTATGAAGCCTTTGGTATTGGACAGAGAATGAAGTGTTCTTATTTTTTCTTTGCGGCAGTTTAGCAAAGTTATCTTTGTAATTGAGTTTAAATAATATTGATTGTTTTTCAAAATCATACAAGAGCACTTTTATATCCGTAACTTTCGGATCTGTAGATTTTTTACCCGGCCGTATTGATTCGTAAAATAAGCTATCTTTGGCATAATAGTCTAAAAAAAATCATGTGTAAGGTACACTGCTTCAAGTGGAGTGGGATTTAATCTTGCTTCCTCTTGGTAGCCACAACCATCTGAATAAAGAATTATTGGTAGAGAAGTAGATAAACAATGCACCGAGAGATGTCGAAGAATTATGGAGGCAAATGTCGACGCACACAAATCTCCTTCCCCTTTATGCCACCAATAATTAGTACACGAATGATTTTCCAAATTGTAAATCGTTAAATTATAGACCGCTAATTTTGTCTTGTAGTAAAGGGTGCTTGCTTTTAGAACCGGACACGTTTTTACAGCTTATACATCTATTGTAAAAACGTAACAATTTTTATTTATTGCTTCTTGTTTGTCATTTTCGTTCTCCTGTCTGGAATTGTTCTTATTTTCAACATGTTTTAAGTAATCTTTTTCGGTTACCTGTTTTTCCTTAGATGCACAACATGTATCACACTGATCTTTTCTTCGGCGAAAGAGAAATTATTTCATATTGGAGAATGTTTCACTAAATAAGTAATAGGATGAACTCGGCTTTCCGTTTTTCAAACAAAACTTTGGTACTCCTTGAAAACCGAATATTTTGACTGGAAATCTGCCTCCAAATATTTTCTTTTAGAATCTTTTCTATAATAATGTGATTCGATTTTTGGGAGGTCTTCGAGCCATTTTGTTAAGACATTTTTTTTCAAAACTTTGTTTGTTCTTTGGGTGCTTGTTGAATTAAGTCGAGTAGTAATTAATCCATTGTTTGCCTTTAATAACCACTTTCTTACTATGGTTTTCTATAAGCCGAAGGTATTTGAAAACATTTTTTGGCATACTGCTAGTTTTACATTGTCAAGGTACAAATGATATGATTTAGTGTAGATTCTTTTGGATTGATTTTCTATAGATGCTCGCCTTTTTTCAAAGCATTCTACTAAATTGCAAACGTACAACTGTTTTTGTGGCCAATTTATTTTCTTCCAAAAAGAGTCGAATATATTCTGTCGAATATTATCATTAAATTTAAAGCAGTGCCGTTTCGTGATTTTTTACATGCATCTGAATTGTAAGCTGTCATTACCTTTCTTGAACAACGCTGTGTGTTATGACTTACTAACTCCAACCATTCTCCTTGTATAACCAACCTTATATCCATTGTTCTTGTATAACCAACGTATTTATCCCCATCCATTCTTTTTTGCTTAGTAACTTCCTTTTTCCAATTTTTCTTCTGTTGTTTTCTATTCCGTTTCTTTCTATTCTGGCCAGAATCTTCATTCTGGTTTCCGTTATTTTCTTTATTATCTAAATTATCGCTTACACTATTTTCCGTACTTTTTTTACTCGTTTCGTTACTGTTTTGTTCTACTGTCCATTTAGGATCAATACCCATTTGAGAGTTCTCTGGGGTTTGGTAATTGCTAATTTTTTATTTTTATTCACGTTGTCGTCAGTGAATTTATCATCACCCTGTACTCACTAGTTTTCGTGATCTGCTGCTAAACGCGTTATTACCGTTATTAATATTCATCTGAAATAAAAAAGCCTGTGGTTAAAAAATAAATACCAACTGTTGTAATTTTTTAGTCAAAACAAAAGGGGTTGTTAAATACGTATTTTTTAAACAAGGAGTAGTTTTAGGATACTACCTAAAAAAATCAGAGCATTTTTCTTTCGTAAATTTAAAATAATATTTTTAATGTTGAATGTTGGGGCGGGGACACTGTTTTGGTGCCAAAATTTTGCAAATTATAAAAGTTACAACTAGTTTAAGGTAACAAATTATTAATTATTGGTCCCAGACTCTATTCAATTTAAAAAAATATCCTATATAAAAATACAGTTAATTGTGTTAGATTTTGATAATTTGCAATATTTTTGGACCAAAATAGAGACTGTTGAAGCCCTTACTTTTAACTTAAAAAATAATATTTTAGGTTGTGTTTAACTGCTTTAGGTTTTTGGCGTAGTATTCTAAAACTGGTTCTTGTTTAAAAAAATGTACGCCCCTCAGGATTAAAATTTATATTTTTAATTTTAACCTTAAATTGTTTTTAATAACCGAAAGTAGTTAATTGTTTAGAACTAATTACATTAAACGCAAAAGTAGGGAAGCCAAAATTTTTACTCTACCATTGTCCTACCGAGCAAAAAATAATAATATCGGGTGTATTTATAGTTAAATACTCTGTTACCGTTTTAAATAAGCTATTATAAATAAAAATATTAACTCTAACAATAATTTTAATAATTTACAAGAGAATAGTGATACAAAAATAATAGAACTTAACTTAAATATTTACACAAATATCGAGCTTCTTGTAAAACTAATAAGACGTATCGTTAATCTACTACCTTACTATTTAAATTTAAAAACACAGTATTTTAAAAAGAAAAAATGTATGTTTTGGGTGTCATAGTACTACTAGTTTGCTAATAATGCCGAACTACAATCATAGTACTTACATTTTCATGGATATATCAATTTTACACCGGAACAAAACTGATCCTGTCACTCGCGCGGTTTTTCTTATGGGTAATTAATGTCTAAGAGCTGGCTGCAAAAAACCCGGCCTATCAAGTAACCGAATGAAATTTGTTTTAAATAATACTACTCACTGTATCTATTGAAAAAATCATTTAGTGCCAGGGCAAATATGATGCATAAAATTGCTATGTTTTTTCTAAGGTACATTTTTTGGACATGAACTGTACCAATCGGGTAACCGCTTGAAACTAATTTAAAAATTTAGTTTTAAGTGAGTAAAAAATAATTATAAACAAGTGCCCCGTTAAATCTGGTGCTAACCCCATGGCACGACACTTTATTTTTTTTTTTGTTGCGTTACTGTACCCATCGAGTAACTGCTTTAAACTATAATCAAATTAAAGTTTAAATATTGCTTATTAAAAAAATACATTAGTACCACTTCTATTCTAGTGACAAATGCCTGGAACGATACTTTATATTTCTTCAAGCCCCATGCTACCGAGAGTGTTAGGATGTATAATTCGACGTAACTTTAACCACTTCCAAGGTTTGTCAATTAGTTTGTAGTTTGTCAAATATGTATTCATGACTAATAACATTTTTATTCTTCTCAGTAAATAAAATAAATCTAAAGTACTAAGTAAACTTTCTTTTATTCTGGCTATTCAGTAAATTCCACTAAATAACACTAATAGGTTATGGGCCCAGAAATAAAGAAAGCCAGAGTGTAAATTGCCAAAAAGAAAGTTTTCAATTTGTCGTTTTGTGCTAACACGCAAACGGAAATGGCGGGCAGTTCATCATTTATATCGGATGATAAACTAATTGGTCGTGACAATTATAGCGAGTGGAAGTTCGCTATGAAGGCGCTTTTAGAGCTTGATGATTTGTGGGCTGTTGTTGAAGGTACTGAAGTGGATGAGAAGAAAGACAAAAAAGCATTGTCTAAGATAATTTTGTCTGTAGATAAGTTGAATTATTCACATTTAAAGTCTGCCACAAAAGCCAAAGACGCATGGCAAAATTTGGAAAAAGCATTTGAAGATTCGGGACTCACCGGAAAGG
>JAHBCN010000541.1:92500-173274 GCA_019359885.1 Listronotus oregonensis | reverse complement strand
CCCTGTACCTTCGAAACGGCTAAGCCAATTTTAACAAACGTGGGCTAGTTAAAAAGAACTATTGTTGAGCTATAAATGTTATAATATTTGAAGTTTTGTTAGTTTCACATGTCGCCGCTGGAGGGCTTTTTTCGAAATTCCGGCAAAAATGGTTAATTTTCGAGAAAAAAATTAAATGCATTGGTATAATTTTACTTTTTAAGTTATAGCCCTGGAATTCGATTTTTTTTATCATAACTCGTAAAGTGTTCCATTTAGACGAAAAATTATAAAACCTAATTAAAGGTTTTATAAAAATACATAATTAATGTCCTATAAAATTTTTTTAGGTTTTATAGTTTTTGAGATATTGCATATAAAGTTTTCTTTGGTCTAAATTTTAGGTAAGAAACAAGATATTGAGATACAGTTTTTACGAGCTTATTTAGGCATTATTTACCTACTTTTCTATGAAAAAAAAATTATACCAATGCATTTAATTAAATGCATTGGTATAATTAATTGAGAAAATTAACCATTTCTGTCGGAATATTGAAAAAAGCCCTCTAGCGGCGACATGTAAAACTAACAAAACTTTAAATATTATAACATTTATAGCCCAAGAAAAGCTCTTGCCAACTAGCGTAACCCTGTTAAATTTGGCTTAGCCTTTTCGAAGATACAGGGTGTTTTTTACGGAAACTTTTAAATACCCCCGACCAGTTTATTATTAGAGATGCAACAAAAATTGTCAACCAAAAATGATTTAAATTATCCTCGACTTTAAAAATCAGGTATTTTTTTGTTAGGTTAGTATAGCAAAATTCACAGAAATATTTTTAGATTAAAGATTGCAGTTACGGCCCCCCGCGGCCATTTCAGAAACTTAAAAATAATTTCCAGCTATTTCTCTTGGCCACTTTTACTAAAAATATTTTCCCCAACACTGTGCAATAAACATTTTCTAAGATACAGCTGGCGTTCGTTCTTATTTGGACATCCGGTACAGCAGCCTTTATCGCCTTTAAACCCTATTCTTTGTCAAATCAGTGAAGTTGGGAAATGTTGAGCGTCGTGCTTTTGTGTATGGTTCAAAATCTACGTTAAACTGTCGGTCCTGTCTGGATGACCTTACGCATGTTTAGTATAGTCTTAAAAAACAATATATCAAGTGTCTTTAAAAAAAGTTTACATCTGTTTAGCTTATTGCGTAACCGCAACTGCGATTACGCAAGGAGCGGCACACGGCTTCTGTGTGAGAGAATTTTACAAAAATACGTATTCGTCGCCTATAGCACGGAGAACATTTTGCAGTCATAGTTCTTTGCGTAACTTTAATAATCCGCCAAATGTATTCCTTATTTAAAAATAGGTCAAGAAGTTTTAAAAGGGCGGTTCAACAATGGAAACGAATCCGTGGAAAGTGTTACGCAGTCTGTTCGTGACGATTCGAATATCTATTCAAAGCGCGCCAATGCTTTAAATCTGCGTAGATCGTCACTACACCGTATTTTGCACGAAAATTTTAAACTACACCCCAACAAAATCCGGTTGGTGCATGAATTAAAGCCTGAGGATTCCAAATTTATCCTTAGGAGTGGCGACGTAAATGCCTTCCTCCTCCGCACAATCCTGATTTAAGCCCAATAGACTTTTTCTTATGTGGATATCTGATATCTAAAGTGTACGCCCATAATGTGTAATCTCTAGTACAGTTCAAAGAAAAGATTCATTACGCAATGCCACCCATCATGGGGTCCACATGTCGAGGCGTCTTGGGAAATTTTGCTGTTTTTTTTAATGATTGAAGTGAGCCAATTTTTTTTCAGGTAGTTTTTTTTAAACAATAAAAAAAAATTTAAATAAGGGGCGTTTTTTTTTTTTTTAATAACAAAAATTACTGGACTTACACTTTACTTATAAAAGACCGTCTGTAGAGAATACAAAAACCCACAAAATGGTTTTGAAAAATCCCGATCAGACCATTTTTTACCAAGAAAACTCGAAAAAACCCTTAAAACAGACTTTTTTTTTAAAATTTTGTATTTCCGTCTCCGACTAAGACATACTCTTGCTTCTCCTTCGCTGCTCTGTACCCTCTCCACGGTCGACTCAGTACGTCTCGTTCGCGAATTTTTACTCGACGCGCTAGGTTCACAAGCATTTTTAACAATGTTCTTTAAACCCATATGAAAATGAGAGATATACAATTTGTAGCTGTTAATTCCAGCTTTAAAAAGCCGTTTTAAAAATTTTAATCGGACCATTTGCCTAATATTCACGGCACTTGCAAGATAAGGGCCTAATTTGTTTTTAGTGCGATTGAATAAAAAACTATTAATGTGACAATTTTTATCTTGCGGCAGCTCATTGTATATGTTAGTGATTATCATTTTCCAAAAAATTAGCCCTTAATATTGAAAATTAACGGAAATACGAATTTTTGAAAAAAGGCGGTTTTAAGCGTTTTTCCAGCTTTTCCTTGGCTAGATTTTTAATTTTTGTAATTTATAGATTATTACGGAAGTCATGGCGCAGTCAGATATCTGTTAATATTAATTACAAAAAAAAATCTAAAATGATTGGACTATTACATTTAGATGATATTATATAAATGCCCAAACTATGTATTTTAATAATTAATAAATAGTTTATTAAAAGATACCAACTTTTCCTTTATATAGGTACATCAAGTAATATAAAGTTTCTTTTGAGATACCCTGTACTGTTACACTCATTACTCATTACATATTAAAGTGAAAAAATAAAATATTTTATTTCAAATTTTTTTTTATAGGGTCCTAACTTTTTTTTTTGAAAATCCTTAATATTTCATAATTCTATCTTTTTTTACCATTTGAAAAAAAAAGTCTTGCTTGTTAGTATTTTTTTTTTATTTTGATTTTAGCTAAACACAAAAGAAAATATTCTTTTATTTCTTTTTTTTATAAAATCTTTAACTAAATTTTCTACATATTCTTAAAACTATAAATTATTTTGCAATAAACCTATTAGGTAGAACACTTAACGATTAATTGCAGTGTTACAAAAGTCGTAGGACCATGTTCACTACCAACATGTCAGCGTTAGGAAACGAACTGGCAAAGATCAATAGAAACCCGTCAAGGCATTGGAAACTTGTATAAGAACAAATGTTCTGCCACTTATAGGAATTTCTACTGGTCATCTTTAAACCAAATGACTCTTCTGAAAACTAACTTTCGAATAAAGTATAATTGAAATCGGCTGCTTCCGTATAGACGTTTGTACATGATTACTTGCAACTTTCGAAATGTTCATTACCGGAAATTGCTTTTTAAAATACAGGGAGTTATTCTACATTTTAATTGGTAGCGACCTGTACAATGAGCAGTTTTAAATATTTAACCACGCAAATTCAACATAGTCATAAAAATAATTTAATAAATATTTAAGAAAACGCAAATAAAATAAATTATTGGACAGTAATCAGACTAAGGACATGGCACACATAACATGGGATTCTGGCTCTATAACGATTTTTTTAAAATTTGAGTATGTTGTTTCTTAGATCAATAGGAACATCTTTTAAATGGGACATTTATGTGCAGGCCTATAGGGTGACCCAAAAAACACACTGGGAAGTTGCAGCTTAACTGTTTATTAATTCCAATATAAACGCATAAAAAGCGTAAAACTTCGTCTAAATTAAACGGAATAATATTTTATATATTTGTTTAGAGTTAAAATAGTTTAATTTAACATTAAACACATACAGGATGGTCCAGTATCGAATAAATAATACGGATTATGCCAACTAAAATGTTAATATCGTGATATACTTGTATATATTTTAAGAAATTATACATTTCTAACTGTTTATTAATGTATATTTAAGTTAAAATTTATCCCTAATATACAGGGATATTTGGAATTAAAGCTTTTTTTTGGTTTGTTCCCATAAGATATTTTGTGACATATAAACAGAGTTTTCATTGTTAAGTACATTTTTTTAAAACGGAACGCTCTGTATATTTGGCCAAGTTTTAAGTCTTTATTCAATTCTACATCGAAAATGTAAATAACACTATACGTCAATAATTGCTTGTTTTTGAGATAATTAAGTAACTAATAAAGTAACTAAATGATATGGCACACATAACATGGGATTCTGGCTCTCAAACGATTTTTTAAAATTTGAGTATGTTGTTTTTTTAAGTCAATAGAAACATCTTTTAAATAAAACATTTCTGTGCAGTCCTGCAGGGTGGCCCAAAAAACCACTGAGAAGGTAAAGCTTCCCTGTTCCTTAATACTAATTTAAACTCCCCAAAAGCCTGACTGATCATCTAAATCCAACAAAAAATAATTTACCCACTTGCTTAGAGTTAAAAAATGTAACTTGCTATTCAACACATACAGGGTGCTTCAGTATCGAAGAAATAAACATGCTTATGCCAAGTAAGTGTTAATTTCACGATAAATTTGTATATATTTTCAGAATTTTTACTTTTGCCAGTTTCTTGTGCTCCAAGTCAAAAAATCGAGCTAATTTTGCGTTTTTAAAATTTTAAGCTAATAATTATATAAATTAATAAATAATTTAATTAACAATACTAAATTTTTAATAAGTAATTTTACACCAGCAAATTTTGCGCGGCAACCAATTTTAAAACGACTTATCCTAAAAATATAGGTATATCCAGGAGGCATGGTGAATGAAACCTCCTAGATTCTTCACCCTGTAGATGTACACGAAAATTATTTTAGTTATGGGTTGCTTAATTTTATTATACCTTCGTTAAAAAATTGCCAGAAAATGTGCAGATTTTAAAACTATGTACTTCTTTAAAAGTCACAAAATATATTGTGGGAACAAACCAAAAAAAAAACTTTAATTCCAAATAGCCCTGTATATTTAAGACAATAAACCAAAATATTTTAACATAAATTTACCCTAATTAACTGTTAGAAATGTATAATTTCTAAAAATATATAGAAGTAAATTATTTATTCGATACTGGACCACCCTATATGTGTTCCATGTTAAATTAAAATAGTTTAACTCTAAACAAATATATAAAATATTATTTCATTGGATTTAGAATTAATAAACAGTTAAGCTTTAACTCCTCAGTGATTTTTCTTTGGGCCACCCTGTAGGCCTGCACAAAAATATCCCATTTAAAAGATGTTCCTATTGATCCAAAAAAACAACATACTTCAATTTAAAAAAAATGTTTGAAAGCCAGAATTCCATGTTATGTGTGCCATGTCTTTTATTTTAGCAGAAAACACCCGTAGTAACCACTAATGCATTTATTTTATGGCTCAAAATAATAAAACGTTATTCCTCAATTTTTTAAGTCCAGTCTAGAATACTCTGTTACGTAAATATCGGCAATTTGAAGCTTTAAAAACTTTAGCTTTTTTCCATATCTTCCATGATAGGTGTTAACATATCTGGCATTAAAGTGTGCATTTTAGTTTAATTGTTCAACTGTTCTTTCACTTTAATTTATTTATATGTGCCTTTTATTTTAAATATCCCCAAAGCAAATAGTCAGTAGCCGATACCTCTGGCGAACGGGGAGGCCAGTAAAATTCCATGATAGATTGCATAATGTATGCAGTGTGCAAGTAAAATTTCGTAAGGTATCTTGTTATGTGGAATGAAATTGCTCGCCAGACTCTATATTGAATGGATGTAAATCTTGCAAGTAAACTTGGGTTTTTTGTTGTCTACAGTATGACAATTATTAACAAATCTATTTGAAAAAGTAAGGCGTTGCTAGGTAGATTTTAAACAAGAGCAGAAGCTGACGGACCGATAAAAATATGTGTAGTAGTTTGGGGATTCTCCCTTCTTTAAAGAAATATAAAATAATCTTAAAGGGTAAGCTTTTCATCAAACCAATACTTCCCCTTGAAAAGTAAATGTGTATTCAAAATTTTGCTTAAAACGAACAAATATCCAAACAATGTTTTAATTAACTTTAAATCAAAAAATTACAAAACCAAAGTTTTAAAGTTTTCATGTCAATATTAATTCTTTATTTTTCAAATATCGATGTGCAGTTTCCAGCCTGCAAATGACAGAAACATCGACCAATGCAAATAAATAGTTTGCAATTTTTGTACCCAAAACAATTTGCTAAAATTGCTTTTTTGAGTCTTGTTTAACGATTACTTTTAATTTATTTAAAACAATTGAAAAGTTTAACAAAACAGTAGAAAAAATAATTCGTTAAATATGATGTTAAATTATATACATAATATAAATAACTAACTTAAGAAAATTGTTTTTTTTTTAATTTTATAAAATTATTTGAAAGATGCTTCTCGAAGACCACCTATATTTTAATTTTTTTTTTGTTTAGTTTAAATTTTCTGTGATTGCTCAGACTGGCTTCCGCGAAAGGGAGCATATTAGCGACTACAGGTCATTAGCTCGTTTTCACTTATGTTGATACACTTAAAATATTTCTGGTTTGAGTTTAGGTTTCTTGAGTTGCTAATTTTGATTTTAAAAACGAATTTTAAAGTTGCCTTGAGACGTTGGCTATAATCATGGTTGTATATACCAGATTATGAGTTTGATCAAGATGAAGACATGTATGATGGTCATTTGCGATGTAAGGCGTCTTCGTCGTTTTATTACAATTAGTAGAGCTTACCTTATCTCTTATTTATTTTTTCAAGTAACTAAATAAATTAAAGCTCTTTAGTAAACGAAAAAAAAAATGTAAACTTCAGACTTATGGTTTTTCAGTGTTAAAGTGCGAAAACTAGTAATAAAAATTACGACTGAATTGACTGTCCCCAAAATTAAATGTTCTGGTAGAGTGAACCCGTCAGGACTAGATTAAAACAATTCATTTGTAAATCCAAACAGATAGGTGTAAAGTTGAAAAAACAATTTTTGGTGCTAAATGCCAGAAAAAGACCATTAGTTTAAACTTTTGTGCTTTTTAAAATGCATTTTGTTAGATTATAAACCTAATGGCACACATGGAGATTTGGTTTTAATTTTATAGTTTTTATGCACATTGTGGTATTTAATAATTTACTCAGAAAACGAAAGCAGCTAGTCAGTGTTTAAAATTAATAAATAATTTTTGCCCAGAAACAAGATTTACTTACTTGTTAAACCTAACGTAGTATCTATTTAATAAAGGTCAACTTTGTCTCAAGGAACTTAACCTTTTAAGACGTAGGTACAAGTCAACTCAAGGTTGGTTTGGAACTGTCTGCAATGCCTCCTAAACCTGGCTAACCACAAGAAAGTTACACTTTCCTGGGTGCCAGGACACAGGGGAATACAGGGCAATGAAAATGCAGACTCCCTGGCCAGGCGAGGCTCCGCAGCAATGTTTGTGGGTCCTGATCCTGTTTTTGGAATACCAAAAGCCTCGGTTCGTGGCTACATGACTCGGTGGATTCAAACACAACATCAGTCATACTGGAACCACATTCCAAGGCAACATCACAGTAAATCAATGTTGGACTCACCATCGAAAGCATTGACAAGTGAATTACTAAAACTTAACAGGAATCAGATTAGAATAGTGACAGGATTAATAACCGGACACTGCACTCTAAGACAACATATGCACACTATGGGCATCTATAGAGAAGAACCCATTTGCAGACTATGTGACGAAGAGGAAGAGACAGCCTCTCACATCATATATAAGTGCCCTGCACTTACATACTGGAGAACAAATCAAAACCTCATGGTGGACACTAACCACCAGGAGGCTGGAGACCAGAAAAGAACAGTAAAAGGGCTACTACACCTGTCTAAGGTGTCAAACCTTTTTAAGTGAAACAAATACACAAGAGATACAACAAGCCCTGTAGGCTGCAGTGTCGAGGCGGACAAAACCTCAACTTGTGTATTTATTTTATCAATCAATATCAAAGACGTAGGTACTCTAACACCATCATCAGAAAAAACGTAATAAAACCATTTTAATATAAGATTTTTTTTTCTAATTATATTTTTATTTATATAATAAAATATATTACAAAATTTTTTTTTTGATTACATAACTGAGAAATAGCTTTCGAACGAGATATTTTCTTTTATTTTTCATTACAAAAAAGTCGACCGAAAAAAGTAGCCTGTTAATTTGGCTTAATTTAATCAACTTTTTGCTGATAAAGTGTTTTTAAAATAAAAAATTTATAAATGGTATTTATAAATAAAACATTTTTGTTTAATTCATGCCTAACTGCCTTTTTACTTCTAATTTTTAAATACAACCAATTCATATTATGTTTTTTTATTGTGTTTATCCTATCTACTCAAAGAAATTGTTCAGTATAATGCATATATTACTTTTGTCTAGGATTAACTGGCTCGAATGTTTTACCTATGCAAAATTTTTTGTACCAGCATGTACTTTATAAAACTACTTTTATTGGTCTGTGATTTAATAAAAGTTTTCTTATTAATCTTTAAAAATATATTAAAGTCTTTTAAGTTCTAAAATTTCTTATCGTATTTTAAATACCAGCTACATATGAAATTGCTAAGGTAACTAGATTTGTACTATTTTTCTATCCAAAATAAATAATAATTTTACCTTTTTTTGAGATTTGCCCCTGAAATTGATTAAGTATTTATTATCTTTAAATATTTTTTTTTTATTTTAAGCTTCCGTTGCTCTATTACATAAACTTTTAGTTACACCCCATTTGCATTGGCTTTGTTAATTTTATTTTGGTCAAGTCCTTTATTATGCAGCTCCAAAAAAGTTTAATTGCCTCTTTCTAGTCAGAGAGCATTTTTCCCCTTACAGTCCATCTGGAGAAGCCCTGAACTTTCCACGTTGCCCACTTTTTCATCCCTGGCGTATGTAGACTACCCGCAGAAAACTTTTATTTTTTTTTTAACATTAATTTTTTTAAGTATTAGGAAGTATTAAACCAAAAAAAAAAATTGAAAATTTTTACTCTATCACTTATCTAATACACTTTTTCACTAGCTTAATAAACAAATTTGAGGTACCAAATTGTTTGTTCGTCTTGTATTTTCTTCCTAAACAAACATGTACCAGTTTTATATACTTAGGTTTTGTATTCATACAGCCAGCCCGGCTTTGTTTATATTAGCCGCCGTAAAATGCATCTATATAAACTGCCTGCAGCTTTATTATTATTTGAAGTAATGGATCCATCGCAAAATAAGAAAGCTATTAAAAGAAAATTACAGAGCATGTATGTAAAATATAATAAATTCGTAATAACAGACGTATTTACAAGGATCTATCGATTTTACTTTTTCTTAGATGTACTTAAATATAGTAGTCTATCTTTTAGAAATCCTCTATCTAAATAAACTGAAGGATTTTATTAAATAATCAATGAGTGCGATTGAGCAATTTTTATTTTATTATATTTTATTTGTTATTATTTTTAATATAAATACAGTTCCATACAAACTTTCACTTCCTTCCCCATTTTTCTTATCAGAAGCCTAATTATCAACTCCCATACTAACAAATTCAAAAATAACATTTTTTGTAAACTTACATCCCCATTTTAAACACCCAAGGAATGTTATTATAAAAATTTTAAAACAGTTTATTTTTAATCGTAATAAGCCACACTGGACAATATTTACACCAGAATTCCAATCACTCTAACGAAACGAAGCAAGGAGTCATACATACACTATTTAACCGCGCAGTGACCTAATGTAACAGTAAGGCATCCCTGCAAGCCGAAATAAGTAATACAACAATCGATAAATATCAAGATAAGACAAAAAACTCTAATTTGAATAAGACTCCACAGGACCAAATATTTATGACTATTCCGTATACCAAAGAAACTTCAGAAAAGATCCGCAGAATAGCGAATAGGTATAATATTAAAACAGCATTAAATCCCAAACCACTCTGAGAAGTATTCTTACTAAGACGAGACCGGACAACAATGTTTCAAAAAAAGACTGTATCTACCAAATTCCCTGTGAATGCGGTGAGGTATACGTCGGGGAAACAAAAAGACCACTTGAAATTAGAGTTAAAGGACACAAAAAACATACGTAACGAGGTGAAACGTCGAAATCAGGGATTGCCGAACACGCATGGTCAAAACAACACCGCATATAATGGTCGGAAGCAAAAATTATTCATAAAGAATCCCACCGAAAGAAAAGAAAATTTAAAGAAGCTGTAATAACTGCACACAACCAAAATGTATTTAGCAAACCTAGTGTCGACATTTCGAATATCTGCCGTTGCTGAACCGTGAAAAGTCGGTCAAGCTTCTGTGAACAACGGATAGTATATAAGGTCGTAGCAGACATTTAAAAACGGTTGGAGATACATTACCAACCGAAACGTTCTGTATCAATTAACAAATAAAGACAATGGAAGTCCAAGATTTTGGTGTTATTGAAAATATATTATACCGTTTATTAATTTACAGAGCGGAATTTCTCTTCTGTATGAACATCTTGGTAGAAATCTACAAGGTTTTTTATATTGAAACAGTTCATGAAGACTGAAGGCCTAAGTACTAACGTACCAAGCAGGTCTTAAGTGTAGTGGGAGGTAGTTTATTAATATAAGACTTAATTATTTGGAGATTTGGGAGACAAGGCTAAACTTCTGCGGGCACCAGCTTCAACAGCCTGGACACTCTAGGGATAAAAGATTTTACAAAGGGGCCTCTTAAGTTGTACTGTAAAGGGATGCAAAAAAGTGACACTACGTGTTGCTTTGTTGAGAGCTGCCAGAGAACAAAATTATACTGGCCAAATCCTCGGAACAAAAGCCGTGGAAATATCTATAAAAGAGGGACAGCCTGTCGGTTCTTTAAATGAAATCAAGAATGCTAGGATTTGCGGAAGACGCCATTCCCCCGATATGAGAATAATTTTTTAAACTTGAGACTTGGAATGCTTATTTATATAGATTCGAAGCAGAGAAATACTTTCTGACTTGAATGAGGAATCCAAACTTTTTAAACCTTCTGAGGGTACAAACGTAATGTGATTATGTCGGTTAAGGTTTTTTTCAAGGTTTAATGACGCGGAACTTGGTCACTTTTTTTTTTTTCGGTAAAAATTTTTCTTTAAGAGAAAAAAATTGGTTTTGTTTTTCGGCCCAATTGTTTTAAAACTTTTTTTGAAAAAAAAGTTTTAACCCTCCTAAAATAAAAAGGTCTCCAAAACGGGCAAAAAACCCGAAAAACCCCTTTTTTTACCCCCTCCCCCAAAACCAAAAATTTCCCCCAAAAACCCCTCATAGGTCTTCAAATACCCAGTGACCTTTTGATCAGCGTGTTAAAAACTATTACTTTTCAAAGTTTGAAAACAATTGGCCCAAACCCATTTTCCATAGAAAACAGTTGCTTCTAGAGACCTAAATGAGGTATACATTTTTAACGCAGCGGAAATTATAGTAACTTATTTTTTAATAAACGGGTCAATATACTAAGCTTAAAAAAAGTTATGCCATCTTAAACAAGGGGGTTAGGCCGTAGCTGGCGCCCTCTACAAGCAACATTAAAAGCATAAACGAATTTGAATTTTTTACCTCAAAAAACCCCCAAATCCCCAAGTTTGTACCGCTATGTCTTTTAGTAAATAAATTATTACGAAAAAACAAAAACAAAATTAAAAGTTTGACACCCTGTTTCTTAGTTATTATCAACTTTGGGATAAGGCAGGTTTACGTTGATTGCATTATTCTGACCTAAGGAATCTGCTGTTGCTCTGTGTCCCATTACTTTTGGGACAACCTGTATAAAGGATGAGCATTAGTAGGGTTTTTTCGTGACAATGAACATAACTGTGTTTTGGAGACACACAAGTGGACAATATTTTTGACGCCTCAATCCAGAATTAGTTTAGAATATAGGTTCTTTGGATAGAAACTTGGCCCTTATTTTACATAAGTGTTTTTGGTGTCCTTACAAATTTTTTCAAAAATTAAAAGAACAAAAATTATTCCTTGGTTTTACAAAACACAAATTAGTTCCACGCTAAAACTTGATTTACTTCAAATTTAATCCAATACCAATATAAAAGACTGAAAAGCTTTTGTTACGAGTGCGTGTTTTTTACTATAACACAGAATTTTACAAGATTATAGATTATTGTTACTATTTTTCTTTTATACATCGATGATTTATGTTTTTATAAGTGCTCGCTATCCAAAGTATTTTTCCTGACAAATGAATAGACACCAGAAACCACAGCACTGTCGTCACGCAACGCGCCGCATAGGATGTCAGGAAATTTATTCTTTTCGAGGTTTACAGAGAAATAACGGCGTAAAATAAATAATATTTAGGCCAGGAAATGAACCATTTTGCCTCGCAATTTTTTTCAAAATGCATAGAATGACTTGAAATTTTAACAGTAGGTAGGAAATAGTCCAAGGATCAAAATCTATATCATGTCGAAGGGAGCCTTTACCTAGGGGGTGGTTGCCAAACCATCTCGGGAGTGGAAATTTTTAAAAATATTTTGAGCACAAAAATCGATAGAAAAAAAATTTTTAAGCAAAAAATGTTTAATGCCTTTTTTTTCTAAAATGCATACTTTTTGAGGTATTCGCGATCGAAAGTTGACGGTTTTGCTCGATAAAATCAACGTTTTTAATCGTTTTTTTTTGCAAATAACTCGATAAGTTTGCATTTTACCAAAAAACTGTAAATAACAAAATTGTAGTATTTAAAAAAACAAATTCAATATATTTTTTTTTATTGCTGTGGGACCAATCCAAACCAAGTTGTGGTTTGTTAAAGGTTAGCTGTTATTCATCAAACACAAAATTTCAGAGTTTCAAAGGCAATAACGCAAAATCTACGTATGTTTTAAAGAAAACTAATAATCACTATTTTAAAGCGTTTGCAAAGACCTTTTTTTAAAAAAAAGGTATGATTAAAATAAGATTAGACCAACATTTTTTGAGTGCAAAAATCTTTGAAAACAACCCCATAATTACAACTTTAACTAAAATGAGTCGTAGCCCTTATTTTCAATTCTCTTTATGTATGTATCATAAATGCATTCTTAAATGTTAACCGATTTAAATTGCTTAATTTTGAAAAAAGAAAATGGGGCTGCAAGTGAAAATCAAATTTCAGAATTTTAATAAAAAAATACCCTTTTCTGAAAATAACTTGAAAACTAAGGGAGATACTTAAAAATTACTAAGGTATCAAATTGTAGCTTTTTAAATTACAAATAATTTGCTTTTTTTATTTACTGCATGACGGAAATTAAGTGAGATATAAACGTTTAAAACGTGTGTGTATAGACGAGCACTACCTTGTTTTAACCCTTTAAACTCTCTTCTTTAAAAAGTAGGGATTTTAAACAGTTTTAATATATAGGACTCTATAACTTTTGAAAAAAAAACAACAAAATGGATTTTTAAAGAACTTTTTATCACAAAAACTAAAGGAGTTTTGCTTAAAAAAACAATTTTTTGAAGCATTCTAAAAGCGATTCCATAGCATTTTTTTAAATCCACAGTTTTTTAAAAAATTACAAAATTAAATTGGTAATACTTTTGAGCAGTCACATTTTTTAATTATCGTACAACTCTGTGACAATATGTGAATTTTTCTAGGGTAAACAATTTTTTTTAATAAATCATAATAAGGAATGATTTTCAAGGGTTGAAATATATTTAAAAAATGTTTCAAAAAATTCAATACTTATTTTTCAATTAATATGAGCCTAATTTTATGTGACTTAAGTTTTAATATAAAAATTTTGAAGGTTTTTGCAATAAGGGGTAGATTTTACCCCTAAAAAATAAAAAGCGACCTTTAGCATAATGGAGATTTAAAAGAAAAGGGCTAAGTTAAGATTAATCCCAAATTTTCATGCAAAACAATGTGATAGTATATCATTTTTTTAGGGTAAATATTTTTTTTAAATCATTATAAGGGTTGACTTTTAAGGGCTAAAATATTTCAAATAATGTTTCAAAGAAACGAAATACTACTTTTTTAACTTAATTTAGGCAAATTTTACTTAACTTAAGCTTTTATGTATAGTTTTATAGGTTTTAGCAAAAAAGGGTCGTTTTTACCCCTAAAAATAAAGAGCGCCCATCGGCATAATATAGATTTTGAAGAGAAGGGTAAGTTAAGCTTCATCACAAATTTTCATGCAAATCTCTGCATTTTAAAAAAATTGCCAGGTTTTGCACATTTTCCACCTTCGTTTTTTGGACTAATTATAGGCTTTATAAATTTATTTTGTACAGTGCAGCTAGTTCTCTTATGTTTTTTTCTTCCTTTTTTTATAATTAAAATTTATTTTAAATTTTTTATTTATATTTTTTTTTTTTTTTATTTTAATTTTATGTTAAATAAATAATAAAAACCAAACTTTCAAAAATCAACTTTTATTCCAAACATCAAAACCTATTGATTTTGAATTAAATTAGGTCGCTCCTATTATTATACCTCTGCTTCTTTAACCTAAAAAAGTTTCTACTGCTATATAACTATATTGCTATTTGGTAATAATTTTAATAATAAAATCTATTACCTATGTAGCCTATCAAAAGGCGCCATCATTTTTTTTTTGCTGGAAATTGTTTTTCGCCTTTGGCTTTTTGGAGCTCCTGGCCTTGTCTGGCGCCTAGAGCGACAGTTTCTTCCGCATTATTATATATTTTTTGTTATAAAATACCTACAGAATCGGTTATATTTTAAATTTAGAAAATTGTTTCCAACCTGCCAAGTTATTTGGCAAAACTGGGGTAAATTCTAATAACACAAAATTTTAAGCCACATTACAAAAAAATTAAAAAGTAAACCTTGGTATTTTTGTAAACAGCACTGAAGTAAAAAAAGTACAATAAAAAAAATATAATACATACATAAATAGTTATTTCTATAAAGCAAATTTTGTTTCAAAGAAATAAATGCAAGGTGTAGGAAGTAGAAACGCTTACGTGAAATAACGAGGATTTATTTTCAAATAGAAAAATTATTAAATAAAATCCATAACTACCGAGCGTATATATGAAACTTATTGAATTCGTAATAACAGATATACGTATATCTATCAATCTTTTTTAATATTAGATATGGCAGAATAGTACATTATTTGAAAAGCCCGTGCCTAAAGAGAAAGAAGAAAAATGATAACTAATTTATCATGTTATTCAATTAAATTAGCTAAAAAACTACAACTATGCTTTTTCTTGGAAAATAATTCTTTTCGATCGAGAAAAAAGTAATTTTTGGTACGAGAATTTTAAAAAATATTTTCTCTTTTAAAATTAAAATAAAAACGAATATTTTGTTTTGTCAAAGTAAATTTTTGGAATTTATGGGAGAGAACTGGTTAACTAAAAAAAAACCCCTCATTTTCTCTGCTGTAAAATAGGCATTAGAATGGCACAATAATTAGTCATAGTTGTCTTTTAGCAGTAGCAACAACACTGCGATATGTTATAATATCATTTATGAGGTCGCCCATATCTTTAATGGGTTCCTCATTGACTTTAGATAATAAATTCACTGGAGCATTGGAGTCAAGTCCAAGAAATATTCCCAACCGCTGTGTTCGCACGTCGTTATCGTCGTTGGACCCAGTAGGATCTTTTGGAACATGCGCTAGAGTTACTGGTTATCGGCTACTTTTGTTGCTAGCGTATGGAACGGGATCCGAAGCTAAGACGAACACAAGGCTTAACTCAAGTTGTTAGCATACCGTGCTGATGAGTGAATGGCATTATGTGCCTTAAACATGTGTCTCCAACGGTGCCTCTGAGATACAGAGCGACCTCTCAGATTATCTAGCCTTACTGCAGTAATGCGGGGCTCTACCGTAGTGGACTATTACTTTCCTAGCTCAAACGGGAAGCGGACAGAACCGCTTTCATAGGAAAAAAGTGAAAAAGGTGCGCTGACCGAAACGGATAAATCTGTTTCGAGAGGTGTCACCCAAGGTCACAATCAGACAAAGGTGCGCCGACGGAAACTGGTGAATCCGTTTCGAAAGGTGCCCCTAAAGCCTGTTTCACGGGGAGGGGCTAATCCATCACGAACAAACAGGTGCTTAGGAAGGGATCCCTGAATCCAAACAGAAGGCGGACAGAACCGCTTTTGTAGGGAAAAGGGTTCCCTGGCTTTAAACAGAAAACGGATAGAACCGTTTTTATAGGGAAAAGCCGGGGAAACGGCCTTAGAACAAACATCTGGTTTCTGTAACAAGGACCTGGTAGCTACCCACGTCACTAAACTAGGAGAGGAGGGCATGACGGATCTAATCGTCTGCTCGTCATACTTTCCAGGAGACAGGGACACCAGAACACATATTGTGCTCGTGTCCAGTAGCGACACGAGTAAAAGGAGATGTAAGAACTTTTTCCCAATCTGATATGGGATTTGGTGGAAGTCTGATCCTGTTGGGAGAAACATAAAAAGGTGTGAGCCACAATAGACCGAGCGGTCGCGGTAGAGGGCATAAAAAGTCCACTCACTTTAAACCTAACCTAAGTGAAATATTGAGTTGTTAAAGAATTCGCAACAATTTTTGCATTATGGGCAGTAGCCTTACCTTGCTGCAACTATAGATGCTACCATGTTTTTATCAGGTATTATGGTTTTAGAAAAACGTAAATACAGAGGTCAAAAGAAAAATAGACCTATGACAAATTTACTTTTATATGCTTCTGGCTTATCAAATAAAATTTAACGAATAGATAATAAATTTAATATTTGTACTATCTTTAAAACACAAAACCCTATTTGATCTTAAGAAACAAAAACAAAACCATACAATATGACCTTAGCCACAAAAAATTATAAGATCTTAAGTTATTATTAAGATCCCTTGTGATCATTAGTATTTTAGGAAAGAATACTTGTCCAAAAAAACGTAAAATTAAAGACGGTGCTTTTATATTATTAAATGAAGATAAATGTGTAGCATCAATATCTGTAAATTTAAATAATACATATAGTTACCTTTGCTTAAACTGAAGTTATTTCAGGAAAACTTAAAATCAATTAACACACCACCCCATTTTGTCATTTTGAAAATTTTGACTATTCTAGTCAAAACAAACTCATATGTCATTAATGACAAAACATTATAAATAATAAAACACTTTTTGGAATTTTCTAAATTTTGGGCCAAAATTCTTACAAATTTAATTTTAATTTCTATTTTATTTTTATTCTAATTCATCTTGATAACGGTGGTATTCTTGCAACCGAAACGTAGATAAGTATATATGGATTGGATTTGTTGGGTCTTTTCGAACACAAGGGGTTTTTCTTTGTTTTATTTCAGGCGATCTGCCAGTTCATAGTGGTTAATAGGACTGAGCACACTTAGTTCGCTATTCCCTGGGACCAGGACCGAAGTGGTCCCATTCTTCACAAACTTTTCAGTAAGCCAACAAGAATTTAATAAAACATGAATCCGCCACAAGACTATAGAACATTCTTATATATTTAAAGTCGGTTTTATACTAAATGCTTTAATTTTGTGTTTAATTATGTAAACACAATTTTATATACAAATTTATTTATTTACAGGTGGCCTAACAATAACTGTCAGACTTAAAGTTGAGTCGGGCTGATTCAATGGTTAATCAGGATTATATAAAAGCAAAATTTTGAGGGTCACAATTTAGCATTTAATTTTATTATTTAATAATTGAAAGGGATAAAAACAATTTGTCTTAGTTCACAATATAAGGCCCAGGCTTTATGAGCTTTGTCTCAATCTACCTTTTTTGTTATTACTTTATATTTATGAATAAGGCTAATTACAAATTAATTAAAATGCGAACAATAAATATTTTTTAAATATTAATATATATATATATATATATATATATATATATATATATATATATATATATATTATATATATATATATATATATATATATATATATAATATATTATATATATATATATATATATATATTAGGTATATAAAATTATACTGATATATGTTAAACAAATGATAAATACCACAGGTCCACAAAAATGGTCTGTGCTGTGTATAATATTTTCTATTTTTATGCTATATATATATATATATATATATATATATATATATATATATATATATATATATATATATATATATATATATATATAAAAATTTTAGGTATATAAGAATTATACGCATATATGTTAAACAAATGCATAAATACTACAGGTCCACAAAAAAGGTGGTCTGTGCTGGGTGTCGGACTAAGATTTTCTGAAACACGAATCTGAAGTTAAAGTTGGGGGTCAAACAGCAAAAAAATCGAGAAAACCACAAAAAACCGACACGGTCCATTTACCGGAAGAAACCTGCTACCACCGAATGTTTGGACTACGACTATATAAACTATAAGAGATACAAAAATTTTATAAAACAAAAAAAGGCTTTTAAAATTGTCTATAAAAAAGTTATATAAACATTTTTGCTATGATAAATAATAAGGGAGATAAAAACGAAAATGGAGTTTCGACAAAAAATTCTGTCCCAAATAGTAAAAAAAAAATATTAATGTGATTTTTGTTTTTTTTTTTTTAATAAATTATTTATTTTATTTATTTGAATCCCAAACCTTTTAAAATTTTTAGAAAAAATCCGAAAATAGAAAAAAAAATAATTTTCAAATTTTTTCCAGAGATACCTTGAAAAAATCCTGAAAATTCGTTTTATAACTTAATTTAAAGGTCTTGTAAAAAATCATAGTTTATGTCATATATGGTTTCGTGTATCTTTTATAGTTTTTAAGATATTGAAGTTTAAAATTAAAAAAAAAGAACATTGTTAAAATATGAAATTACGCCTTTTTCAATTATTAGCTGTTTGACCCCAAATTTTGACTTCAAATTTGTGTTCAGCGTAAAAATCGTAGTCCGATACCTAGCCCACACCACTTTTTTTGTGGGCCTGTGTAATTAATTATTTAATATTACAGTACACTATCAGTCTACTGGTATAGTATATCTGTGCTTTTATTGATATTTATTTTGTTAGTTAGTATATTTAACTAAAGCTAAATAATAGTCTTTTTAATTTACTCAAGTTTGTCTAGTCACAGATTTGGTAGCATGCCTTTTTCGATGACCAGGTAAGAAAAAATTAAAAACAAGAATTTGATTTTCTAGCCGACGCAGCTAACAGGTCTTACTACCATATTTTTTAATTATTGTTTATTTTACTGCATATTACTAAAACTCCATACATCATGAAGAAGGGTTAGTTTAAATAATGCACTTTGATAGCCGATAAGTAGGAAACTAGCAACAAATCGTTAATTTAAACTCTAATTGCATTTCTAAATTATAATAGACCTGTCATGTCAGCACAAAAGCCAATTATTGCTTTTTCTAAACAGAAATTAATCCTCTACAATGTGGTATCACTGGTTTAAATATTGAATATAATTATTAAACTCCATTGCACGCGTATCATGTAAATGATATTTGCTAAAACCAAGTCTGTTGATCTGTTAGATAATTAACCATAAGTTTGTTAAACTAATATTTATACAAAAAATGCTAATAAACTGATTCAGTATGAATGTACTTAATTAAATAATAAAAAACAATGCCTTTTATGCACAGTAATAAATTAAGATTTAATTTAAATAACATGATAACGTAAAATAAAATTACAGTTGAAAATAACGGAATATAGTATTTTATTTTTAAGACAGGGTCCCCAGAGTTAATAAGTAATAAAAAGAAACATCTTAGGTTTTAAATTTAAAATATATATTTTTTTTATCTTGGGACAGTCCACGAAGACCGATGCCTAAGTACTAACGTATGGTGGGTGTCTTAAGTGTGGTGCGAGAGAGTTTATTCACACAGGACTTAAATATTTGTAGATTGGGAGGAGAAGGAAAAACTTCTGCGGGCAGCAGGTTCCATAGTCTTGACACTCTAGGAATAAAGAAAGCGGGAAGTTCGAGGCCTCTCTCATTGTACTGTAAAAGAATGCATTAAAGTTGAACTACGTGTTGCTCTGTTGGGAGCTGTCAGAGAGGGAACTATACTGGCGAACTCCTCAGAGCAGAAGCCGTAAAAATACCTATAGAAGAGCGACAGATCCCCTACAGCTCGACGGTGGCAAAAAGAGAAAGCCTCTTTGTAAGCGTGGGATCATTCATAAGACGAACTGCTCTTCTTTGAATGGAGTCCAGCATGCTAAGTTTCAAGGGGACGCCAATCCCCAGACATGAAAACAATATTCTAAAGAGGGTCTGATTTGAGATACATACAGGGTATATAGATTGGAAGAAAAGAAATACTTTCTGACTCGAAAGGGGAATCCAAGCTTTTTTGAAGCTGCCGAGGCTATGGATGTGATGTGTTTGTGCCAGTTGAGGTTATTTTCAAAAGTAACGCCGACAAGATTAAACGACTCTTTGTTCTGCAAAACTTGGCCGCTCGTATGTAACGGATGAATATTGGCAGAGTTTTTTCGCGACAGCGAACATGACTGTGTCTTCGAGGCATTAAACTGAACAAGATTTTTGGCGCCCCAATCCAAGAGAAGTTTGAGGTCTCGTGAAAGAGATATCTGCATTGACCTGCGCTTGTTTTTCAAATCAGAATTACATGGTAGCTTAAGAAATTGAATACTAGAGTGGAGGGCACCATCGTCAGCAAAACTATGAATGGGATTGATTGTGGAAGAGAGAAGATCGTTAATGTGTAGAAGAAACAGCGTGGATGCCAGAACTGAGACCTCGGGGCACCCCAGCATTAATTTGGTAGAAGCTGGAAGAATGACCATCTACAGTAACTGATATATGTCGATAAGACATATATCAGTTACTGTAACGATAAGAAAGGAAACTGGAGAGCCAAGAGCAAAGCTTAGGTGGAAGACCGTAAAAAGGAAGTTTGTTAAGAAGCTCATCATGTCAAATCTGATCAAAAGCCTTAGATATGACAAGAGCAACAATCTGGGATTCACCAAGAAACTCAAGGGTCTTGTTCCAGCTGTGCAAGACAAAGGAAAGAAGATCAGCTGTGGATCTTCTGGGACAGAATCCATACTGTCTATCAAAGAGATCTTGTGTTTTTCCAAATACTTTTAGATTTGGAAATTAATGAATTTTTCAATTACTTTGCAAACAACAGAAAGAAAAGATATAGGTCTATGTTAGCAGGGAGAGTTTTGCATCCTTTTTTGGGGACAGGTTGCACACGTGCAGTTTTCCAACTCTCCTGGAAAATGACCGTGTCGTAAGAGATTCGCAAGAGGCAAGTTAGGATGGGTGCAAGCTCGGGAGCACATTTTGTTAAGACAATTGCTGGTATGCCTCCAGCCCAGACGATATTTAGTATTAACAAGGACAATTTTTTTGTGGTGCTAGAGTGCACTTGGTAGATCACAATAAAATACCAAGGCGCACTATTAAGAAAATCCGCAAAAAAATGTTTTAATTTTTTTTGTGTAGCATACGTACTTAAAATGAAACACCATTGTCAAACAGCTATGTGGGTCAGGCGGTAGCGTTCCAGACTTCCAACCCGAAGGTTCCGGGTTCGATTCTGCTCCATGCCTTATTTCATTTTTACGTAATTAATTATTTTTAATATTATTATTCTTTAAAATACTTCTGAAATTTCTTTTAGTTTAGTAGTGTTTTTTTTATTCATAATTAGGGAAAAGAAAATAAAATATTTAGAAGCCAATTTGCATTACATTTTTATTAACATTATAATTATTTGCAAAAACCAGAGTAATACTTATTAAAGAAACATTTAAAACATTAATTATAACAACACACAGGGTTTGTAAGGTAATCATTGAAAAACATAGGTACATCATTTACATTCAAAAAAACAATTCTGTCAGTACGTAGTTTTAAGGCATAGATATGTAAAGTAATGTTACAATTATTTATTTAAAAAAATTGGTATAAATAAATTTAAAAAGCATTTTAAAAATTAATAATATTAAAAATAATTAATTACGTAAAAAAAAGTAAGGCATGGAGCAGATTTGAACCCAGAACCTTCGGGTTGGAAGTCTCGAGCGCTACTGCTTGAGCCACTTGGCGAAAATATTACATTCTTAGTATATATGCTACACAAAAAAATTAAAAAAATTAAAACGCTTTTTTGTGGGATTTCCTCAATAGTGCGCCTTAGTATTTTAAAATTATGATATACTAAGTGCACTCTATCACCACAAAAAAAATTGAGCCAAATCGCAGACCCCAAGGCCGTGCCGTCTCCTTGTAAGAGAAGAAAATATATGCTTGATCTGTTTGACTTTAAATGATATAGGACATTAATAAGAAACAGGGGCAACTGTTGGAAGAGGAAGATTAATAGGAGGATTGGCAGCCAATTGTTTGGCAAATAGTTCGGCTTTTCCTTTAGAGGTGGAAACAATACCATCTTCAAAGATTAGGGGTGAAAAAGAATTTGTGTAGAAGTTTTGACTGAAATAATGAAAGACTTAGTAGTTGGTAAGTTTTTTTTATTATGAGTGTGAAGCTGCAGAGTGTGTTGAGAAAGGTCGCCAAACGCTTTTTCATATGCACTTTTACACCGTACTTATTTACGGTGTCAGGGCGTGTTTTGGGGCGACTTTGTTTACTTTAATATTTTATTTGCGCAAAAAAAGCACCACTATGTCCTTGCCCTAAGGTGTAAACTTATATAAGCACATTCAACTGGCACTTATAGATTGACTTGAACAATAATTTTTAATTCAATGTGAGAAATAAGGGACCATTTCCATATTTAGAAAAACAAGATTAAAATTCAGTAATTATTAAAATTAAATGTATTTAAATTTTGACTTGAAAATCACAGATAATTAAGGTTTTTTTTTATTGCTTATGTGTGAAAATGTCACAAACACGAAATTTATTTGCTTTAAAAGAAATATTTTTTATTGTCAATAATTAAAAAGGGATGCTAGTAAATTGATTTTAGGATTACCTATAATACGCATAGGTTACCACATATTTTTAAAATTAACGGTCATTTAACTACACATTTGTCTTAATTTTGATTCCTTAAGTCTAACGCTATTTTAAAAAGGTTTTTTAATTATAAAGATAAAAGCTTATACTTTATTCTGTGACTATGATCAAATGCGTATTGACATATATTAGGTTAGTATAGTTTTGTGTATTTAATGGATATTTATTGCTCTTACATGCCTTTAGCTCCTCTCCTGGAGTTTGTCCTATCTTAAATCTACCGTTTATAGTATATGTTTTTTGTTATCTAAAATCTGATAGTATTTTACTCTTACAGAAAGAAAAAATATAAAATGTTTGCCCGTTTATCTATCTTCTTTTTAAAAGCTAGGAATGAGAAACAGACTTATAACTTTAAACTTACTATTATTGCAAACAACCTATACTTGATCTTGGTTACTATATTACTATAAAAATATAGCGTGTGCATAGTAAGGTTAATGTTCCAAATATTTCTTTCCGGAAAAAGTTATTTGGGGTCCTAAATCAAAAAATAGGAATTTTTTGCATTAAATTAGTTTCCTTACTTCAATAAAACTTGCGTAAGTATCAGGAAAACTCCGAAATTTTAACAAAGATAAAGTGCGTGAAGTTCTAGAATATTTTCCTTTGTACTAAATTAGCTATATATCATAAAGTTTTGCACTTAACCCTCAAAGTTAAGTCAACAGACCTCTGAGCCATGTTTCATAAGAAAATCTTGTTAGGTTTAACAAATAGCCATGTTCGTTACGTTTGGTGTTTTAATTTTCATTCACGGTAAATTATTTAATTTTCTTAATGTAACTAATATAATCTTTGTTAATTAAAATAGGGTTTTTTTTATTTATGACATAGGCCTCTGTGTATAATTTAGAAGTTTTTGATTTAATATTGTTTTAAATGTTAGGCACTATACATAAATTAATGTTGTTTTTAAAATACCCTTTAAGCAACAAGTAGTAGAATTGTGTAATACATAATAAGTTTCATAGACCATACAGCTACATTTAATTAAAAAGCTATAATACAGTTTTCGTCGGGAATTTTGACTGCATTGTCCATTTATAAAAAAAAGATTTCTTTACAGGGTGTTTTTTAACTGCTGGCTAAAAATGATTTGTAACATGGTTTTAAAAAAAGCAACGATAATTAAAAAAAATTGTACCTGTCTTTCGCATATTTATTTTATTTAATAAGGCTCTCGATCGTTTATTGCATTTTTTGGAAGTAGTTTTAATCCCAATAACAATGTAGAGGTATAACACTTAATATTTTTCTGTTAAATAAACATATTTACCATAAGAGTAAATGAGTTAGCCAAGAAACACACATGATTTCCTATAAGGGCGTTCTATATTTGTTAAGTAAATATTAAGTGTTTTTGTAATTGGGATAATATGGGGTTAAAAAAATAAATGAGAAATCCTGGGCCGTATTTAAAAAAATAAAGTTGATGATGATTTAACGAAAACGAAACTTGGTAATACATTTTTGACTTTACCAATAGATAAAGCGCAAAAAGTTCCAATAAGAATGTATATAAAGAATTTTTCTAACTTTTGAAATAAATTAAAAAAATAAAAAATATATATATATATATATATATATATATATATATAAATATATATATATATATATATATATATATATATATATATATATATATTATATATATATATATATATATATATATATATATATATAATATAATATATATATATATATATATATATATATATATATATATATATATATATATAATATATATATATATATATATATATATATATATATATATATATATATATATATATATTTTATATATATATATATATATATATATATATATATATATATATATATATATATATATATATATATATATATATATATATAATTGAAAACCAATTTCTTAGGTGCAAGATTTTCAGTGCGATAAAAGGAGATGTCAATTTAATAGGCAAAGGCTTTAGCGAATTCCCTATTTACCGACCAAAGAAAAAGAGGACACACACACACACACACACTAGTCAGTGTGTGTGTGTGTGTGTGTGTGTGTGTTTTTTCATTAAATCGTGTAGTTTAAGTATAAGTTAATTTGGGAAAAAAGAATTTTGGAAGTTATTATGCAGTTTTAAGTTTTGAAATCTTATAAATTAAAAAATAGGAGTCTTTGCTAAAGATTTGTTCCCCCAGTGACCCAAAAAACCCCAATAGCAAACTTAATTAAAATAGATGATCCGTCCGGTGATAATTAATTATCGAAATAAGACCATTATGTATTTAAAAATAATTTATGTACCCGCACTTACGTTTTTATATAGCTCTACAACAGAACTATAAAATGATATTTGTTGATGATGAATTAACGAAAACGAAACTTGGTAATACATTTTTGACTTTACCAATACATAAAGCGCAAAAAGTTGCAATAAGAATGTATATAAAGAATTTTTCTAACTTTTGAAATAAACTAGTAAAAAAATAAAAACGATATGTTTATATATATATATATATATATATATATATATATATATATATATATATATATATATATATATATATATATATATATATATATATATATATATATATAATTGAAAAACCAATTTCTTAGGTGCAGAGATTTTCAGTGCGATAAAAGGAGATGTCAATTTAATAGGCAAAGGCTTTAGCGAATTCCCTATTTACCGACCAAAGAAAAAGAGGACACACACACACACACACACACACACTAGTCAGTGATGCCAGATCTCACGATTATTGGTAAGATTACAAGAATTTGGTACCGATTTCACGATCTTACGAATAAGGAAGCGAATCTTACAATTAAAAACAAAATCTTTATTAGAAAAACATTGCATTTAAATTAAATTAAACCAGCAATATATAATCCATGTATAAATAAAATTATTTACCTCGTTCCTGTAGTGAATGATAACAATGGCATATCGAAAGATACGACCGGTCATGTTAATCACTGTTGTATTTAATACAACAGTGATTAACGGTTGTTGATTTTTTATCAGGCCTAAGCCTAAAACTAAAACAATAACTGCTTTTCTAAAAAAAACTTATTAACATTCTTAAAAAATAACGATATTGATAGTAATACTAATAATAAAAAAAAACTGTAAAAAAATATACTCAAAAGCTTCCCATTTTAATAAAGGCTCGAAGACTTTATGAGCTTATTGAGCCGGTTATAAAATTGTCCAATATTCGACAATACCTTTGTAATAAAGTTAGTTTGAATATTTTTCCCCAACTCAACTAAATTACACCCCTATCAAGTCTATAGGATCAAACTTTAATTTGGTTTTAAATCCTTCAGAAAAAGTTTCCAAAATAAATATATTTAAATTTTTATAATTTATTTTTAAATAAAATTTTTATATAATATTTTTTAAAATAAAATAATATAAATAAAATATTTTTTTAAATTATTAATATTATATATATATATTTTATATATATATATATATATATATATAAAATATATATATATATATATATATATATATATATATATATATTATATATATATATATATTTTTATTTTTATATATATATATATATATATATATATATATATATATATATATATATATATATATATATATATATATATATATATATATATATATATATATATATTTAGAAGTTATCGTATTTGCTTTTAGGGAGAACACTTTAAAACTTCCCGACAACAGTGTCGCAAAAAAGCCCGGAAAGCTGCATAAGGCCTTAAATTTTTGAGTGTTTTTGATCCCATTGCAATAAACCTTAATTAGTTTTCAAAGTTCAAAAAGTGCTTTTGCAAAAATGCTGATTCAGTTTTGTTGAACTTAGATCTTCCATTAACAACAAATTAACCAAGCCACTGGGCAAAGTGAATTCTAAAAAAGTTTAACTTTTAATTAAAAATTACATCAAACCTTCGTTGAGTTTAGCAAATACAAAATACTTCGTTTTAATGTAATCTGACTAAACTTTTTCTTTTAATTATTAATTATTGTATAAAATGTCAATAACATTAAAATTAAATATTACCTAATTGGTAAATTTTAATAAACAAAAGACAGGCGTATTTTCCAATAGGATTGTATAGGTTTATGTTTTTTTATATAGTTAAATGAATGTTATTAGTAAATATTTCGTTTAATTTTATATATTCTAACGTCACGACAATTCAGATAATTTTATTTAGTTACTGTAGTAGGCTGTAATAAAAAAAAACAACTTAAACAAATTAAACCGATTTTTAAAAAACCCCAAAAATTTATTCCCTTTTTTTTGGGATACTGGTCATGTATTGCCGAACAGCAACAGTATATGCCATAATATAATAGTTCCCTTTGAAAAAAAGTGGCAAATCTTCCATAAACTTTGGTAATATATTTCTTTTAGTGGTTACGAAAAGCAACAGGCCCAATAAATAAGTAAAAGTACCTGCCTAAATTTTTATTTCAAATTAATGTTTACTCCTTTATTTTTGTATGAACATTGTAAGCTGAATTTATATGGAATATTGGACAAAGTGCATTATGAAGCCATTACCGTCACAGTTTTAAAGTTTTTTTCCCAAAAAAAAGTTTTAATTTGCTTGCATAAAATTTTATCCCAAAAAAAACTTTTTACCAAAGTTCCATTTACCGTGAAAAGTTTTTATGGCATAAAAGGCGCATTTCAATAAAAACATTTTTAAAATTATTTAAGCCTTTTTATTTTTCTTTTTTTATTTAATCATTGGTAATCCGCGATTACCAAAAATATTTTTTTACCTTTTTTATTTTAATCTTTTTTATCTTTCTACATAAATGTGTGAATATACGGGCGCAATTTTTATTTAGAGTATTAAAGCGTATGTATTTGCAATAGATTTGTGTAAATCTGTGAAAGCATCATCTAAAATTTATTTATTTTTTAAAACTGTTTAAGCGTTTCGAAAACAGATTATGTATATTGAATTTTTTAATCTTTTATTATTACAATAAGTATTTTTTATGATACGCTTTCTATTTTGGTTGGCTTTTTGCAGTTTAATTTGAAAAAATATTAATGGTCAAGATTTAATTTTCTGTCTTTACAATACTATACATTGTATTCCAAATTAGTAATGCAGGATTAGGAAATCGCAAATTATCAGAAATGGACAAACCGTTAATTTAAAATGAGTTTTAAATAATTTTATTGGTGACATAGGCCGGATTGCTTTACAATAATTCTCCGTTTAGTTAAAATACCAGACATCTGACAACTTAAAAATACTGCTACTGTAGGTTATAATAACAGAGCAATTTAATTGGATTAAATACAGTGCAGAAGACAATAAGCTGATTGTCAGTGATGTCAAGACTAAACCATTCCACCAGTTAAGTTCACTTAATACGTCATAAATGGTCGTAAACTACATTATCTTTGCAATATTTATGAGTATCATAAAAAAAATATATTTTTTAAGGATATAATTATTAATAGCTATTTAACGAACAAGACTATTAATAAAATCCATTTACGATTGACGTCATTTATCGCGAGCGTAGTGAATAGAGTTAAAGGTTGAGATCATTCATTGGGTTAGTTACAATACTTTTTCGGTAATAGTTTTTTTATACAATTTCGGAAATTATAATTTTTCTTAATGTATTAAGGTTTTAGGCAACCAGTCTGACAAATGTCTTAATGTTAATATTCGAAAGAGCAGCTTATGTGAAGTACAAAGTTTCTTTAGCCTGAGCACTCTCGCAACCATATTTCAAGCGGAGGTATTTGCTATTGAGATGTGTGCTAGATCGCTGGTTGATCGGCACTGCACACGTTTAAAATATTCTCCGATAGTCAAGCAGCTCTTAAGGCTCTTGAATCCAGCCGGTGCAAATCGAAAACCGTCTGGAATTTCATGATGCGCTGACCAAACTGGGTCAAAACAATAAGGTTACACTACTGTGGATACCTGGACACACCAGCCTAGAGGGTAATGAATCCGCAGACCTCCTTGCCAAAAGGGGGCGGAGACAAAATTCACAGGGCCAAACCGGTCATCTATATCGATGGAACCCGCGTTCATATCAGTTGGACACAAAGAGAAAATCTTCGGTACTGGCATGGACTTCCGGGCTCAGACACCAAGGCCTTCATGCCCACCAACCAACAATGTACTGTCAACTACTGGAGCAATCAAGGGACACCTTAAAACTCTAGTGGGACTGTACACGGGACACTGCAGATTAAAATACCACATGCACAAGATCGGCCTAGCGGAAGACGCCGAATGCCGCATGTGCATGGAGGGGGATGAATCGGAGAAACATACTGTGTTCGTGCCCAGCAATGGCACGACAAAGTTTGCAACCTGGGCAATGACACCTTGTTGCCGGGGGAGTGAAAGATCCTCTCCCAACAGGATCATCGATTTATTAGGGTTGGCCGGTGGGAAAATATAAAAAGGTGTGAGCCACAATAGACCGATCGGTCGCGGTGGAAGGGTGTTATACAATATTACTTATCATTCAAAATGACAAGTATGCAAAAGTCGATTCTCTTTAACATAGGCATCCGAGATGTGAATATTTAAAGGTTTGTATCCCATTGCGTACTCAGTTATGTATATCAAAACTATTTTTTTTTTTATAATGAATTGTAATTATGTTCTATAGTTCTATGACTGATTCATGTTTAAAAGGGTTTTTGTTGCGTTTACTCTCCAGGACAGTTTTATTGGGAGTGCTTCGGTTCTGGTCCCTTGGTAAACTCATTACTTAGCCATTTGACCCCCATAATGGCAAATCCCTAAAAAAAAGAAAAAAAAAAAAGTCAAACACTTCACGTTTCGGTGGCAAGTCCTTCCTTTAAGATTAACAAATGAAAAAAAAAAAATTAAAAGAAATTTTAAATTAAAAAATTTTAAAAAAAAAACTTTTAGTTATTATTTATGATGTTTTGTCATTTTTTGTATTTCTGGGAACATTCTGCGTCTAAAAATGATCCATATTCAAATTTACCCAAAAAAAAGCTTTTTAAAAAAGTTTTCGCTTTAATTTTTTTTTAAGGTTAAAAACCCACCAAAAAAATTTTGCAAATTTAAAATTTTAAATTTTTTAACAAAAAGTTTTTGGGTTTTTTAAAATTTTGATGTGTATTGACGGGCTATCATTGAATGCAGAATGTTGCAATGAATCTAAAAATGTAAAAATATACAAGGTGTCCCATTCAAAAACCGAAAACTGTCGCCGTTTCCGAAAAACCGAAGCTCACCAGGACTTACGTGACTTGTCAAAAAACTTCAAGTTTGACATTTAATAATACGCCGAAATATTATTTTGCTATATTGAAAAATGTAGTAAAAAAGAGTCACCCCCTGAATAACTAGGTATATGCGTAATTAATAGTAATAAATAAATGATGGCTAAAGAAGTTCTATAGTTAACTAAAAATGTATGCATATATTTTAACATGTAAATTTTAAAGTAGAGGAAGTCTATTTGATTTTTTTCTGTCCCATTAAAAAAAAAATAAATTTATCCGCCAGAAGCGGCTTAAGCTTGCCATACAAATGTATCAACATACGAGCAGGATTTTCATTAAAAGTATTACCACCTGTTAAATAGCAACACATTTGTATAAATCTGCGTAATCCTGAGTTAAAACTTGGTATTTAAAACTGCAGGACCATTTTGCCAGCAGGATTATGTATTGCCCCGTGCTTTATAATACGGTAAAACATTGTAACTTAGTTTTCAATTTTCGAATTGCCGTCTTCTCGATTTTGGCTGGTGGCCAAAATGTGAGTGCTGTGCTGAAAACTCCAGTTTTCCAAACTAAAACGAATGTGAGAGCTTTATGCGACGTTTTCAATAATGACTGGCCCCGCACATTTTGGACACGCCTCTTTACGAAAGCATTTGTTTTGACACTAACTTTTCTGATTTATATCCTGTGTTAGTTTGGCCATTGACGGAGGCGATAGATTTTGTTTTATGGTGGCAAATTTTGTTTTAATCAAATCCGTATTTTTAGTAGTAAAAATATTATTCAAAAACAGTTGCTAGTTCTGGTTAGTGTAGAAGCAAACATGTTAATCAAGGTGGGTCTTAATTTGCTGCATCTAATTATTTCAAATATATACTTTTAAGAAAAGAATACAATGTTCTGTATTTTTTACGTACACAGACATGAATCCTTCTTTTATTCAATAACACTAAAACCTTTTTTTTTGGACAAAGTGGGAACCCAACTTTTAAAAAAAAAGCTTTCTTAAAAGCTATGACTTATATACTATCCCTTTTTACGAAGCTTGACGACTTTTCACGGTTGAGCAACGGCCCAGAAAACGGAAACGATGCTAGGTTGCAAAACATTTTGGTTGTTTACAATTATTACAGCTTCTTTAAATTTTCTTTTCTTTCAGTGGGTTTCCTTACGAATAGTTTTTGTTACCGACCATTGTATGCGGTGTTGTTTTGACCAAGCGTGTTTGGCAATTCCTGATTTTGACGTTTCACCTCGTTCCGTATATTTTTTGTGTTCTTTGACTCTAACTTTAAGTGGTCTTTTGGTTTCTTCGATGTATACCTCACCACATTTGCAGGGAACTTGGTAGATACAGTCATTATTTGAAACACTGTTGTCTGGTCTCGTCTGTTGCCGTTTTAATATTATGCTTATTTCCTATTTTGCGGATCTTCTTTGAAGTTCCTTTAATATATGGAATTCCCATAAATATTTGGTAATGGACAAAAAACTCTAACTTAAACGCATGACAACATGACCAAATATTTATGACAATTTTTTATTTATGAAAATTTTCAAAATTAACTCCCGTTCCTAACTCTTATTACTTAGATAAAAATTAACAAAATCACAAATTTTTTTACACCTTATTCTTCACATATCAACGCCTTTTACATGCTGATAATTTGTAATTTTCACATCAAGGCCTACTAAGACTTTGGGAAAAAAAATCGATTTTTGCAGCCATTTTGAAATGAAATGACAGGTGTGACACATGGTTAAAAAGATAATTTTAAGGCGAATCAGGTATTCCAAAAGTATAAAGTATCTGGAAAAACATAAGATCCTACATGATAGACAATATGGATTCCGTCACAGTAGATCCACAGCTGATCTTCTTTCCTTTGTCTCAAAACGGAAAAGTCCTTGAGTTTTTGGTGAATCCCAGATCGTTGCTCTTGACATTCCAAAGCTTTGATCAGGTCTGGCATGATGGGCTTCTTAACAAACTTCCTTCTTAGGTCTTCCACCTAAGCTTTGCCTTGGCTTTCCAGTTTCTTTCTAACGACGTTATCAGTAGGTAGATGGTCATTCCTCCAGCTTCTACCAAAAAGCTGGGGCCCCAGGCTCAGTGCTGGCACCCACGCTGTTTCTTCTACACATTAACGATCTTCTTCCCACAATCAATCCCATTAAGTTTTGCTGAGATAGTCCTACTCTATTATTCAATTTTAACCGGTAATTCTGATTTTGAAAACAAGCGCAGGTAATGCAGATATCTTTTCACAAGACCTCAAACTTATCTTGGATTGGGGCGCCAAAAATCGTGTTCAGTTTAATGCCTCAAAAACACAGCAGTTCCGTCGCGAAAAAAGTCTGCGAATGCTCACCCTTACATATGAGCGGCCAAGTTCTGCAAAAAAAGTCGTTTAATCTAGTTTGGGTTACTTTTGAGAATAACCTCAACTGGCATAAAACTTACATCCATAGCTTCGGAGCTTCAAAAAGATTGATTTTCTTTCGAGCCAGAAAATATTTTCTTCTTCCAATCTGTACACTCTGTATGTATCCCAAATCAGACCCTCTTTGGAATATTGTTCTCATGTCGGGGAATGGGCCCCTCAACATTAGCATTCTGGACTCCATTCAAAAAGAGCTGTTCGCCTTATTAATGATCCAACGCTCAAAAGGCTTCCCTTCTTGCCCATCGTCGAGCTGTAGGGGATCTGTCGCTCTTCTATGGTATTTTCCGGCTTCGCTCAGAGGAATTGGCTAGTATTATTCCTTCTTGGCAGCTCCCAAAAGAAACAACACTGGTGCAACTTTTTCATCTTTTTACAGTTAGTTAGAGGGCCCCGAACCCCGCTTTCTTGTTCCTTATTCCTAGAGTGTCAAGACTATGGAACCTGCTGCCTGAGAAGTTTTTCCTTCTCCCCCAATCTCCAAAAATTTAAGTCCCGTGTGAACAAACTCCCTCTCACCACACTGAAGACACCCACGGTACGTTAGTACTTAGGCATCAGCCTTCGTGGACTGTCCCAAGATAAAAAAAAAAAAACATACTGGATGCTATTTAAAATTTAGGGTTACTTCAGGTTAAACCGGAAGTAAAAAAATTGGTTTCATTTAGTCATTAAAAGCGTGTCCTTATAGCAGATGCATCACCCAAATTTCAAAAATTAATTCTACTAAATAAAAAAGTTACGGGCTATTATATATCCGCTGTGTTACCCGGTATATTATTATTTACTTATCTGCACAAATAAACTAATTTAGTTTTAAAAATAAAATAGATATTAATAATATTTAACATAGCAGCTTGCTATCTGTTCTGACGAAAACAAGCACATTTTTTAAATTAGAAAATTACAAACCACTTTTGGATTTTCAAATTACGGAATCCTAAGTTTTTTAAAACATAGATTATGAGTAATTATTTTATTAGTCAGCCTTCAGCCTTAAACGTAAAAGTCGAAAAAAAAATATTTTTATATATTTTATTTTTTTAGTTGAAATGGCCGCTTTTAGCTAATAATAATTATGTGCCACCTTTATTCCAAGTTTCTAAAGAACTCCATTTTTAATATATGGGAACAGCTTAATTGTATTATAAGTTGTTTTTAACTTATTTTGGTTGACCGATGCATATTTGGCTTAAACTTCATAAAGTCTTAACCGGTAAAAAAGGAAACTAAAACCTCTTTTTTACCAATAACTAAAATAGGTATGAAAACTAGCAGAAATTATCTATAGAATTTTAAGTTTATGTTAGCTTACCCAGTGATATAAGTTCTTTTAATAGATAAGATTTAACGATATTACCACAAAACGTACAAATAGGTTGCTTACACTTTGCCACATCAATTGGCCCGTTTTTTTTATTTTTTATCCTTAAGTTTAATTTGTACAATTTTATTTTGAAAAATAAATATTACTTGTTATTTAAGGGGCTGGGTTGTGTACGGGTTTTATTTACAGCCTAAAGTTTTATATTAACATGGAGAGTGGGTTTTTCAAATAAAATTAATCTAAGTATATGGAAAATGCCTATCTTTTAAAAAAGTTAAAAACTTGGTGGGTTGTTTGACCTCTTGCCCAGAAATATTGTATGGGATTACTCTAATAAATAGAAATTAAAACAGTTTTTAAAAATAAAAATTAAGCTCATTTGCTAATTAATTGGAAAATAGATGAAAAATTTATTTTGTTATATCCCTGGCTAAACAATCCAGTATTTATTTAAGAAATTTAAAAATACTAAAATTAAATAAATTAAACACAACCTTTATAAAAAAATACTACATGTGTTAAGAAGTTTATGTTTCTTTCTTTGTTTTAAAATAAAATCAAAAAAGTTATAATCATTTTATTTACAGACCAAATGACTTTTTGTAAAGATATATCCACCAAAAAAAAAAAAAATAGGACAATTTTTTTAAAGTTTTAGGCATATTAAAAATACAGCATTTTTTAGTGAATTAACGTTTTATATACCAAAAACTGGATATGAAGGCAAATAAAAAAAATTATATTATATTGGTATATTTTCTGATCTCCAGAATTTATACTGAATCAAATTAAACAAAATGATATGGATCCGTATTTTATCATCATAGGAGTTTGACTTTCTCGATTCGTTAGAGTAGGTAAATATTTATCCAAAAAATGTTCCTTTAGTCTCAAAATTTATTTTAAGTTTTTTTTTTCTGGATTAGGGAAAAAATCAAAAGGTAAATACTGGGGAGCGGTAAAATGTTTTCTTAAATTTATTAAATAATTGATAACAGTTTGGAATGCCTTTTTAAAATGTTATTGAACAAGTGAATTTTTTGCTTAGAAGTTTGTAGAAATTATTTATATGTCTTTTAATCCCTAAGAACGTTTATATGCCTTGTGGTTTGTATATTATACCTAATTATAATATTTGGGCCAAAAGTAGAACAAAACTTGGCAAGTTTCTCGCAAATCAAACTTACAAAAATCTTTTCTATGTTTGTAATGGTAATGTATCGATTTTTAAATAGAGTAAAAAAAATAGGTTTATTTTATTACAATTTAATATAAAACAAAAAAAAAAGATTTAATTTTAATACGTAATACTTTTTGTTTTTTTTTGCAAAATTATCTGAAAAATTATTAAGGGTATAGACTTTTGGATCAACCTGAGAAATAATTTTAAATTCCAAAAAGAAATCTGAAAATATACACAGTTTAAAAAACCAAATTTATTCAATTTTAATTCTACATACTGTTTAATTTTTATTAAAAATAAATCCAACATGACATATAAATCATATTTTCAACCATGTCTGAAATGATAAATTATTAAAAAAGTGATGTTTATTTTAACCAAAAACAATTTTGGGCAAATGTTATATTAAAATTATTTTGGTAGAAAATGGCACATTTTAAGGATTTCTGCTAAAAGACTAAAAATACATACAGCTTTTTTTTCTTAGACCTATATCCCGAACAATTTGCATAGCAAATCCATTTTTCAGAATAACAGCTGTTTCAGCATATTTCTTGATCTACAGTGGAATATTTTTCATCTTTTGCTTTACGTTGTACCGAAAAATGCATCCTTAAATTAAGGATAATGTTCTATTCTTTGAGTCGATCTTGTATACATTTACAATCTAAGTTGTAAAAATACCAACGTACATAAAAGAATAGTGAGGTTGCATAAATATTTATTTTAATAAAGCGTCATTAGAATCTTGTATCTAAAATCAGCAGATTTAGCAGTAGAAAAATTGTGGTTTTCACAAATACTACTCAAGTCAGACATATACTTATTTTTTATGAAAAAGTATTCGTTGGCTTTTTTCGCTAGATGAAAAGTTAATCTAAAAAATACCTAAAAAAGTCATTAGCTATTTGATGCCAAATTGGTCAACGATTTAAATTTTTTTTTTTTTTGGAATTATGCTTGGACACGGCGATTAGCATTTTAAATTAGGCTCTTTGTAATGCAATACAGTTTTTTACAGCATGTCTCAAATTTAAGATATGACGTCAGCGACTATTTTTTAAATGGCAACACTTATTTTTTTAATGACTATTTTTAAAGAGTATATTAAGTTACACACTAGTGCCAAATTTAAAATTTTTATTTCTTGTCATTTAAAAGATATTAGACAAAACATCTTATTTGAAGAATGAAGAAATCTAATTGAATTCAATTTAATTTTTATGCAGTTTAAAAGTGGAATGCCAAAAGGTTTCGATTATCAATTTTTCTCGAGCCGAAATGTTTCTACGAAATTATGCTTTTCATAAAGTTGACAAATAACTCGTGCTGGTTTTAACCAAAATATGGTTATTGCATATCGTTCGAAAGAGCATAAATTAGAGATGTTTTCAACCAATTGGAAATACTCGATCATTTTTTTTTAATGCAATGCAAAGTTGGCTCTTCGAATTATTTTTTACCCCTTTTTGTGGTTTGAGGACCCACCTTTTTTTTGTAGCTGTCATGGGACCCATTCTTAAATTTGTATGATTCTAGTATTAGTCTAGATTAAAATAAAATAAAAATGTTGTCAGTTTCATAACTTTTTAAAAAGTTATTTTAGTTTAAAATCTAAAAATTAAAAATTTTGAAAAAAAAAATTTAAAAAAAAAATTTAAACACATGTCATAAATTTTTAATTCTTGGTAATCTGTTATTTAAATATATATTGTATATTCTTTAATGCCTGGAGCTAATGGTCTAATGGTCTGAAAGTTTTACTTAAAATAAAAGTTGTTACATTCCCAAGGGACTTCATAAACAACGTTCTTTTTACTTTTATTTAAATTATATGGCTTTGTTTTTTGTAATTAAAGGTCTTATAGTACTCTGTGTTTTTAAGAAAGTACAAATGTTAAATATTTTATGTTGCTTGTTTGCCGAATTTTTACTAATAAGCGAGAAATGTATGATAAAAACAGGTTTTTTTGTAGGTTTATATTTATTTTGTATTAGGTTTGGTTGTTTAAATTTATAACCATAATTATTTGTACAATAATTGTTTTTTTTATTAAAATAAATATTTTAATTAAATCCAACAATTTTTATTTATTATGGAGACTTTTTTTAATTAAAGTTTAAGGATATCGGTAAAACTTCCATACCAATAGCTTAAAAAATTAAAGAAATTATATATAGAGCATAAAACTTTCAACAAATCAATAATTTTCCAACGTGCGTTTGATAATAATCACCGAATAAACTGAAACATTTCTAGCACGTTTTTATATTAATCAGATAAAGATCACTCCATAGCCTAAATATCCATTAATATGATTTCTGGTATCCTTTACTTAATACTGATAAAAATTTAGGAGACCTTCGTATCAAATAGGTTTCCACTTTTTGCGTTTTTTAAAAATATTAAATGTACCTGTCACAACAAAGAGATTTATCATTACATATTAAGTCATAAAAATTCTGCCCAGAATTTCCATATTTTTGAAAAAAAATTTAAATTTATAAGGTAAGGGGTGTGATGGCTGTTACATTGGGCAAACGGAAAGAAATTTTGAAACTAGATTTAAGGAACATAATGTTTGTTATAGACTAAAAATGACACCATCAAATTTTGCAATCATTTTTTAGATATAGGACACATATAGCCAGAAATTATTAACTTAGAATTGCCTTTAAAATTAAAAAAGCGAAAATTAGATATATTATTACAAAATACCTTTACTATAGTAATAAATTGTCTGACTTCGGAGAATCCCTCTGACACGTCAATTAGTGTTTTCCTTGCGCATCTTTTTAAGCTATAGTGTGAGTATACAGGCTTAATCAAAAAGTAGTTCTGGTGGTGAACTTTATTTTTTCAAATAGCAACCTTCTTTTTTTATTTCATTTTCTTAAAATACACCTGAAAATGCATATTACTGCCAAGTTTCACTTTTTATTTTAAACCGTTTTTACATAAGGAAAATTAAATTTGCACTAAATTAAAAGAAGGTTTAATTAAGCTTGTTTAAAAGGTGGTGGCAACGTCGTTCACTGACTTGCTGGTAACAATCAAAGCTTAATGACAATATTGTATTTTAAAAAGCCTACAAAATGCGACATTTTAACGAAGCTCATCGTATTGAAATAATTTTAATGGTAGGATACAATGATAGATCTAGATCCCAATTGAAAGTAGTTTGATTATTTAGAAAGAATTATCCAAATGTAACTTCATTAAGTCATCGTACATTAAGCAAAATAAAAAAGCAGTTTCGACAAAAAGACATTTAAGAAGTATACCAGCTAAGAGGTAATCTGCATGGGACGATGATACCAAAGTAAATGTACCATTAAAAATTCAAGAGAATCCTTTTATTTCTACAGGGCAGGTAGCAGTGGAAAGCGATATATTTCAAACTCAAACTTTTATAGAAAATGTACTTAAAGCTTTTAGGTATCACCCTTTCAAAATTTGAATGTTACCGGAATTAGCAGAAGACGATCCCCACAAAATTTCAGTTCTGCGAGGCAGTGATGGATGTACTTACCAGAAATTCATTACACTCGAAAAATATTTTATTTTCCGACAAAGCGACATTAATTTTACAAGGACATTTTAAACGACAAAACTGTCGGTATTGGTCTGACGGTAATCCCCACTGGATAGGGGAAGTACATACCCAATGGCTTCAAAAGATCAATGGTCTGGCAATATTATTTAAAGATCACCTTTCTGAAGATATATATTTACAATTCCTACAGCAAGACTTTCTTACAAATGTTCAGTTTCCAGATGCTTTGAATCCGCTTGTGCCAAATACGGATATTTGGTTTCACCAATATGGTTCTCCTCCCCATTATGCGCGTCCTGTTAGAAACTACTTTACCCAACTATTTCCCAAAAGATAAATAGGAAGAAGGAAAACAATAAAATGGTCAGCAAGGTTTTCAGATCTAGCTCCACTAGATTTTTTTTTGTTGGGTTACCCTAAAATTGAGGTTTATAAAACAAAACCCGAAAAAAGTGAATGTGAACTTATTATGCCAAAAACTATTCAGAAGGTAAGAAATTATTTTTTTTTTACGGTTTGCTGCCAACAAGTCAATGTTAACACCTTTTAAAATAAGTTAGATGCATTTTCAGGTGCACTTTAAAAACATGAAACAAAAAATAGGGTTGCTATTTTTTGAAAAAATCAAGTTGACCACTAGAACAACTTTTTGACTAACCCTGTATACTGACACTATAGCTTAAAAAATGCACAAGGAAAAATACAAATTGACGTGTTTGATGGATAATAATAATATAGAATTTCTTCCATGTTAGATGTTTACACTGTATAAAAGACAATAAGGCGAAACTTTGTGAGTTTAGCTTTTTTAATTTTAAAATTATTTACAATGTCAGTTTTCTTTCCATGTGGCGAGAAAGCTAAATAGACATTGTTTTATTAATAAAACCCTCCACAACTTAATAAAACATATCTCCAGTACTTACTTTAACTACTGTTCAGGTAGAGTAAAAATAAAATTTAGTAAATTTAGTTTTTTATATATTTTTTTTAGAATCCTTCTAGTTTTATAAAACCTACTTAATACGAAATATGTCATTTAAATTATTTGCAATCATTTTTGATCAAAGCAAAGTTATTATATAAACCCGATGCAGTACTCTAACATTAAAATAAAAATGTAGTTTTAGAAAGCTGGCGTCCACTTACTCAGAAAGTCTCTTAAATCAAAGCAAAGATGATTTGTCCATCGACTTAGCAACATCAAAGAAAATCTTGGGATAGTCCGAACGCGTATTTGTATTGGCTGTGTTTCACTAGGTTTTTACCAAGACGTGAACGTAAAACCAATGAGGTGAACATAAAGCTTATTCTGTAACCTATTTTTTGAATTTATATAAGCTATTTATTTTTATTAACTTTGCTTCTACAGAAGATATGTTTGTTAACTGGTTATTTGACCCACTTTTTGTACTAAAACCTAAACCGAATACATAAGTGAAGCAGGACAGTGCTGATACTAAATACTAATAAGGGATTATGCAGTGCTTGCTTTAGAAACATAATTTTATAAGAAACGAATGAAGATTTTAAATTAATTTTTAGCATATTTTTTTCATATCAGGATTAATAAATACTTATTGGAAAAAATCATTCACAGGACATAAATGTTTATCCTGTTGGTTGATTGGTTTGTTGGTTGGCTTAAGTGTTGGTCACGTTTTTTTTTTATCTTGGGACATTCCACGGAGGCTGATGCCTAAGTACTAACGTATCGTTGGTGTTTTAAGTGTGGCGAGAGGGAGTTTGTTCACACGGGACTTAAATATTTGGAGATTGGGAGGAGAAGGAAAGACTTCTGCGGGCAGCAAGTTCCATAGTTTTGACACTCTGGGGATGAAGAAACGAAGCAAGCGGGACGTTCGAGGCCTCTCTTACTGAACTGTAAAAGGATGCATAAAAGTAGAAGAGCGCTAGATCCCTTACAGCTTGACGGTGGGCAAGAAGAGAAAGCCTTTCTGTAAGCGTGGAATCATTAATAAGACGAACGGCCTTTCTTTGAATGGAGTCCAGAATGCTAAGAGTTGTAGGCGACTCCATTCCCCAGACATGAGAACAATATTCTAAAGAGGGTCTGATTTGGGATATATACAGAGTATATAAATTAAAAGAAGAGAAATACTTTCTGGCTCAAAAGAGGAATCCATGCTTTTTTGAAGCTGCCGGGGCTATGAATGTAATGTGTTTGTGCCAGTTGAGGTTATGCTCAAAAGCAACGCCGACAAGATTAAACGACTCTTTCTTCTGCAGAACTTGGCCGCTCATATGTAATGGATGAGCATTGGCAGACTTTTTTTGCGAGAGCGAACATGACTGTGTTTTCAAGGCATTAAACTAAACAAGATTTTTGGCGCCTCAATTCAAAATAAGTTTAAGGTCTTGTAAAAGAGATATCTGCATTGACCTGGGCTTATTTTTCAAATCAGAATTACATGGTGGTTTAAGAAATTGAATACTAGAGTGAAGGGTACTATGGTCAGTAAAACTATGAATGGGATTGATTGTAGAAGAGAGAAAATTGTTAATGTGTAGAAGAAACAGCGAGGGTGCTAGCACTGAGCCCAGGGGCACCCCAGCATTAATTTGGTAGAAGCTGGAAGAATGACCATCAACAGTAACTGATATACGTCGATTAGAAAGAAAACTGAAGAGTCAAAAGCAAAGCTTAGGTGAAAGACCGTAAGAAGAAAGATATATGTTAAAAGCAACGATCTGGGATTCACCAAGAAACTCAAGGGACGTCTTCCAGTTGTGTGAGACAAAGGAAAGAAGATCAGGTGTGGATCTTCTGTGACGAAATCCATACAATCTATCATGTAAGATCTTGAGTTTTTCCAGATACTTTAAGATTTGGGAATGCATGAATTTTTCCATTACTTTGCAAACAACACAAAGAAGAGATATAGGTCTATATTTGGAGAGTTTTGCTTCCTTCTTTGGGGACAGGTTGCACACGTGCAGCTTTCCAACTCTCCGAGAAAATGCCCTTGCAAGCTCAAAAGCACATTTTTTTAAGGACGATTGCTGGTATGCCAAAAAGCCCAGATTATTTTTTAGTATTAAGAGAAAAAAGAATACGCTTTGTCTGTTTAACTTTAAAAATGATATCGGACATTTTATGAGAAACAGGGGCAACTGTTGGAAGAGGAAGATTAATAGGAGGATCAAGCGTAGAATGGGCAGCAAATTGTTTGGCAAATAGTTCGGCTTTTCCTTTAGAGGTTGAAACAATTTCATCTAGTGGTGGAAAAGTTTTGACTAATATTTGTGGGAAAGGACCAGAAAGCTTTACTGCCATTCGAGCAAGAGAGAACTTTATTTTTTATCCGATTGTTAAAACGGTCTGTTGTCTTTGAGATGGTCTGATTATACTGATTTCTTGCTTTGATTCTAGCCTGTCGATTTTCGGGACTAGGGTTTTGGAGAATGGCGTGCCCATATTTGTACTATTGGCTTATTTTGCTTCCCTTTCTTTTTATTGAAGTCCGCTTCCCGGGATTATGTCTAATGGACTTTTACAAAGATATTTATGCGGAAGAGGTATTCGGCTCTGTTTCGAACAGTTATATGTTGTAAGATGCGGGGACCATCTTGTACGGGTTGAAATTTGATGAGCTGGTGATTATGGTACTAGGTCATTTCTAGTAATTATATCACAACGCAACGCTTTCTTCAAAAAATATTGGTACCCTTTTTTTATTTTCTATTATCTTAAGCCACTTAAAATCCTACTATCCCACATATTATCCTGGATTTGCTTAACAAACCAAGGTGCGTCTTTTGTTAACATCTATATCTGTCTAAAATATTATTCAATTTCTGTTTAGTGCTTTTCGGCACTTACAATTAATGTATTTATAATAAATACTAAACATCCCTAATCTAAAAAAAAAAATAATTTCAACCCTTATGACAACCCTAAGAATGATTTTTTAAATAATTTTCAGAACTATATGCAACGAAAACAATTATTTTCTAAATTTTGTTTAAAATTATGGACTATTTTTGGGTGGTTCCTTTCTTTAATAATTACATAAATATGTTTGTAAAAGGTGTAGGGCAATTTGTTTTTGTTACTATTTTACATTTTTTATTATTATCTTAAAAAAAGAATTTATAATAAGCTAATATATTAAGATGGTAAAAAAGTGATAAATAAAATTTAATTTTTTTTTTTCAGGTAATTAGCTGTTCTTCTTTCCTTCCAAACCAGCCCAAACCATAGCAGTTTAGCTATGGTAAGTATATGTAAAAAAATACATCTATATGTTAGCGGTGTACGCAGTTCTCATATTTTTTACCAATAAAACACAATAACGTTATTAATAAAATAATACATTTATTTATATTATATAAGTGGACCATATTAGAAAATTAAAAATTTAATTTATACATTAATGTCTTTCCTTTTGTGAATTTCTTTGGTATGTTACTTCTAACTTATAACATTTTTTGTTTGTGTTTTAATATGGGTTTAATGTTGCATTAAAGCAACAAAATAAGAAAACAAACAAAACTAAAGAGTTTAATTTTTAAGCATTTTTTATCTGTTTTCGTTCTGTATATATATATATATATATATATATATATTATATATATATATATATATATATATATATATATATATATATATATATATATATATATATATATATATATATATATATATATATATATATATATATATATATATATATATATATATATATATATATATATATATATATATATATATATATATATATATATATATATATATATATATATATATATATATATATATATATATATATATAATAAGTTTCTTGTTTCTTGGGTATAGGTTTTTGTTATTTGTTATTTAAGGAAACACATTACTTTGACGTTCCGCCCATTATATTGGGCTTTTTCAAAAAAAACATTTATTTTTGGTTATCAACCTAAAAACGGAATAAAATTAACCATAGATTTTACATATACATAAAAGAAAAACAAACAACAAAAAACATACACAACTTACAATGGCACTACGATGATTTAATATACATTTAAAAACATTGTTTTAATAATTTTTAATTTTTAAAATACGCACCTCGAAGAAACATCTTGGTAATCGGACTATTTAAATTGTATTGGTACAAATAACTTAGAATATGTTAAAAAACGCTTATATTTTATTTTTGTTATTAGGAATTTTAGATTTATAAGAAAAGTAATGTTGATTTTATTTGTTATTTTTTTTATTTAGATTTAATTTATAAAGTAATTTTACAAAATTTATATACAGGTTGGTTTAAAAATTAGGGGTTAGGATGGTTAACATATTAGATTATGATATATGTGGCTGAGGTTGCTGATATCTTGTTTGTCATTGAGAGCTTGTAGTTCTTTTTTTATGTGAATCATTTCTTTAATTAAAAGTTTCTGGTGATGATTTTCTTGGGTAAGAATTGCAGTGTTTTTAAAATCAAATTCATGTTTCAAATTTGCTTCATGTTTGTGTAGAGCTGTAGAAGCGTTTTTCGTATATTTGTGCCCATTAAGTCTGCTATCAAGATATTGTGTTGTTTTACCAATATATTTTTTTGGGCAATTTAAACATGGAATTGAGTTTTTAAACCAACCTGTATATAAATTTTGTAAAATTACTTTTATAAATTAAATCTAAATAAAAAAAAATAACAAATAAAATCAACATTACTTTTCTTATAAATCTAAAATTCCTAATAACAAAAAATAAAATATAAGCGTTTTTTTAACATATTCTAAGTTATTTGTACCAATACAATTTAAATACTCCGATTACCAAGATGTTTCTTCGAGGTGCGTATTTTAAAAATTAAAAATTATTAAAACAATGTTTTTAAATGTATATTAAATCATCGTAGTGCCATTGTAAGTCGTGTTTGTTTTTCTTTTATGTATATGTAAAATCTATGGTTAATTTTATTCCGTTTTTAGGTTGATAACCAAAAATAAATGTTTTTTTGAAAAAGCACAATATAATGGGCGAAACGTCAAAGTAATGTGTTTCCTTAAATAACAAATAACAAAAAACCTATACCCAAGAAACAAGAAACTTATTATATATATATATATATATATATATATATATATATATATATATATATATATATATATATATATATATATATATATATATATATATATATATATATATATATATATATATATATATATATATATATATATATATATATATTTTTTTAGTGAAAATTTTTTCTTGGGAATTGGATCCGGGAAAAAAATGATCTTGTTTTGTGTGATAACTACATTTTAATTTAAATTTTGCAGGTAAGCCAAGTTGTTATTGTATTTGTATCGTTAAATTCTGAAACAAGCGGTTTTTATTCTCTTTTAGTTGTCTTTTCTGATGAAGGTTAAAGTCTACCGAAACGTCAAAATTTAAATTAAAATGTAGTTATCAAAAACAAGATAATTTTTTCCCGGATCCAATTCCCAAGAAAAAATTTTCACTAAAAAATATATATATATATATATATATATATATATATATATATATATATATATATATATATATATATATATATATATATATATATATATATATATATATATATATATATATATATATATATATATATATATATATATATATATATATATATAAAGATTCTAAATTCTTGGGGATTCGGTCTATTTTTTATTTTTTCCTTTTTCAAGGGTGCAAAGTGAGTTTTCTTAAAGCTAGAGTCACTATAAGAAACATAATCAATTTATTGTTTTACATCCTAGTGCTCATAATTTTTGAATTTAAATTTTTTTAACATTTATACATTTTAGTGTTTTCTAGAACATCTTGAAAAATACTGATCAGTAGTATCAACAGTATATCAGCAGTATCAACAGTAGTATCAACAATTTCAACAGTATTTTTCAAGATGTTCTAGAAAACACTAAAATGTATAAATGTTAAAAAAATTTAAATTCAAAATTATGAGCACTAGGAATGTAAAACAATAAATTGATTATGTTTCTTATAATGACTCTAGCCTTAAGAAAAACTCGCTCCCGAAAAAGAAAAAATAAATTTCCGAAAAGATCGGCGATTAGTAAAAAAAAGAGTTTCACTTCAGCCCTAGACCGAATACCCAAGAATTTGGAATCTTTGTATTCAACTAGTCGGTCAAGACTACCCTTCCCACTTTTATATATATATATATATATATTATATATATATATATATATTATATATATATATATATATATATATATATATATATATATATATATATATTATATATATATATATATATATTATATATATATATATATATATATATATATATATATATATTATATATATATATATATATATATATATATATATATATATATATATATATATATATATATATATATATATATATATATATATATATATATATATATATATATATATATATATATATATATATATATATATATATATATATATATATATATATATATTATAAATACTTAAAAAAACATTAAATTAAAATAAAAAGTCTTTATAACTTTTTTATTACTATAACTATTTCTTAGACAGTTGGTTTAAAAAGTTTACGTACTGGCTAATATTTCCAAAGTGAGTTTCTAGTTGAAATATACTTTTAAACTTTAATGCTAAGAGGGTTTGACTTTATTTGGAGAAAAAAAAATGTAACTTTTGTTTATCAAGCAGTTTTGTCAGGTCTTTTTGCAAGAACTTGCTTTTGTTATTATTCAATAATGTAATATTTTTTTTATATAACATAAACTTCTATATTTTTTTTTCATAAAATAATTTATTTACTATATTTTCTAAAGGCCACATTAGATTAGGTCTTTAAACTTTAAAGTTACTAATTTAGGACAGATTCAGGTTTTTAATAAACAGATACTCCGTCAAGTTCAATAAAAATAGGTTTATAGGCAAACTTTACTAAAAAAAAAATAAAAAAAAAACAGAAAACCTACTTTTAATAGTTCAGATAACAAAAAAACAAGACTTAAGTACAGCAGGTTATTTTCAAAAACTTTTTTACGTGCTTTTTAATTTTTAAAGCCAAAACAACTTTTTTTAAACAGAAATGGCACAATCATATAAAAATTATTTAGGAAATAGCACACCGTCGAAAACATAGGACAAAACATAATTCTGATGATATACGTTATTGTCTGTTATATTTTATTAATAGGATGGTCAGACCTTGGTATAATATTAATTCGGGATGTCAGGTACCAGGTGTTAATAAATTATGTGTTCCTACAGTGTGTTGCTCCTAAGAATTTGGAGGTAATTTCATTTAAGTGAGGGTTATACATTTTGCTGTTTAACTGGGTTGTACGGTGGCCAGATAAAGGGTATTTTATTTATTTAACATAGGTTATATGCGAGTCGCTTGTGTCACGAATAAAGAGGGTAATCTACACGGTTAATAGGGCTATTCCGGCTTGTGTTTAATTTAAGGTTTTTCGTGAACTGATGATCCAGTTAAAAACAACAAGAACCTACAAGATATTATAAATTTAAATAATAGACAATAAAAGATGTGTTTGTAAGAATGAAAAAAAAAATCTTTTTGTTTTAAAAAATTTAATGAAATAAAAGATAATAATAATAATAGGCCAACAATAACACCCACAATAAATTTAATGTACCTATGTTATTTTAAATTTTAAGAAAATATTCTGTCTGGTTGCTACTCAGAGAGAAAATATAATGTAAGTCGCTTTCCTGTCGTATTCTAAAGTATTTTAAAATATGCATTTCTTTATATTTTGAATCAAGGGTTTTAACTTCTTTCTGTAGCTTTTTTTTTGTTTAGGTGGTATTAGTCAGTCAGAAACCTTGTTGACTTACAAATTCGTAATATTTATTAATTAAACGGCAATATATGACTTCTTTTTTTATACATCAATAACCTTGTGAAGTATAAATTAGTAATTTGAGTAATAAAGTTTTAAATTTAATTTTTTTGTTAATTATAATTATTATTGACCGATTTGTGGCACCTCGCTACCCATAAAACATACATGATACTTGCAAAAAATAAATATATATGCTGTTAACAACTTTGCATTGCCATATAAAAAATACGTACAAATAAAAGTAATGGTCAAAGTATTTAGGCACAGGTTTATAGAATTATATTTTTTTTATATACTTTATATATAAATTTGTATATTTAATAGTGCATACGTCTTGTCAAATGCAAAGACTCAGATATTCAAGTTTTTTTTTCTAGCTTAATAGTTTTATACTGTTTGGTATGTATATTGTATGTGGTTATAGGTTTTGTTTTTAATAAAAGAATTGTAGGCAAATCCAGAAACTCATATAAGGCATGTTATGTTTTAACTTAAAAATAATTTTGGGAATATAACATTTACGGTTTTAATTACATTGGGAAAAATAAGGCGCCTTATAATTAAAAAAAATTCTAAATGTGTATTGGCTTTCAAATGTTCTTTTTGTATAATATCAATAAAGCTTAAAACATTTATTACAATTTTTTTTCTTTTTCTTTAAAATTCAAAAGCTATTTTGTTATTTATGTTGGAAAAAGCAAACTTCTGTTTCAGCTTAGTAAGAAGAAAAGAAAAATAAAACAAAAGTCAATCGCAAACAAAACCGGCTTTAAAAGTTAAGTGCGTGTGAAAAGTGGCGCAATTTCTGGCCATTTTCATTAAAAAGAAGATAAAATACGAATTATTAAAAAAGTTTCCACAAAAATATATTTTCTGTGAAAATTGTAAAGTAAATTTGACACCTCTAAAAGATTAAAGCATATTTAACATTTTACAGTCACATTCACTTAGAAGTTATAAATTTAATAGTTTTTCTGAAGTTTAAAACTAACAACTTTAAAAATAATTTGCTAAGTTTTATTACCATACAATGTTGTAACGCTTATTTACAAATTATGTCATAGGGGCTTTGTGTCGTATAGCTACCAAACTGTTCGATTAATCTTAAATTTCCAGTTTCCCACTTACACGTTATTTTTTTATAGAAAAATAGTAAATATATATATATATATATATATATATATATATATATATATATATATATATATATATATATATATATATATATATATATATATATATATATATATATATATATATATATATATATATATATAATAATATATATATATATATATATATATATATATATATATATATATATATATATATATATATATATATATTTTTAAAATATATATATATATATATATATCTTAGCCGCATTTAACGCTATGGTCCAAAGTAGGATTCACTCAGGATTAAATGTTCTTCAAAAGTACATATTGAGCCGTAGCTGTGATGTGCCCTTGTACGATTGTACAGGTCACTAAATCAGATTTTTATAGAATTTTGCCATTTTTTTCATGTTATTTTATAAATGGCTAAATTTATAACAAAAAATCTAAATGACAAACCTGTGGGAAATTATTTTTTTTACAAAAAATATCTTTGGAGCTAATCGCTAATATTGATATTTCTCGGGGTATAGAGCAATGACTTGAAGTTTAACATCGGTGTTTATGATAAATTTAAATTAATTGTTTTCAAAAATTTAATTTTATTAAAAAGTCACTGCGCTATATCTTAACAAATGTCAACATTGGCCATTCGCCTTGAAGGACTTTTTTTTTGTAAAAAATTAAATTTTCTACAAGTTAGACATGTAAATTTTTTTCCTAAATTTAGCCGTTTATTAAATAACTTTTAAAAAATGGAAACATTTGATAAAAATCTTATTTAGTGACCCGTACAATCGTACAGGTGCACATTACAGCTACGGCCCAATAGGTACTTTTGTAGAAAATTTAATCCTGAGTAAATCCCACTTTGGACCAATATCATTGTAAGCCTTGGTCAAACCCTTAATAATAATATTAAGGGCTCAAATTTTAAGAGATTTTTTTTTGAGATATTTCCCACAAAATTTCAAGGTGGTAGTGAAAAGAAAATCGTCGGTTAAAAGTCGCTTAGTACAGTTTTCCTTAAAATGAGTTAAATATACCCAAGTAATTTGAGAAAAAAAATCCATCATATACAAGTCTTAACAACTACTAATATGACTTCTAAGCCTCTCTAGTTAATCATTAAATTTCATTAGATGTAGGAAAATATATTTTTTAAGAGGTTAAACTCCCTAAGTAACTTATTGAATTATTTAATTGCGTTTTTTTTGCTGCATGGCCCAAAAAATTAATTTAGTTTTTTATTAAAATTTCTTTGACCTGATTAAGGTTGTTTAAATATAGATAAAATACTCTAAAAATAAAGGTTTAAAATATTTAAAATTTCACTATGTGGTAAAATGTCTGGGCTACAATAAGTACGAAAACTTTTTTTTCTGACTTTCTATTGATATTTATTTATCGACGTTACTTTAAAACAAAGCCATTATAATTTACCATATATGGTGTTAATCGTAAAAGACTTTTTTAAAATCTGTCCACTGGGCTTAATTCTCCTAAATTCTTTCTAGTTTAAAACGTTATCTATCGGTCCCAGCGGTATTCATGTCCTATGCTTGTCTTTCGTGAAAACAAATAGAAAGCCATTTCATTCTATTCTCAATACCAGATCTAATTTTATTTGGTAAAAAGTCGATATAAATATATGTACTGCTGATTCAGATTCCATTCTTTGTGCCAATGCGACCATAAAACCCATGGTTGCCAAGTCAGTTTTTTGAATAAAAAAACTTCTCATATAATAAGTTTTGCAATTATCCTGTTGAACTCGTATAGTATATTTAGGATTTTACAAAGAAGTGTATATCATAAACCTAAGAGTTGTAAACTTTTCTTAAATGTAACTGTTTAAACCAGATTAAATTATACCTTTGTGTATCCTTTTCCACATGAGTTAAAGGGCTTAAACCAGTTTGTACATTTCACAGCGATAATCGGCCCTGGGTCTTTGAAATTGAATAACTTTGATTTTCTGTGGTTTTTAATTTAAAAGTACCCTACCTTAGTGGCTGGAGGGAAAAAATATATATAAAATACAACAACTCTTAATGTCACTATAAACGTAAAAAGTTTATACACATTTTCTTTAGTTTGTTATAAAAATAATTTCTGGAAATATTGTTGTAATGATTTCCTTATTTAATATTTTTAAAAAATTTTGCCTGTTTAAGCAACGTAATTTTTAATATAAAAACAAATTTTTATCAACTATGGCAACATCGAAACCAAAGTGCACAAAACGGCCAATAATATATTTATTTTATTCAACGGCAAAGAAAATTTAAACGATCGAAAAGTGCCGCCGCAATATCGTTCCACCTATATTTATTTCCTTTATTTGAAACCACCATTTTACAAAATAAATAAAATGATTTTGTATATAGCGAATTGGTATAAACGTTAATTTTGGCAGAAAAGTATAATACACGAAACACATTACATTGCAGATAACGGAGATATCATGACAGTGCAAAGGTAAAATTATTCTCTTATATGTTTCTTCTTTAGTCTTTTCCTGTGTAATAATGTAATTTTAAGGTTTTTTTATATTAAGGTACAAGTATGATGATTTTTTTTATCTTAGGACAATCCACAGAGGCTGATGCCTAAGTTCTAACGTACCGTGGGTGTCTTAAAATGTGTTGAGAGAAAGTTTGTTCGCACGGGACTTAAATATTTGGATATTGGGAGAAGAAGGTAAAACTTCTGCGGGCAGCAGGTTTCATAGTCTTGACACTCTAGGGATAAAAGAGCGAAGATATCGGGAAGCTTCTCTAACCAAACTGTAAAAGGATGCATAAAAGTTGCACTACGTGTTGCTCTGTTGGGAGCTGCCAGGGAAGGAATTATACTGGCCTACTCCTCTGAGCAGAAGCCGTGAAAATACCCATAGGAGAGCGACAAATTCCTTACAGCTTAACCGTGGGCAAGAAGAGGAATCCTTTCTGTGAGCGTGGAATCATTAATAAAATGAACAGCTCTTCTTTGAATGGAGTCCAGAATGCTAGATGTCGTAGCGGAGGCTATTTCCCAGACATAAGAACAATATTCTAAAGAGGGTCCGATTTGGGATATATATACAGAGTATAGAGATTGGAAAAAGAGAAATAATTTCTGACGCGAAAGAGGAATCCAAGCTTTTTGGAAGCTGCCGAGGCTATGGATGTTATGTGTTCGTGCCAGTTGAGGTTATTCTCAAAAGTAACGCCGACAAGATTAAACGACTCTTTGTTCTGCAGAACTTGGCAGCTTTTATGAATGGATGAGCATTGGAATACTTTTTTCGTGACAGCAAACATGACTGTGTTTTCGAGGCATTAAACTGAACAAGAGTTTTGGGGCCCCAATCCAAGATAAGTTTGAGGTCTTTTAAAAGAGATATCTGCATTGACCTGTGCTTGTTTTCCAAATCAGAATTACATGGTGGTTTAAGAAATTGAATACTAGAGTGGAGGGTACTATCGTCAGCAAACACATGAATGGGATTGATTGTGGAAAAAAAAATGTGTAAAAGAAACAGCGTGGGTGCCAGCACTGAGCCCTGAGGCACCCCAGCATTAATTTGGTAAAAGCTGGAAGAATGACCATCTACAGTAACTAACATACGTCGATCACAAAGGAAACTAGAGAGCCAAGAGCAAAGCTTAGGTGGAAGACCGTCAGAAGGAAGATTGTTAAGAAGTCTATCATGTCAGACCTGATCGAAAGCTTTGGATATGTTAAGAGCAATGATCTGGGATTTACCAAAAAACTCAAGGGACTTCTTCCAGTTGTGTGAGACAAAGGAAAGAAGATCAGCTGTGGATCTTCTGTGACGGAATCCGTACTGTATATCATGTAACATCTTGTGTTTTTCCAGATACTTTAAGATTTGGAAATTAATTAATTTTTTATTACTTTGCAAACAACAGAAAGAAGGGATATAAGTCTATAGTTAGAAGGGAGAGTTTTGCATCCTTTTTTGGGGACAGGTTGCACACGTGCAGCTTTCCAACTCCCCGGGAAAATTTTTAATAATATAAATTGATTTTCCACTGATAAAAGCATTAGAAGCGCGGGCCAAGCTAATAGCGTAATTACTAAAAATGTAATTACCTGTAAACTAATTCTAGTTTTAAGAGCAATCTGGCAAAAAACTTTTAACAACATTATTGGCATATAATGTTGTTAAAAGTTTTTCGCCTTCTCGATATAGAATTTCTTTTAGGATAACGATTTCTGTGCGAAAATTTAAAACTAAAAAAGTAATAGTTTCTGATAAAATTAAATCATTAAATAAAGATATAAAGAAGAACTAAATTATAATACTAACAGTACATTCACTCGCCTACAACAAACACGTTACGCAATGGTTATTTTGCAATACAAAAAATAAGGCCAAGAAAAATTCATATTTAAACAATCAAAAAGCTACTTACTTCTTCTTATTATACTATGTTTTAAATCTTTAGCAAGGCTTAACTATTGTTTAGAAATGTTTATTTTATTTCGCGTATAGTTTGTTTAGTCGATAAAAACTTGGTATCATTAAAAACGAACAAGCGCTAACACTAGCTTTGAATTGTGATGAAATAATTTGTAAACTTTAACTATTTAAGTAAACATTAAATTGCTTAAATCTAAAAATTTAAAGGGAAAATTTTAAAACGACTGGTACAAGTTGCCCGTTACTTTGTAACAATACCCTTTAAGTTTTGTGATACAAAACACGTTTTATTCTAAAAAAATGCTTTTAAAGTTTCAAAAATAATTATAATAAAATATAAATTTTAAATGAACTTAAAAAACCTTATCTTTTGAAATCCATTAATTTTGGTATTGCGAAATAAATCATTTTGTTTGTGCAATTTTGTTTTAAAGGGTCAACGGATAAATATGGGATACATGCGTGGTTTTTGCTTTTGTGTTAGAAATTTTTTTTAACCATGTGCTGCACATGTCAGTTCCTGGTTTAATCAGTCGGGAAAATCAAGCAAGTAAATATGAAATTGGTAAACTAACGGTTGGAGTTATCAGTATTTTGCAGCAATATTCAAATAAAATTTTGTGCAAAATAGAGTTAAAACACCGGTCAACAAAAAAGAACTATTCATACTGTGTGTTGTTTTAAAATTTGAAACTAACTGGCCCTAAGTTTTATTCTTTTAAGAATACCTTTATCTGTGTAATATTGTCTTTGTTAAAACGTGTTTGCTTTTAAGAGTAAATAATTTAGGAATAACATTCTTTAATATTTTTCTTCTCGTTTACCTTACACAAAAATATACAGGGTGTCCGAAAATACCGCTCGAATATAATTCTAGGGGTGATTCTACTTGTTAAATTATGAAGAAAAATTCATATCAACATAGGTCCGCAAATGCGTCGTAAGGTCGCTATAGCGATTCAAAGATGGCACCGAGATATAGGTTTTATTTTATCTTTCTGGGACCGTTTCAAATAGTCATCTGAGTTTTGGCATATGAATTGTTTTTAATAGTAGGTACTCATTAGTGTTTTTACTAAATTATTATTTTACTCAGGGGCGTGCTGACAGGGAAGGCCTCGATTTAATTTATTCACATATGCACTTTTTTTGGAAATACTAATTCTGCGGAATAAATACAAAAAAAGGTATTTTTGTTGAAAACTTGTCAGGCCAGCCATTTTCGAGAAAACACTCTTCAAAGAAATGGTCGCCTAAACAAAATACTATTTCGGCATTTTTTTAAAGGCGGGAACAATATATTTTTTAAATTACACTGTTATTAACACAATTATAATCAAATAAACTTTATTTTTGAACCTTATGTTAAATTCGTTTATCGCAGAAATATAACGTTTAATAAAAATGTGAACAAATTAAATCGAGGCCTCCCCTCTCGGTACGTCCCTGATTAAAATAATAATTTAGTAAAAACACTAAAAAGTGCCTACTATTAAAAGCAATTCATATGCCAAAACTCAGATGACCATCTAAAACGGTTCCAGAGATATAAAATAGAACCCCTATATCCCGGTGCCATCTTTGAATCGCCATAGCAACCTTATGACGCATTTGCGGACCTATGTTGATATGAACTTTTCTTCATAATTTAACATGTATCATCCCTACAATTATTTGAACGGTATTTCCGGACACCCTGTATAATTTCGAAAAGTGTTAGTTACAAACATAAAGCTTTACATATCTTAGGAAGCTTGAAAATTACTAAAACACCTCCTAAAAAAGACACAAATAGCTACTTTTATTATATCTACAAAATCAAGTTTTAAAATTTTATAAAATTTTTATTATAAAAGCTGATAGTTTTAATTAATACCCATAAAATTTGGCTAAAAATTTATATATAAATATATTTATAATATATACATATTAGGTATATATTATATTAACCTTGCACTCTAACTCCAAAAGTGCATTTAGTAAAATTTGCTAAAAATTAAGTTAATTAGTTCATTAAAAAAGAATAGTGTAGGACTTGGATCAAACTAAAAATAATAGTTTACAACCATAATATTACCAAGGGGTCTTCAAAGGGCAGATTCTAGTTAGTTACTTATTAATTTATACAGGGCCAGATGACTATTATAAAACAAGAGGGTTTTGGGTCAAAGCAAGTTGTAAGACCTGAAAAGGAAACCCTCTTTGAGATGTTCCCTAAACACAACTTCGATAAACACTTTCAAATAGCAATACTAGAGTTGCAAATTCAAAGGTAATATTAGATAAGCAATAGTCAAAGGAACTGCCTGTAAAAGCTGATTATAACTACCTATAAAAGATGAATATACCTTTTATAAATAGGCAAACGGCATAAAATAACGGCATGCTAGTTTTAAAAATAATTATTGGTTTTAATTTTAACAGGATGCTAAATGCCCCTTAACCCATTTACAATGAATAAAGGTTAATTTTTAACTATAAAGAACGAGCTTAATCCAAATATTAATTTTAATTACGCCATGATCGATTTTCAGTTAATTCGGCTCTACCTTTTCTCAAAGTTTTAGTCAACCGAAATAATGGACATATACAAACCTCGGTATACAGAAAACCTACCCACACTGGACAATATTTACATCAGAATTCCAATCACTCTAAAGAAACGAAGCAAGGAGTCATACATACTCTATATAACCGCCAGTGACCTTATTAACAGTAAGGAATCTCTGCAAGCCGAAATAAGTAATATAACTGGGGATCTCAAGCAAACGGCTACAGTGAGGGATTGGTTAATGAAACAATCGATAGATATCAAGATAAAACAATAAACTTTAATTTGAATAAGACTCCGCAGTATGTATAATATTAAAACAGCATTTAAATCCCAAACCACTCTGAGAAGTATTCTTACCAAGACGAGAACGGACAACAATGTTTTAAAAAATGACTGTATCTACCAAATTCCCTTTGAATGTGGTGAGGTATACGTCGGGAAAACAAAAAGACCACTTAAAATTAGAGTTAAAGAACACAAAAAACATACGGAACGAGGTGAAACGTCGAAATCAGGGATTGCCGAACACGCATGGTCAAAACAACACCGCATTCAATGGTCGGAAGCAAAAATTATTCATAAAGAAACCCTCTGAAAGAAAAAACGAATACAACCAAAATGTATTTAGCAAACCTAGTGTCGATATTTCGAATATCTGCCGTTGCTGAACCGTGAAAAGTCGGTCAAGCTTCTGTGAACAACGGATAGTATATAAGGTCGTAGCTTTTAGTTATCACTTAAAAACGGTTGGAGATACATTACCAACCGAAACGTTGTGTATCAATTAACAAATAAAGACAATGGAAGTCCAAGATTTTAGTGTTATTGAATGTTAGTATAATGGCTAAGGCAAATCAATAATGATGATCGAATCTATTAAAAATAATAGAAAAATGATTGTCTTGTAGAATGTACAAATAAAAGGATGCAATTTCTATTTTACTTTTTATAATATTGCGAGCTGCCTAAAAACTTTTTTTCGAAATACCAAAAATTTAGACACCGTCGACTGACATCAACCAGACCAAAACAATGTAAAACATATTATAAGATATCATCTGTTTTTTTTTTAAATCACAGCACACTACACTTTAATATAATCCAAGCTGAATATCATGGCCTACTGAAGCTTATTTAAATAAATGCTATATTGACGCCCATTTAAAAGTAAATGTCACATTGTGACACATGGTTGAAAAATAATTTTTAGGCGAATTACACGGTTATATTTAGAAAAAGTAGGTTTTAGTTACTTTTGGCTAAACCGGAAGCCGCAAAAATAAATTATTAAGTCCTGCTATAAAAATCTTCCCTGATGTTACATGTCCACTGGGTTACCCGGTATATGGTTTTTTTTTTAATTATAAACAATATTTTTCGACTTATTTGATTTAAAACTAAACTGGAAAACTAATTTTAAACAACAACAATTGATTGTCTGTTTTGGGTGGTACAAATTTAAAGAAAGGGCGTCGATAATATATTGACAAAATGCGCGATAAAAAGAATGTATATTTCGTTTAGCGAGTGTCAAGCTTTTCACGAAGAAGCATTTTTATATGCTAGCTATGCCGTTTTCTTTTGACTTATTTTATGGCAAATATTTTTTTGGAATCTCGATCGCAAGTAACAAAATCAATGCCCAGTAAACAGGCATTTTAACAAAAAAGTGCATACATATTGGTACATATTAATTAATATTTTTGTGTTATTATTTTTAGGGGTTGAGACATAACACCTATTTTACTAGTATTTTGAAAGTATATCCTTTTACATAGTGCTAATATAAGCTAAAATTCAAATTATAATAAACTTTTACTGGAATGTCACATCTTGCATTTTTAAAGGTTTTTGGACTTCCAAACTTATATTGCTAAATTTTTATATACTTCTGAAATGATGGTATTGTTTCTATTTAAGCCAGTTGTTTATTTATACGAAAGATGTAATTTAAAATACCGTCCCTGATTCTTATGTTAAACTGATTTTCCAGACAATCTGTGCAGTATTTTGGAATAAAATTAAAGGAAAACGAAGTATTATGTTCACAGGGTCGGTGTAAATCATGTGATTTTAAGGATTTCGAAAAGCTTTGAGGACAGAGAAAACATACTTAGGGGTAAAACCTTTCAACGTAAAAGGTACTTGTTAAAACAGGGTCATTGTTCCATGATTTATTTTAAACGGGTCTGTTAAGCTAATTTATGCAGTTAAGGTGAATGTAACAATGAGACAAAGCTACCTTAAATACACACAATACGTTGTATAAACCACACTTTTTATTGGTATGTTATTGTTATGGCAATGTTAAAAGATAATTTTAGAACTTAACAACTGGTTTTTTTATAGTAGAGAAGTTAGTTTCCTGCGAAAAATAGTTAGAAGGCTTCGAAAAATATGAACGATGGTTCATTCGATGCGGAATGCAAATTTATGAAAGGCGTTTTTAGGATTTTTTTTGCCAATTAAAATTGCAATTGTTATTAACAAAAAACAAAATAAAAAAACCATTTTAGTTTTTGATGATAACTTATGATACAAATGATGATATAAATGATACCGAAAATTTCAAAAAAGATACTTGAAGAAGAGGAGGAAATTTCCGATAAAAGTCCATTAATACAATTTTAATTATTTATAATTTTAATTTAACGCTGAAAATGGGACTCCGCGCAATATTTTTGGTTGCGCGCTTGGCGTCAAAACCAAGTACGTCACACTAAATAATTTTTTTTAGGGTATTAAATATTAATATATATTTTTATTAAACTTGTTAAAGCTTAATTTAATGAGCAATTTACTTTCTGCTACTTAAAAGATATCTGCCATTGCCTTGCTTTGAATAAAAAATGATCAGACATTTAACCAGAAATGCCTTCATGAGGTTATCAACAACCAGAATATGCTATCAAAATCCAAAAATAGATTACGTGGTAAATGTTTCAAAACTTTTCATTAACAAACGCATTTTTTCCTACTGTAAGGAACCAGAATTAACCAGAAGTCAACTTTTCTTACAATTTACGTGTACCTTCGGTATGAATGACTCATTCAGGAATAACCGCCAATATTGTTAAAAAAATATTTAATCATATCTGTAAATAAAAATTTTTAAATTTACCGATAAAAAAAGTTTAAACTACAGATATTTGATTTATACATTTTATCATTAATAAAAATAAATAGCTTCGTAACAGCTGCAGCAGCTGACAACATAGCAACCTTCAACAACCTTAGGGTGTGTTCATAATAAATTTCCCCAAGGAACGAAAGGGTATTCTCTAGTTGTTGTTATCCTACGTCAACCTATCCGTTTATAAGACAAGTAAAACTTAAAGCATAAAACCTAATGCCTAACGCACATATATGAGAGACACTGACAAGTATATATTAAGGAGTACTTTATAATTATTAAAATTTTAATTAAATTATTTTTAATTGGCAGAGAGTTGCAAAATTAACTTAATGATTAAGAAAATTTAGTTAATGTTGTATGAAAATCTATTTGTTGGCTGAAGCTAATTTTTGCCTAGTAATTCAGGCAAGCACTTTTTAAGCTGAAAAATAGCTGACCAATCGTAACGGCGAAATAATAACTTCCCTAATACGTCCACTCAATTTAAATTGGATAAGTATTATCATAATTAACGCCCGACATTAAGAAAAAAGGTAGCTGCGTATGCGCAGAACAAGTTAATATGCTTTATATGATTTAAAATTCTTTTGTCAGTAATTGGGCAAAGCAACTTAATTAAAAGAATGCAATTTTTACCCTAATTTGGTTTATTATTATAGTTTTTGCAGAAAAATTGTTGAAAACGTTTATAAAATAAAAAATTTAAAATAATTTAAAGAATTTTATTAAAACAGTTTATGTATTTAACACATTTTTTTAATACAAAAAGTGGAAATAAATGGTTATTTTTCTTTTTTGCCTATAAAAGTGAAATACACTTGTTTTTAAAAGATTTACTTTTATAAACCATTTTTTTGTTGTTTTTATTATTATTTGCAAATAATTTTGGGTAAGAGAGCATATCTTAAATTGAAAAAAAATATAAAGTTACAGAAATAAAATTTAAACAGAGAATAGCTAAGTATAAAAGTTAATTAAACTGATAAAAAGATATTTTTTATTACTCATTTTTGCAATTTAAAATATAATATGCTTAATGTGAGGAATTATTAATTTTTTTTTTAATAATTAATGAAAACAAGGCAATTTGCTTATATTAATATATATTTATGCAAATTGCAAATTATGGAATCATACCCAAAACATGCACGCCACTGGACCCCTTCATTTACCTACCAAACCACATTTATTCATTGGCGTAACAAAACGTCATTAAAATTTTTTTTTGGTAATAGGTTGCATTGGATACCAATTTTTACTTAGCTAGTGACTAGAACATACTAAGCTTTTGTACAAGAAGTCTAGTTTGTAGAGAGAAATAAATTAAACAATGACGAGGCTACAACTAACCTCTGGTAAACTAATTGTAAGTTACTAATCAATCAACGAATTAAAACAAGAAACCATAATTGCTAGTACTAAGCAATAATCAAAATAGCAATAATAAAAAACTTGTAAAAGAAATTTTAACAATGTTATTTTTAAAGAAAGAATAAATAACAGATTAACTAGGGCCATAATATAATATTCTTGTAACGGGAACTCAATTTTAATTTTCCTGTTAGCGAGTAGCGGTAATCGTTTTACAGATAATTAGTATCATATATTTAATTAATTATAAAATAATTCAAAATTGGAATAATACTATATGTATCATGTTATTTAAAACCATTAAAATAACAAATTTAATAAATTGTTGGTTATGATAGGACACCAAAATATACATAATTAGGCAAAGTATATCATATTTTTAACATTACACCTGGATTTAATGCTTTATAATTTAAAATAATAAATATCCCTTTACAATTGATTAATAAAGGGTGTGATTTAATCAGTCACTAAATTATTTGGTGTTTAGTTATCATATAAATTGGCAGTGTCGTATACTTGGGAAGGGGGTAAGAAGGGCCAAGGCTAAAAATGAATATACTTATGTTATTTCAGTTACTGTTTATAGTCAATATATGCCATTAATTATCACATAATAACTCTAAACAGTTTTGGAAATGCAACTTAAAGCAGTGTTCACACTTATTTAAATACTATAGAAAGTGCCCAAAAAGGCCTTTTTTATTTTTAATGGTTTTGTTTTACTACTTGTACAGGAGACATTAAGTTTTAGTATCACGAGAAGCTTTCTTTATCACCAGAGGGAGGGGCTCCCACTTTTTGAAACAATTTATATAATTTTGCGTAATATCTTAATATTTTTTCCTTAATTTTCCATTTCAAGGTTAAGCAGTTAGGCCTTCCGACTTTTTTAAGTCAATATACGTCAATGTAATATGGTATGCTTTCAAAATAATAGAGTTGTCACCAACTTGTTATTAAGGCCAAACTATTTAAGAACAACTAACATTTTTGAAATACAGTTATTATTTTAAGGATGACAGCAATTTCTTGGCATAATTTACGGTGATAATTTATTCATTTAGAGTACAAACTGTAATAAATTTGGGTACATAAATTTCATAACAACTAAGGTAATTTGGTATAAAAAATAAATTTTGGGATTTGATATAATAATAAAAGAATATTTTTTGGAGACAAGAATGTATTATGGTAATAAAAAAAATATTTCCAATAAATAAATAATGTCATAAAATTAGAAGTCCAAAAGTAACATGATCATAATAATAAAAATACGTTTTTAAATCTGCTGTAAGTGACAGTTTCCGATGCAATTGCTTTCGAATAAACTTTTATTTGGTTTGAAACATAAAGCTAAGCCATTTGCGCTAGAAGTGGAAACGGCTTTTCTTTTACTTTCCGCATTAGGCACCTAGTTTAATCATTAATTTGTACAGGGTCACATATTTTTTTTAACTCATAATGTCAGTTTGCCAAGAACCTTTTTTCTTATTGTTTACTTATTTCGCACAAGCGCTTTTAAAATTAAAAACAGTCCAATGCTGTCTTTCACAAATTGTAATGCACATGAACTGCTGTGAGTAAGTATTTATTTACTATCGCTGTTATTAAAAAAAGATCTATATTGCACTGATAAATTTATTAAATTAGGGAATTTATATGATGTTTAGAGCGCTTGCTCAGTTAAGTTAACATTTAATACCACTATAATCTTGTGTGGTATGTCCTAATTTATTTAGAAATAATAACAAAATATTTTAAAATAAAAAACCAAAACTTTGATATTTTGCAAAAATATCAAAAATTTAATTAAAATAAACGCTAATATTCTACAATACTTTATATCTATTGGCCTATATATACCCCATATTAAAGGGCCTGTTTTTAATATTTACTGCATTTCCACACAACAAAATTAAGTCAAAGTTAATAAAAGCAGAAAAACCGCAATTATTATTCAGCTCGGATTATTTTTCATTTCCTTTTACTCCCAAATTATTGGCACGTGTCAATAGCAACAGGTCTTAAACGATATTTACCATACTAAAAAAATAGCTACTCCTAATGATGTAAGAACTGCTCTGGCGAGTGCTAAAAATATGCAAAATTCTATAAAAATAAAACTCAATAGCATATTTTCTCCCATTTTTTTAAAAACGTGTGTATTTATGCATATACCCAGAGTTTTTAAAAAAATATTTAATTATACTATTCGAATTATAAACAAAATTCTAGATAAATCTGTCAGAGATTACCTAGATAAATGTTGCTGACATTTAAAACAAAAATCATTAATAATTTAATTTACTTTGTTATTAATACGTAGTTATGGCCGAATTGAGATAATTAAGATAGTTAATTTTTGATAACACAGGTCTACAAAAAAAAGTGTTGTGTACTGTGTGCTGGCGTATTTTTTTCCGGTAAACACGAATCTGATGCCATAATTGGGGGTCAAACAGCAAAAAATCGAGAAAAGGCGTAATTTTAGATATTTACATTTTTTTTTTTAATTTGAAACATCAATATCTTAAAAACTATAAAAGATACACGAAACTTTATATGACAAAAACTATGTATTTTTACAGAACTTTTATTTTTAGTGTTATAACCTTTTGTCTAAATGCAATATTTTTCGGATTATAATCAAAAAACTGAATTCTCAGGATTTTTTAAAGGTATACCCCTGGAATTTTTTTTTTCTATTTTTGGATCTTGTCTGCAAAATTTTAGGTGATATAGGATTTAACTTAACAAAATAGATAATTTATATAAAAAAAAAAAAAAAAATTACAATATAAAAAAAATATATTTTTTTCCCTATATTGGGCCGAAATTTTTTGTCAAAATTACATTTGTGTTTGTATCTCTTTTATCATTTATCTTATTAAAAATGTTTAAATAACTTTTTAAAAGACAATTTGAAAGGCTCAATTTTTTGTTATAAAAAATTATTTGTATCTCTTATAGTTTTTATAGTAGTAGTCCAAACATTCCGTGGTAGCAGGTTTCAGTCGGTAAATATACCATATCGGTTTTTTGGATTTTTCTCGATTTTTTGCTGTTTGACCCTTAACTTTAACTTTAGATTCGTGTTCAGCGGACAAAAATACACCAGAAAATCCTAGTCCGACATCCAGCACACACCACTTTGTTTTTGTTGTGGGCCTGTAATTTTGTTTTTTTTTTCGGTTTACCAAAACTCTCAAGAGGTTTATTTTAAGAAAACCCAAAACTCAAGTAAAGGTTAAATTATAATTTTAATAAAAACTAAAAAAATATATTTTGTTAAATTACAAATCATTAACCATTGTTTAAAAGATGACAGAAAAGACGATATCTGCATGTTTCGACTGTCCTAAAGATTAAACAAACATAAATAAATAAATAAATAAAAAATAGTTGGTCAGTTTGTTTTATTTTTATATTAATTAAACCCTTAAGCAAAATAAATAAAATATTTTATTTTAACGTATAAATAATGACTTTTAACTTTAGTACTTGCCGAAAAACACTTTTTTGTCGACCTCATTTTAATTGAATTAGGAATGCGGCGTCTTTTGGCGGGATGGATAATTAGTGATGTCATCTCAGATAAAGCTCAATTCATCGAAAATTTAATTCAGGTAAATGGCTGCATTAACAATGGCCTCGTGCCATCAATATTAGGGCTCCGACTTGTTTACAACGGTGCTAGTGCCGCATGTAGTGGCAACCCTGTGTGTGAAATCAGCATACAAATACTATTACTCTCCATTAGTGTCTTCAACCGTTGATTTGTAACTAACGTTCACATCGCTGCAAAAACAACATTAAACCTTAGTGAAATGCGGGATTGACGAATCAGCGTTTTATAGCTTAGGGGTGACGACAATTTTATTTAGCATTCATTTTAATACATCCACAGTTTCCCTTTTTAAAAACAAATGACTCTGCAGTGTCAGATTGTCGCATATATTCATTTTAGTCGCGTGTTTTTTATTTACTGTTCTATAAAAATAAGTGTTTTTTTACAGTTTCCCGTCATTATAATATTTCTGATGGATGCATTTTTGATTAAAATTCTATATGTATATTGTTTTTTTGTTAAGCAAAGGTTTTAATTTAGCTAATTAGTCAAAAAAATTGGTTAAAAGTATTATAAAAGCTTGTACACCTTTTACGATAGACTTGTGCAAGACATATATTTGGAGTAGACACCATTTAGAAGATCATTTGGAGTGTTATTTTTTTCTTCTTTTTTTTTAGTAGCTTTTTTTATTTTTGCTATATTACAAAGCTTATAACTTTATTTTTGCTATATTACAAAGATATACCAGTCACACACACTAAGGAAATCCTTAGAGAAAAAACTGCGCAGGCCTGGTCCTGAGGATGTCCGGAATTTGTGTGTGTGTGTGAGAAAAAAATTTTACCAATTCATTAAGTATCTTATATAATTAAGGTTTACGTTGTTAAGTTGTAATGTTTTTTATTATTTTAATTTATGTTAAATTTTTTAAAAATAAATTATATATATATATATATATATATATATATATATATATATATATATATATATATATATATATATATATATATATATATATATATATATATATATATATATATATATATATATATATATAAAATATATATATATATATATATATATATATATAATATATTATATATTATATATATATATATATATATATATATATATATATATATATATATATATATATATATATTACGCCCTGTTTTAAGGCAGTTTTATATTAATTTAAAACAATTTATATTTTTTCTCTTTGCCTTAACGCTACGACAAATTCTCCTCTTTGTAAACAGTCCTGACCAACGTTAATATAAGAAATACTAGAAGTTTGCCTCTAGAGAAAACAACCCACTATATTTTTCCGACAGGCAGGGATTTTCCGACGCTACCGGAAAACAGTTCACTTAAGTGCTGTTATATTCGTTATAATTTAATTCGTCATTAATCTGGGAGTTCTAGACTGTGTTTTATGAGGTTTATAAGACAGATTATTTTAAATTAAATAAAATAGTTTTATTGTTTTAACGTTTTAAAGAAAAAAAATATTTCTCCTGGGACATTCCATGAATTGGCATCGGTTCCGGCTTTCAATATTAGAATAAAAAGTACTCCTCCAAAACTTTGTAAGTGTATTTATTTTGACGAAGGTAACATTTTTTTTATCATCGAAAATTCTAAGAATTAGGGCACTTTTGTAATGGCATGCATCTAATATGTGTAGGGCATAGGTCAGGGCTAAAGAACCTTAATTCTTTTAGGCCAGTATACCTATAAAATGAAATTATAATTTATCTAGCAATTGTGAAAAAATCAGCCGGTTATTTAAAAATTACATAACATCATAAATTTGACATGTTAGGGTGTAGGTCTCGCTGCCCCAATATTTTTGTAGATCAATATATTTTTTGATATTTGCATTAGAAAATCCTCTAAGTCGAGTAAAAATGGGTTAGTTTTTAAATGAGGTACGTTATTAGTTTGACATGTTTAATGCATGTCACATCAAAAACGCCCCAATTCTCAGAATTTTCAATAACAAAAAGTTGTAGGTTACGCTTAAAAGAGCCCACTCATGTAGTTTTAATAGAGTATTTTTTATTTCAAAATTTAAAGCCCCGACCTATACCCAGAAGGCCTAAGGCCCAAGTACTAAAGTACCTTGAGTGTCCTAAATGTGATAAGAACTAGTTTATTAACACAGGACCTAAATATTTAAAGATTTAGAGGAAATGAAAAAACTTCTGCGGGCAGTATTTTCCACACTCTGGATACTTTGGGGGTGAAGGAACGAGCAAAGTGGAAATTCAAGGCATTTCAAGCTAAATTGTAAAGAAATGCATAACTGTGTGTGTTGCTCTGTTAGAAGCTGCCAAAGAAGGAATTATACTGGCTAGTTTGTCGGAGAAGATGCAGTGAAAATACATATATAAGAGCGACATATCTCCTACAGCCAGTCGGTGATCGAGAGAAGTAATCTTTCTTTAATCGTAGGATCATTAACAAGACAAGACAAACAGCTCTTCTTTAAATGTAATCAGAAATGCTCAGGGTTTTTTAAGACGCCATTCTCTAGACATAAGAACGATATTCTAAGGTGGGATTGATTTTAGATACATACAGTGTATACAGATTACAAAATGAAACATACATTTTGGCTCAAAAGAAGTATAACGCCCCACGTTGGGCGCCAATACTTTATAACGCCCCACGTTCGGCGCCAATAAATTATAACGCCCCACGTTGAGCGCCAATAATGTATAACGACAAACCAAGCGCTAATAATTTAAAACGCCAAATTTAAGTCATAAAAGGTTTCGGTTAGCTCAAGAAAAAAATTAAAAATTACATTATTTATTGGTTAGTTGTGGTTAGTTGGTTAATAAATAAGCTTTACAAAATCATACTTATAGTTGCACGAGGCTCTACACAAAAGCGAATGTATTTTTAAAGGAGGGTTTTGTCGATAAAAGTTAAAATATAAAATGTAATAATTAATGGTTTATTTCAAAATCAATAAAATAATTTTTACACAGTCCATCAAAATGATAGGAGCGCCTCTTGAATCAGTACTAAATAAAAAAATGTTTTAAAATATTTTATACCCAAGAGTACACCAAAATGGTAGATGTTGAAACACTCTAACCCAAGAATAGGTTAACAAGCTTAATATGTGTGTAATGCCAGTTAAGGTTGGTCCTAAAATAATGCCAACAAGGTAAAATCACTTTTTGTTCTGCAGAACTTGGCCGCTTAGAAGTCCATGTTTTAATTACACAAACATTGTGTACTTTATTTGCTTATTTTGTACCATTATCTTCATTTGTTTACAGGTAGACAAGTTTTGGTTAGAATGTATTTGTAACCGTTTTTAAATAATAGTCATTACCTTAAAACTATTAAAGATTAAAACTATCTACAACAATGTGGACCTATAATTAAATAAACGCAAAAGAAGCCCATGATAGTGTTATTTAATCCATGAGATCATCTAACAACTTCAGGAAAATGTTGTCCCATGTTTGTCAAACTATAACACTATAAGGTAGTTAAATTCTATATCACTTATTACTGAACAAATAAAATATTTGTAAAAGTAAATAAATATTGGCTAAGCTATATAAAAAAGGGAAAATATTTTGTCAAAAAAATACTTTATTTTATTATTATTTTTTTTAATAGAGAAGAATAAAAGTCACTTTTCTTATGGCCCGTATACTGTCAGTGACCATATTAGCAAAGAGAAAGACCATACGGTTCAATAAATTAAAGAAATTAAAAAAGTAATAAAATAATAAAGCATATAATAGTGTAAGATGGTTATTTTAAAAATTTTCACCTTGACGTGTTTTTTAAAAAAAAACAGTGCGTTTTCAAAAAGACAAAAATAAAGGCCAAGTTACCAATACTACAGACGTTTAACTGTAAGTCAATGAAAAACACACTAATTCATTATATAACAAAAAACATTTTCTTAAAGGTAAACATCCTGTCCTTACAAGAAAGGGAAAAATGTTTGTTAATTTATTATATAATATTTTTGGGCGTTTAAATGACAACATACAAAACTTGCACTTAAAATGGGCAGCCTTGTAGCCAAAACGTTTGGTAAATTAAAAAAATTGTAACGTTTGAAAATCAATGCTTAAAATATTACTCAACTCAAAATAGCAAAAGGTGAACCTAGCATACGTTGTAAATAAAAAAAAATGTTTTAAGAATTTAATAATTATTATTTGTTCTGCATTAATAAAAAAGAGTTTCCTCTTGGACCACACACACAGCTATATTTATTACAATTCAGGTGAAGGCCTGCATATTTACTCGTATTTTATAAATTTGCCAGACTAAGCGGTTTAGAAGATATAAAGATGTTTATATTTTTGAAGGGGCTGTTACTTCCTTAAGTTGGAATTTATGCTACAAGGACGACGAATTAGTTCAAGTATATGGAAAAATGCTGCGCAAGGACTCTGATTAATATAATGAAATGATACGAATAAGTTTACCAGCAGAGGTTGTTAAATTAATAATTTCAAAGGGATAAATATATAGATTTTATAATATATTATTAAATATAAAATATCCCAATATCAGGCCAAGTTCCGGCCTGGCGTACACAGTGTGTATATTACACAAAAGGTTTCAGCACGTTTTCCCCCTATTAAAACTTTAATATCGTTAAACAAAAATGTTTAAAAAAATATGCCTAATTTAGCAGCAATGCTCAATATACGGCATGACATTAAAATTTAAAAAAAAATTATTGGAAAAGTCAATTTCTCCAGCACTTCCAGTATAGCCGAAAGTAGTATTATTATGACTTTAGCAGAAAAAGTTTTCAAAAAGAGTTGACGTATAAAATTTGTATGATACTTATTTGTTTATATATACAGTGCTTTTGTTTCAAAACGAACGACCATAAATATCTTAAAAAAAAACAAAAAAGAAAATACGTCGGTTAGATATACGGGAGAAAGTTTAATTTCATATTTAATAAAGATTTATCAATTATTACCTTCTCACCTTCAAATAACCTTACTTTGATATGTCAAATGGTAAACCCCATAGTGTGACACATCATTGCAAAGGGCGTACTGTTTGCTATCCAACCGCACCAAGAAACTGGAGATAGATGGACGTTGAAATGAGTGTCGATAATAAAGAGTTAAATATTGTTATGTTAGAATTGTCAAAGTATTTAATGAGAGGCATCAAAATAAAAATAAATTGGCGCGTAAGTTTGAAGAAACTGAATATGTATGCAACAAACTACATTGTAAAGGGTTGTAGACGAAGTCTGCCTGGTTAAGCTAACAGGACTGTTCGCAATAAATCCAGCGTTAGGTATTCCAAAAGTTTCTAAGCTGACCAATATTTCCACCGGTTTCGTGCACAAACTTTATAAAAAGAATAAGTTTTTCCATACAACATTAAAACTTTACATGAACTCAGCGAAGACAATTGCGATATAATAATACAATTTTGCAAATCAATGTGCCAGCATATTGACGATCAAAAATATCTACCTTACTGACAAATCAACTTTTTTTTAAATGACACAACTGTAGATACTAGGATAATGAAAATTCGTACTTTATTCAGAAAGGTTATACTCAATTTCCAAAAAAAAAACAACGTTTGGCCAGGTATTTATGAAAACGAAATTATCCGGCCATTCTTTCTAGAAGAAAATGTAACTGGCCAACTGATTCTAAACCTTGTGGAAAATGAAATATACTTTTTTATCGTCCAATCTTAAGAAAACTAAGTAAATGAAAATGATAGGACTCAGTGAAGATAATTTAAATTTCCAGCAAGATGGAGCCCCCCTCACTAGTTTTAGCAATTTGGGAGTGACTTAATAAACCGTTTTTAGGAAAATGAATTAAACGAGGTGCTTCTTTAGATATTTTTCTTTGTGTTATATAAAAATTAAAATCTGTAAAAATCCACTTGAAAATATTCAAGAACTTAAAGAGTTTTATTGATATGCAGAAGCATTACCGGACAAACTTACAGCAAAATTTAAGAGAAACTTCAAAACAGGCTTTATTATTGTTTTTCCAATAAGAAACACATTTTGAGCATTTAATAAAATTAATTATTTGAACTTGATAAACTTTTAATTATAAACAAACACTTTTTTTCTAACATGTACATCTAAACCAGCGTATTTTTGTTTGTTTTTTAGAAAGATATGAAAGCACTGTATAACCGCATAATGTGCGGTGGTTTGGATATTTTCAATCGCCAGTTTCTCGAAAGGCAACAAAAAAAGGTAAATGATATATACAGGTTTAATGTCGGAAATGTCCTGTAGTGTTCGAATTATAAAAAATATACAGGGTATTCTATTTAAAATATCAAAATTCACGCCACTTGAAAGCTGGAAGTGATAGGCAGATGTTATTATATCCAAATCCAGCATCTGATATAATATATTCCTTTGAAATTAAAAAGCGATATATTTTTACTGAAGAAAATAAAGGGCTCGCCAGTGATTTTGTTGTCACCCGGTATGTATGTATTTTTATTTTCTTTGTTTTTGTGTGGTATCTGACCATGTCAGTCTTAAAGTGTAAAATTGTGTTGCTTTTTAATTGGATGCACTAATAGGATAAAAAGTTATCCATTGGTAGCGCTTTCTGCATGTACTTAATTCTTTTTCCTTTTTTAACAAACTTTGAAACTTAATCAATTTTACAAGAGTGTAGTAAGCTAGAGTACGCGACATTAGGGCGCCGACGATTGGGCTTCCGGTTATTTAGACGTCCCGTTTTATTTTCTTGGAAATATTGCTGCTAATATTTAATGTAATAATAAGTCCAAATGTTAAAAAATAGTATAAAAAATTAACAAAAAATATTTTATTGTAAAATTTATTAAATGGGTAATTTCCAACATGCAGTAATAAATATCACTTTTTACTAAAATATCTACAGACATTAAAAAACATATGTCTTAAATATGTTTACTTTTCTTAAAACTCCTATTTTAAATGCAAATAAAAATGCGATGAATTATGAAAATTTTAAGAAAATAAATGACAAATCAAAATATCTGTTTAAAATGTTAATTCTATATAGTTAAAACAAATACGATTCGTCGTTTTTTATCCCATTTTAACTAATTGTAATGTCATTGATTTTTTAAAATAATTTGATATTGAGTATCACCCCTTAATTGTTCTAGGGCATGCAACTGAAATTTGGTAATATCTTTCTAAAACATTTGAGTTTTTTACTATTTATTAAAAGACATTTTTCTTATAAGAGCTTATGCGTTAAAAAAAAGTTTTTATGCTTTTATCATATTTTTTTAAAATTAAAAAAAAAAGTGATTGGGATTATAAATATAAGTAACTAATAGGCCCACAATTTAAAAATATAAGTTGTATTAAAAAATCCAGTTTAAGTTTTAAAAATAGAAGTTAAAAAGAAGGCCCAAAATATAAAATAATAAGTAAAAAGTTAAAAAAGTTAGTATTAACAATTCTTGCGTTGCCAATACAGAATACACTCTAAGACAAAATTTTGTAGAGGAAATTTAACTAGAAACATAAATGTTAATAAGGGTTTACTTCTTGCTTCCTCGATGTCATTTTTTTAATTAAAAAGTAAAACTGTAAAACAAGGCTAAGTTTAATAGTTACCAAAAATATTCATTTTTTTTTCATGACAGCTTACAAAGGCTTATATAAAGCCCAAATACTAGCTACCGTGGGTGCCAGGTTTTTAGTTGTTTAACCTATTTTATTCCCGAGTTTCGTCAACGTTGTAAAAGTACTGAAACATGCAGATTTTACATTTTTACGGCACTATTAGACAACGGGGTAGTGCCACCACGGCCATTATACAAATAAACTACCTGCGAATTACCCCCCATTTACGACTAGGTAATGTTATCCAGACTGAACCTACAGTTAAACGTGGCTTCCGCACGACATCCAACGGTACATGGTGTTTACCCATCCAATTACTCACCCCGCCGGGTGTTGGTTACCTTTGCTGATCTTACGGCAAGCGATAAGTTTAAAACTGAGTAAACTTAAAAGATAATGGTGTTTTTAAATTCCTTAACCCTCCCTTTAGCCTTCTTGTTGCAACCTTTATAGGACTGAATATTTAATTATGCAAAAATTTAGCCCATTTTGATCAAAAAAGAAAAAAAAAGTTTTCATAATAGCGCAATAAATATAAACCCTAACTTAAAATTAATTATTATATTATTAGTTTGTTTGGCAGCTATGGCACCAGTAGACAAAGAAACAGTCTGACAGATAGACAGATTTACTCCTACTATGGCATTTTTTAAAGTTTTGAATATAGCTCACATTTTAAATAATTTAAAAATAAATGGGACCTTGTTATTCCTACTTAAAATAGTAAATAAACACCCTGTGGTTAACGGAATTAGGATTAACTTTACACGTATTTACCACATTTTTTTTGTCATCACAGGTCACTAAATATTAAATTATGAAAGAAAATAAGCGTGCAGATTAAAAAAAAAAAACATTTTTTATATACTTTCGGGTGTGTTTCTGATTAACTTAATCAACCGAACTAAATGAGACAAATGAATTCTGTCAAGAAACAAAGATTTTCTTGGATTTATTCGATATATACAAGTTGCTCGCCTCTTGGCTTTTCGGAATTTAATACAATGGCTGTAATATTTCTCCTGGGTTACGATGGTAACGTAAAAACGACACAGCAAAATTGGGTTTTTACCGGTTAATATAACTTAAATATAAAATTAAATACAAGATATTTTTCGATAACTGGATAAATAAAAAATTATATTGGATTTAACACGAATACACGAACTTATTTTATGTCATGTCCAACCTTGAAAAAGATATTAACAAATCTTCTTTGGGTCTAGCCATATGGGACCGAATTGAAATAAAGACAAAAATGACCTTAAAATTTTAAATTTATTTTGGTTACACATCTTTTACTGTTTTCAAGTTAAAATTAATCCAAAAAAATTAGTAAAACTTAAACAATAATTATTATTTTAATAATTTAATTTTGGCATAAAAATTAGGGATATTTTAAAAAGGTTTTCTTGGAAAATTTATGACGTAATGTCATTAGTAACATACTTATCATTTGAGTTATATTGTGTTATATAAGGGATGCTTTAAATAAATTACTTGGTATTTTCGTTTAAATTTTATTAAATCTCAAATAATAAAAACAAAACCATACCACATGAACAAAGATACACAGAATGCTATTTATAAGATCTTTTGTAAATGCGGAAAATTTTATATAACTGAAACTTTTTGAATAAACGCACTAAACGCACACACGCACAAATCTAGAATATGTCAACATGCATTTGATAAATATTATAATATTATAAATAAATATATATATATATATATATATATATATATATATATATATATATATATATATATATATATATATATATATATATATATATATATATATATATATATATATATATATATATATATATATATATATATATATATATATATATATATATATATATATATATATATATATATATATATATATATTTTTTTTTTTTCAGTTTGTTCTGGGCGATCTACAAACTTTTTAGGGTCAATCAATTATGAATACGCAGAGAAAATGCACCCTGGAACAAGCACCAAAGCGCCATAATAATATAAAACATTTTTTTTAATTTTAGAAAAAAAAAATTATTAAATATTGCTTGGATGTTGAGGATATCTTTAGTAAACATTAAATTATGGTATTTTTAAGCTGGCAGCAAAAAGTAGTTTAGCTTATTTATTATCACTAGCAACCAACACCTGGTGCTCACCATTCATACATACAATAAGCTTTTGGGGGCTGTTATTAACTTTCAAAAATACAAAAAGTAAGTGATATTCCCACCAATTGTCAAATTAATTTGATTCACCTTTGAACTTTGACAATACAATAATTACAATGTTTATTTGATTACTTTTCCATAGTTTTTTGTCTCCTACTTTCAGTGGGCGCCTATAGACAAAACTAAGTTTGTTCTACGTCAAACTTATAGCTAAAATTATTGCCGCTTTTATTGATATTTAATCAATAATATTTAATAATTGCTTAGACTAATAAAACTTTTTTATAACACATTGTTTTTTTTTTCAAAGTAAATATAAAAAAACAAATTTTCTAATGCATAAGTAAATAATAAAGAAAAACTTTATAATACATATTTAAGTATACTCCCAATATTTCTCATTGTTTATTTAATAGTAAGTTTTTGTTGTCTAGGACTTGCTGGTTATATCGATATTATCAATCACATGTTTTTAAAGGTATAATAGGGACATTCGATCTTTGGAAATTCTTAAAATTATAGAAGGTTAACCATCTTGATCGTAACATTTGCTGTGGTTCGTTTTTTTTTAATTATATGCAAAAAATCAAGAATTTGTTTGTCACTTTTGCCCTAATCCTTTAATCTACTATTCCTACTTGTTTGGGTTAAACCTAAACCCATGAAATACAAAAGTGTTTTATTAAAATATTTTTCTTGACACAGAAAAATATAGATCAGATAAGAAAGATAAGAAAACCTCATCACACACAACATTTAGTATAACTATGCTCAATTCTTATAATGCTTTAAAGTAAATATTTTTGATTTGCTATTTTTATCATATTTTACCGCCGCACATTAAAAAAATTATATAAAATAAGATAAAATAAATAATTATATGACTGTAATAATTTTGCCACAACATTAAAATACCTTAATGTACACAGTACTACAAATACCTTATCAAATATTTTTTTTATTTGGGTTAAATTTATGGCTTACCTAATCACGATCTTTTGAGCGATTTTGTCAGAATGCCAGGCCTGTGCCGTAAAATTAAAAAGAAGGAAAGCAATTTACAAAAACAGCTATTTATAAGGTATTGCCCTTTATATTTAAAATGTTACAGTTCATTAAGAAATAAATATTTTTTTTGTTTGGTTGATAATTCTAGGACAAGCATTTCTTTCCTTGCTTCCATGGACCGCACGCCGCTGCAGATTGCATGTCACAAGGTACCACCTGGAAGTACAATTCAGCTTAGGACCCACCAATTTTAACTTTTTTTTTTTAATAAAGGTAATATAAGTGCGAAAACCCATTTTTTACCTAATATCTTCCATTTTTTCTTTTAAACAAAAATGGAGGTCAATGAATCGACTCATATTTGACCTATATAACTGTCTATAACATTTAGGGAAACTTAAAAAGCAAATTGGTAAAAAATGATATAGTGTGTTTAAAGAAATTTAAAATACCACAGCTGCGTTTTCATAAACTAAAATGAAAATAAAGTAGGTTTCTAGTTCTAAAAAAGTAAATTTGCATTTTATAAAACAGAGGTTGTTTTAAACTATTATTAAGTTCCAGTTTATTTTAAAGCTTTTGTTGCTTTTATTTTTGTGCTGGACATTTGAGCTTCAAACTCGCTTTAAACTTTGTTTCTTGTATAATTGAAACCAGTCCTATACTAAAAAAAATATTAACAAGTCACCTAATAAAAAAATTATATTTTAAATTTACATTTGAATGAAACAAAAATATCTTAAAACAAAGAATATGGTAAATATTTGCAGCGAATGACCTGTCTCCTGCCCTATAGCCTTATAATATAACCAAATTATTACCCTCTTTCTTTTAAGATCCAAAGTTTCTGAAGTAAATGCATCCAACGTCTTTTTTAATACTTTGATCAAACTAGTTTGTATATATAGGTTATTTAACAAATAACTTCTGAATTTAAAAGCATTTGTCAACAAGCAATTGCTAGTAGTTTAAAAATTCTTAAAATTCTTCTTTCTAAATTCGAAACTTTACGGACGAAATCAAAGGAGTTATATTCTTTGATATCGAATTTGAGGTAGCTTTGACCTTTCAGTTGTTGAATTTCTCTCTCTATCGTTAAAATTGGACTTCAAGTTGATATTTGAAAAAACTTTATCAACTTAACAAGTCCCTTTTAGTTTTGTAATGTATTTAAAAGTTTACCTACTGCCTTTAGAATTGCTAAAAATATAAATTTCAATGTATTTTATAAAGTTTATATTTACTTTTAATTTAGTACGAGTACTTTCTGAAAACAGTGATCTTATAGTACTTAAAACAATTTTATATTAATAGCCTATTTTGCTTTTACTTTAACCTTATATTTAGGCTTAAGTAAAAAATACTTAAATAAATTGGTAAAACCAAATATAAACTTGTTTTTAACAAAAAAATATGGTTAATTAAAACGTGGTAAATAAACAATTAAAAGGCGCTTGGGGAGAAATCGATTTGTTGATAGTCTTTTTGAGACAAAACCTCTGTAGTAAGCATCTCCCTTTTGTTCATTGTTTGATTCTTATGCCTTGGGTTACGTGTCGACGTAAATCCACTTCCTTGTGAAAACAATTTTGCTTACTTGTTTTTCTTTTAAAAAAAGAAAACTGTCAACCCAAAAAAAACTAGCTGACTGGCAAACAATTTAAAATGTTTGCCTGGGTTTACTGTATTTTGTTATAGCTGTATAATTCAAATTACTAAATAATTTAAATTAGTTAAGCAACTAAAAATATATAAAACTTTAGGGCTAATAAGTACAATTTAAAATTTTCCTTTAATTTTTATTATTATATTATATATTATATATATATATATATATATATATATATATATATATATATATATATATATATATATATATATATATATTATATATATATATATATATATATATATATATATATATATATATATATATCTGTTTTTAAAGTCGAAAAATAGAAAAATAATACCTCCGGATATTACCTAATGTCAAATATATCTCATTTTTTGACAAGTCATGTGAATTTTAGCGACTTTTATCTTTTCAATGAGACACCCAGTATATTTTTTTTATTTTTAAAATTCAGGCAACATTCAGCCTTCAACGGTACCCCATATGTCAAATTTTGACAGCTTTAAACAAAAAATTTTAATACGAAACCAAAGCTGCAAAAAAACTTTTACCGAATAAAAGCTAACTTTGTTTATAAAAAAATTGTTTCTTATAAATTAGGCATTTTTACTGCAAATCTTATATACTGATCATTTTTACTAATATATAAACCCATATCATCTCATTAAAAAAATGCAGAATTTCCATTTTAAAATTTTTAAACGCAAGTAAGTTAAGCACAAAACATTAACGAAGTGAACCTATGGAAGAATTCAGTAATTCCGGTACACCGTCAGCTGCATTTTTCTTGGAAAATTCTAATGAAAACCAAGAAGAATTTAAAACATACAAAAATATAGACCAAAAAGCATTAGAAAAAGGTAATATTTTCTGCTCTGTGTTTAGAACACCTTCTAATAAAAGCCAACAACAATTCAATTAAGCCAAAAAGTTTCGCATCATGGTGAAACCAATGGACTTTTCCATAGTCAGTAATAGTAATCTCAAAATCTAATGGCAGTCTCTTTATCTTCATACCGATACATTGATAATGTATATAATAATAAGGTTGCAGAAATAGATTTCAGTGATTACATACCATACAAAAGTTGCTAATCACATTGGTGCAATTTTTTTTTTTTAAGTAAAAATTGTAATAATTTGTAACCGCATTTTTAATAAATAATTAACGGGTATGCTACTAAAATTGGGTTTTTAAGTTTTAAAAAAATGTATTATAGCAAATTAAAATACTCGTAATATTTATTTAAAAATAAAGATATTGCTTTAATTATCAAGGGAAGGTATTAATGAAACATACGTATTAAATATAAATTAAAGTTCCTTAAAAATTATTCTTAAACGGTTTATCGATTTTAACTTTAATATTCCTAATTGTAAAAGGCTAATAAAATGCAGTGCCTCTTTTTATCGTTTTTAAAGTAAATAAAAACGAAAATAAAATAGGATGTGTTTTAGGGCTACATAACAATTTCATTATAATAATAAATAATTTTAGTTTATTATTTGCATTTAGCAATGTCACAAAATGTGTTTAAGGCTTTTTTTAGTTTCAGTTAAAATTTGTATAATATTTTTTAGTGATGAGCAAAGCAAGACCAAGACCAAGACCGGGCTAGTCTTGGTCTTGGTCTTGGTTTTGCAGGTCAAAGAAAGGTCTTGCACCACCCAGTCTTGGTCTTGCTGCAAGAGTCTTGTCGGTCTTGCTTTTTTTTACTAGTAATAATTTAAACTAAGTAATCTCAAACAAAACATATTTTTTTAATACTTAAAAATAAATAAGGATGGAGACTATATTTTTTGCATTAAAATTTTAAAATATACCAATTTTAACCTTATACGTAGTTTTAAATTATTTAATTGAAAAGCATATTTTAAATGTAGGGGTTTATTTATTTATAGCGCCCCATTTTTAGTTGAGACACAACCTGCTTTTATACATTTAGGGGCACATAGAAATAAGTAATAAGAATTATTTAATTTTTTTTAAAGAAGCATATAAAATTAAAACAAATACCAAACTGTGTACTGTGTGAGGAGAAAAAAAAATTCAACCAGATGTGAAATTTCCGTGGAAATGATTCTAATATGTAAACATTGGTTTCTGATTCAAAAAAGAAAGGTATGCAGGAATCTTTTTAGTTCATATAAACTTTTTATCTTTAAATTAGACAAACATTTGCCGAACAAAGTTTGTACAAATGCTTTATAAATATCCTGCATATACAAGGTGGCTCAATAGTGCGACAAAGCTCGATATTTCCGAAATACTTCATGATGATAAAAAACTGAATATACAAAAATTATAGAAAAAAAGGTCGTAAAATGTGAAATTATTTTCCATTCCAGAATTTTCTGAAAAATCTACTGCCATAAAAAATTTATGGCAAAAAATCTATTTCAAAAAGTCATCAATAACTATTATATGATATCAAGCTTTGTCGGGCCCTTAATGCAAAATATTATTATTTGTTTATTATATGTTATTGAATTTACTCGTTATCGTTGACGGAGAACTGTATAAAAGAAGAAAGTAATAAATTTGATTAGTATTTTATTAAAAAAAAAAAACCTGTTATTCATTAATTATTCGCCTTTTTTGGCAGTTCTCGACCCATTTTTTGTCATGTCTGTATAAAATACCTCTGGATATTAAATATTAAAATTTTATATCATAATATTAAAAAAAGTCGCAAAAGTGCAGGTCGGTTTTATTCTTGCGTAGTCTTGCACTCCTCGGTCTTGGTCTTGGTCTTGGTCTTGCATACCCCGGTCTTGTTCTTGGTCTTGCAAGCGAAAAGGTGGTTTTGGTCTTGGTCTTGCTGCAAGACCAAGACCAAGACCGCAAGACCAAGACCGGTCTCGCTCATCACTAATATTTTTAGTATTATGTTTTTTTAGTCGAATAATATTGTATTTCCAATATTCACTGAGCTACATGCTTCTGTGAGATGTTGTCAAACGTAATTATATTTGTTTCCATAGCCGTAGAAACAAATCCTGGGAAAGCTTTAAAATGCATTGTGTAAATTGTGAAAAAAAATTATTAATAAAGCAAAATATTACGACTATATTCAACCTTTGTATTGTAAAATTTAAAAATTTATATATTCGAAAGTATTTACTTTAGCAACTTAAATTTTTACCACGATATAGTACAAAAACTCGGCATTACGCTAGAACCATTTTAAAAGTTTTTTTTTTGTAATAAAAGATGAATATATAAAAATGTGTTTTAAAAAATGACTTTATTTTCTGTTGTTAATCTACTAAAAAAGTTTCTTCTTACCACAAATAGGTACTTTTACCACACGTCTTAAATTTCTTTAATAAATCTTATGATGTTTGCCAGACAAAAAGCCATTGTAAACTATTGCTTCCATCTAATCTGCTCAGACATCCAAGGTCAGGTTTAGGGAAAAAATCTAGTTTCATATTTCGTCGCATAAATTTCAATTACAGAAGATAAGCGTTGGACATGGAACGCAAAGAAGACAATAATAGAAAAATAAGGAACAAAGATTTAGGTCACTAGATTTGGAAATCTTTTTGGTCAGCTTTAAATTTATGTATTTGCTAAAGTGTCGATAAGTAAGAGATTTCTAAATGTTTTTAAGATAAAAAAAAGATATAAAATCAAGAAATTTTAACAACAAAAAGCATACGAAAAAGTTTATTTTTTTACAAGCTTTTATTTAACTTGCAATGTTTGTTTCTTGTTTAAAATTTGCCGTTAAATGTTATATCTGCATGACTCGTTGCTTGGACAGCGTTACTGAGAGGGGAGGGATGAAAAAGATTAAACATCTAACATCCCGGCACCGACAGTACCTAGTACTTTACTCCATACAAGCCTTCAAGGGCTATCATAAAGTTAAAAAATAAATAAATACAGGAATCAGAAATGTTGGTTATTAGCATTTAACCAAATATTAATTTTATTTTACATGAAGATTAAGGAATATAAAGATAATCGTCAAATAAGGCCCTTTATAAAATTTTGATGATGATAAATAATTACCAAACATTTTTTGAAGTCAAGTCAAGCCGCTTTGTTTGACACACTTGTATAATTTTTGTTTTAAAAGCAAGTAGTTTCTTGTCATTAACTTTAAGTTTCATGTATGCGCAACCTATAAAAATTTACTAAACAATATTCCAGAATCTTGATCGTACCTCGTAAATATTAAAGTTTGCTGCAACTTTTGTTTTTCCCAGGAAAGTTCACCTTTAAGATAAAAAGTTAAAAATAAATAGGCTTTATTAAGAAAAGCTCGTGCAAACTTTTTACCATTCAGGCGAGATACATGACATGGATATAGATTAATTATTATTATAATGACCCCTTAAACAAGAATTTTACAAAATCTATTTTGAATATAAGGTACAATCGTCAAATTACAAAAAAAATGTTATATGCAATATTACAATAATTTTTGCTTGCTTAAGCCCAGTTTTGGCAACCCCTTATATTACATTGAATACAGAAATATAATATTAAACTAAAAATACCCTTAATAAATCGTAGCTACAAAGTTTATTGATGGTTAAAAATCTAATTAGCAGCTAAAAATAACGAATTTGATAAATCAAATCTACACAACTAACGGTTTC
>JAHBCN010000541.1:0-87500 GCA_019359885.1 Listronotus oregonensis | reverse complement strand
AATGATTTTAATTTTTTGCTATATGATATATACTGATATGCGTTTTTTATACACCCTATATACAAGTTTTTATCAGAATATATTGCTGTACAAAGCATGATAAATAAAACGAATAAAACAGGTGATTTGAATTATTAAAATTTATTTGTTTGTTGTGACCATATTTCCGCTGACAGCACAATGTTATATTCGAATAAATTCAGATCCGCATTTGAAAATTTACTTTACATTTTTTACTTTGTTATTATTAAAATAATTTTAATTTTAGTATAATTTTTAAAATTGTAGAGTAAAAATAGTTTAATAACAGTTATAATTAAAACTAGGGCTGATAATTAAAAATTCTTGATTTTGTGGGAAAAATTTTGCGGCCTGTGTAATTATTTACATATCACAAATAACCAAGAATAACTCCTTGTAAATAAGTTTTGTCGTTCGATAGAACATGGCGCTGTGCTATTGGGTTTACAGTTTTTTTTTTTAAATCTAGTTACTTTTTTATGAACACGTGTAAGGTTAATCTGTTAATTCTTTCGTATATTTACAGCTGTTCAAAATTGATACGTCGCAGTATTTTGTTACAGTGAAAAAATTGATCGTGCATCAACACCGAAAAAATCGTAGCAAAAATACAGGATCTGGCTTTAAAATATCGTTAATTAACTGAGGCAGATTTAGAGCTAATACTATGAATTTCTATAGGCAGTGAAAGTACCTACTATTTTGGCTAAAGTTTCGAGTTTCAGGAAGCCGTGCTAACAATGGAAAAAATACATTTAAATGCGACTTTCTCAGCAACATTTGGAGCGTTTTAGAAAGAATAAAAAATATTTTGTGCATCATTTCATAACTATAGATGATCCTTAGGTCTACGGTTATGACCATGAATCAAAAGTAATGCAAACCCTGTAATTTTGCTTCGAAGCGAGTTAAAAAATCGGTCATGAAGATATTTTTTCAGATGCAAGAGAAATTTTCTTTATAAAGAAGCTCCAAATTAGCAAAACAATAAGCTTATAATTTAACGTACGAAGTAGTAATAGCACCCTTGCGATGATAAACATAAATAAGAAGATTACCGTTAAAATTCAGGAATATTATATTTAGTAATAATATACAAAACTAAACATAGAGTTACATCTTGAAAATCAAAACGTATGCGAAATGCCAATTTAACACATTGGCAAAGACAATTATAGTTATCACCATAGGCGCCCAGTCCCTTTGTATAAATCCGGTAGCGTTCAGCTCACATTATCACATGCAGAATTAAAATTTACCACATTCCCCATTAGTAATTTAAAAAATCCCTACTCATTTCCCATTCTCTATAATAGCGAGATAATTTAAATAAAACTTTATTTTGAAACAAAATTTAACGAAAAATAATAATACCCTTTGGAGAAATAAAATAAAGATGTTAATACACATTATTAGTTTTATTTAAATATAATTAAAATATTACGAAACAAATTAAAATTATTTATAAATTAAACTTGTTTAAAATATTTTGGAATTTGTTTTATTTGAAAAATGTTAATGGCTCGATTTTCCACGATTCCCCATAAATTTTAGTCCCCAATTTGTCCCCGCACATTTATAAAATTTCCACGTTTGGGGGAATACCCCATAGATCGGCAACACTGCTGTCGATCGTCGCACGAATGCCCTACCCACAGATTTCCCCTCTTCTTGTTGGGCCGGAAGATGGGAAAAGCGTTTTCTGTCTGTCTTTATTTCGCTCAAGCCTTTAACTATTAAATTGACATCTCCTTTTATCGCACTGAAAATCTCTGCACCTAAGAAATTGGTTTGCCAGCCGATTATACAGCTTTGATATAAATAATATTACAGATATTGCAAAAAAATATTTACAAAGAATGGCCTTTTTAAGATTTTATAAATTAGACGCTGCATCATCATCAAACTAAAAATATTTAATCTATAATAGTGCGATATGTGCAAAAATATTTGTACCCTGTGTTTCTCTACTGGTTTCTTAACTTTTACAGAGTAATTTATTAAGCGGCCAGTTTATAGTCTTTTAAGGTTTCCCAGTTACCTTTTGCAGGGTTTAACAGGCCCATCAAGCAGCATATTATAATGCTTTATATAAATTGTTGTTTTCGTAACATTTTGTAAGCAAAAACTGTTTAAAAGGGTTTGCTTTTGGCAAATAAACTTTGCATAATAAATGGTTTTGAGACTGCTGTTCTAAACTTTAAACATAAAAGCTCAAATTTACTACATTGTTAATTTTTTTGTTGTTACATGTAAAAGCTTCAAGTATTTTTTTGCAGAATTAGATCATATTGGACGATAGTAAATTTAAGTATTAAAAATAGCAAAAAACTAAAACTTATCGTAAAAACTAGTTTAAATAGTTAACTATGCTTTGTTTTAGTAGAAAAGATTTAAAACTTTTTTTTTAATGCAGAGAAGGAAAAAAACATAAACTTTTAAACGATAATACTGTAAAAACTACTAAGAAAAAGGCTACTGGAAAAAATTATTTTGATTTTTTGTTTCGAATTTTAGTTTAAATTATTTTTTATTTTTATAACTTTTATTCCTAAAGTTTTTTTAAAACTTCACCAAGTAAAGTTGCCTTTACCAATTATCAATACTTTTAACAATACGTTTTATCGAAAAATATTTATGTTTTAAATAATGAGACGAATTTATATATATATATATATATATATATATATATATATATATATATATATATATATATATATATATATATATATATATATATATATATATATATATATATAATATATTTTATATATATATATATATATATATATATATTTATATATATATATATATATATATATATATATATATATATATATATATATATATATATATATATATATATATATAATGAAAAGGGGGTAGTCTTGACCGACTGGTTAACTAACAAGTCCTAAAATCTTGAGGGTTGGTCTGTGAGGGCTTTTTAAATAAACAAAAACTTTTTTTACTACGCCAAGCTTTCTGGAATGTTTATTCCCTTTTTCTTAGGCTACAATGGAAGTACAAGATCTAAGTGAAATAAAGTAAAACCATTTTTTTAAATTTACCTTGTGTGCAAAGTAAGTTAAATGTTAACAAAATCAACATCCTGTATGGAACTTTTGAGCTAGTGTTTTGCACGCCAATTAACATTATTTAAAGACTAATTATTATTACATTTTTCTTAAAAAATAAAGGATTTCTATACCACCACGCGTGGAGATTTTTTAACTGACCTATACGAAGTTACTTTTTTGATGTTTGAGAGTATTTCTTAAACGTTTTTTTCCCCGGGTTTTTTTGCAAAAAAGAAATTCCATTGGAAGTTCGTTACTAATCTCACAGATGTAGGTGTAAAACGGAGAATGCGGTTTTTTGTTGTCGAAAACCTTTCGTCAGAAAATCCTTGTCTCTCACACAAAGATTGACTAATTTAAAGAAACCTGTAGTTGTCGTTACGATATATCTAAATTATCCATTTTACAGGAATCTGTAAAATTGAACAATCCTTTCTGTCACTCAAGGACTGTTTTTGACTGAAAGGACTAGATGGCGAATATTTGGACTGGCTATATATATATATATATATATATATATATATATATATATATATATATATATATATATATATATACAGTGTGTCCCAAATTGGTGGGGAAGATAGGGATCTTATAAACCAAGATAGATAGAAAATCGGTTAAATGGGGAAAGTTTTGGACAATTATGTTAGTAAGCTAATCCCGTTGACTACATGGTTTTATCTATTCAGGTTTTTGAGAAATTTTGAAAAAAACCCGAAACATGCATTTTCGAAAATCGGCCATATTTTTTAAAAGTGAAAATTTTTAAATCTGTAAAAAAATTCTTCAAAGAACTTTTTTGAGAATATGACCGAGTGTAATTTTTATTTTCGTTTCGGGTTTTTAGAACATCATCAACTTTATTTTTTCATATGGACGCCATACTGGATTTTTACGCAGTCAAATAGTGCTTTTTATTCTGATTTCAAAATGTATAACATGTTATAATTTTGGTTTAAACCTCATTTATTTCAAAAAAAAAAAAATATTTTCTCAGTTGGCCTTATTCTGGCGAACGTCATTTTTTTTGTAAACAATAAAATATTAGTAATTGGCAAAATAGATAAGCTGAACAGATATTTTACAGACATGGGTTTGGCGAACATAGCTATAACGTTAATACCGTGTTACAACAAAAAATACACGTAACAAGTTAATTGAAACAAGTGAAAACAAAAACAATGAAAAGTGGCTAAACTAATATTCCTACAAAATGAAGATGTAAAATAACGACCCAAAATTCAAAATGTTTCCCTATTTCTCAACATATTAACGATATTTTTTAAATAGTCCATACCCTATGAATGGTTGACTTAGGTATGTGGAATTCCTATCAACATCCCTGGCTGAAGATGTTGGATTTTCTTTAATATGTTGGTTAACTCGTTGTCGATTTTCTTCAACTACTTCTTAGGTCGGGTTTTTTAAAACTTAAATTAAGCAAATTTGTAACCAGTTTTCGAAAGTATGTTAGTTTAGGATGCTGCCTTAGGAAAATTGTGAAATACGTTTGGTAGCTATATTAACACTTCTATGCTTTGGAAACACCGTTGCAAAATATCAAGCTTTTCTTTAAATAATAATTAACCATTTTACAAAGTTAAAAAAAAATTAGTAAGTTACCCGAGCTAACTTGATGACGCTAGATGACATTCGCCGGAATTAAGGCCAACTGAGAAAATATTTGTTTTTTTGAAGTGGATATGGTTATAAAGTCCTAAACTATAACATGTTATACATTGTTGAAATAAGAATAAAAAGCACTTTTTTGGGGGAAAAAATCCAATAGGGCGCCCATTGGTTGATGATTCATCAACTTTACTTTTTCATAAACCCAACATTTTTGGTTCAGGTATTAACGTTATAGCTATGTTCACGAAACCCATTTCTGTAATATATCTGTTTAGCTTATCTATTTTGCCAATTACTAATATTTTATTGTTTAAAAAAAAATTACGTTCGCCGGGATCAAGGCCAACTGAGAAAATATTTGTTTTTTTGAAATAAATGAGGTTATAAACTCTTAAATTATAACATGTTATACATTGTTGAAATCAGAATAAAAGCACTATTTGACTGCGTAAAAATCCAATATGGCGTCCATATGAAAAAAATAAAGTTGATGATTTCTAAAAACCCGAAACGTAAAAAATTAAAATTGACTACTCGGTCATATTCTACAAAAAAAAGTTGCTTTGAAGAAGTTTTTACAGATTTGAAAAATTTTCACTTATAAAAAAAATATGGCCGATTTTCGAAAATGCATGTTTCAGGTTTTTTCAAAATTTCTCAAAAACCGGAATATTAAAACCATGAAAACGGGATAAGCTTGCTAACATAATTGTCCATAACTTTCCCCATTTAACCGATTTCCTATCTATGTGGATTCCAAGAAAAATATAAATATATATATATATATATATATATATATATATATATATATATATATATATATATATATATATATATATATATATATATTTTTTTTTTTTTAGGGAAACGAAATAAAGTTTTATTTTTTTTCAATAAAAAAATGGCTTTCAAATTTTGAGATATATATTATATCAAAGATGCCAAAATTGATATTAATCAGGTATCACTCGGTTTAACCGGAAACGACACAGTTTAATTTTTCAATAAACCCGTATTTTTCGGAATTTGGATTTACAATTTCTAATATAAAATTTATATTATATTTATACCTATCCCGTTTTTAGAAAATGGCGATTAAATATGTCCAAATTATGAAATTATGCAGTTTTATGGGAAAACAAAAAAGTTATAAAAATTATTTTGTTTAATTTAATTTTCCTAGAGACTTTCTATGGAGGTCATAATAAAATTTCTTGGCTTTCCAGTGATGGAAAATTGACTTTCTAATAATGTTTTTTAAATGTTAAGCAAATTGTATAAAAATTTGATTCTACAAATCATTTGATATAGAATTTATCATATCCCTTCTATCTTTGTTATTTTGAGTGCGGTCGATTGAAATGTTCAAACGACCGCACATTATCTTATGGGGCAAACAATTTTTCAAAAACTAACAAGGATAAGTATCATATAATATAGATTTTATATTAGGATGAGCCTAGAATCCAAATTTTAAAAAAATATACAGGTGTTGAAACATTTTTGAATTATAAGAAAAGTCATTCACACTCCCCGGGAAAGCCGGAATATTTTTAACCTCCACAATAGGGTCATGAAAATTAAATTAAACAATAAAAGTTTTATAACATTTTTTGTTTTCCCATAAAACTGCATTGTGCGGTTTTTGGCATCAACCGCCATTTTCAAAAAAAGAGATAGGTATAGATATAAATAGAATATCAGAAATAATCCGTAGAACCAAATCCCGAAAAATATACAGGGTGTTCCATTAAAAATCAAAATTGATCTCGTTTCCGGTTAAACAAAAATATACACATGATATAATATCCAAAACGGCATCTTATGATATAATAGGGCATCTTAAAATTTGAAAGCCATATTTTTCATTTAAAAAATAAAGGGCTGGGTATATTTCGTTTCACCTATTTTATAAATATATATATATATATATATATATATATATATATATATATATATATATATATATATATATATATATATATATATATATAATTAATTCTTTAACTGACATGTCTTGTCAATTATCTTTTGGGTGGCAAAAAATAAAAATTTGAAATTTGACACACATGTGTAACTTAATTTATCTTTGAAAATAGTCATAAAAATATTAGTGTTGCCTTTTACAAAAATAGTCGCTGACGTCATATCTCAAATTTCTCAAATTTAAGACATGCTGTATAAAATTATATTACATGAAAAAGAACGCAATTACAAATACTAATCGACGTGTTCGAGCATATTTCCAAGAAAAAACAATTATTTAAATAACTCCAAGCTAGAGGCTCGCACTGTATAATATATAAAAAAATATATATATATATATATATATATATATATATATATATATATATATATATATATATATATATATATATATATATATATATATATATATAAGTATGTAGGAGAGAGAGAGAGAGAGAGAGAAAGATTTTATTTTTAGACTTAAATAAGGAAATATATTTTGTATGTTGTTTTTATAATTTGCCCTCTTTTTTAATAATTTATTTTTTAATGCTTGGGAAAAAGATAAACATCCTCTTGTTTTACATATCCTTTATTTTTATAAAAAATAAAGAAATGCAGCGAAAAGTTAATTTTTTCTTTACATTTATATTTTTAAACAGATTTCATCTGAAGAATTTTGCTTTAAAGTATATTTTATATTAGCAAGGGAAGTTTGGAAAGCGCAAGAAAAAAGGGGATGTCAAATGTCGCCTAAATATACTTTCACCATTTGCCTTTTAACTTGTTTTATTTAAGCCTTCGAGCCATATTAAGAAAAATAAATATTTTTACCCAGCAGTTTATGGAATGTCATCGAGGTCCCTGGAATGTCGCCAGATTTCGTAAATACTGCTTGTAGTTAATTTTTTTTTTCTTGATCATTTTCTATTTAAATAAAGGTTTTATTACAATTGCCAAACTACCTAAATTTCTTTTTTTTTTATTTTGGAAACTAGTCAACACATATACAAGGTAATTTAAAGTTATTCCCTAATATTAAAACACATACTTAGTATGCCACCAAAAGTACGATTTATCAAAAATGTCAAAATTATGATAAAATTATACTTTTTGACCATAACTAAAAAGTAGACAATTGTAATTTAATAAGAGTTTTTTTTGTGTCAGCTTAGCAGTTATTTATTAACGTACAAAAAATAAATTAAAAGACTTGTTTAATCCTGGGACACACCTTGAAGGCCTGAGTGTCTCAAGTGAACTAACACTTTATTTACATGAGACTTAAAGATTTTAAGGTTTGATGGAAAAGGAAAGACCTTTACAGGCAAATAATTTTAAAGCCTTTACACCCTAGGGCTAATTCCTTGTAGTAGAAGCCGTAAAAATACTTATGAAAGTCCAAAAGGTCCCTGACAGCTCGTCGGTGAACAAAAGTAAAATCTTCCTTGTAACTGTAGACTTATTAATAAGGCAAGCCGCTCTTCTTTGAATGGAATTAAGTATGTTAGAGTTGTGGAAAGCGCCATTTTTTGACATGGACACCATATAGGGCTTTTATTTAAGACACAAAGTAAATGGAATAAAAGAAAAGAAATTTCTATTGGCTTAAAAGAGAAATTTGAGATTTTTGAAGCTGCTGAGGCTATTAACATAATATGCTGGTGCCAGATTATTCTTAAGATTAGGATAACACCCACTAGCTTACTTGAATTCTCCTAAGTAGAGGAATAGTAATGGTAGACTGTTTTCGCGACAATGAACACGATATTTGATCTAATCCAAAATTATTGTAAAGACCTTTAAAGGGGGTATCTGCATTACCCTGCGCTTGCTTTTTAAATTAAGGTTAGTGTCTGGCTTAAGAAACAAAATATAAGAATAAAGGGTACTATTAACAGCAAAACTATAAATTGGATTAATCGTGGAAAAATAAAATTTTCCACTAAACTCATTATTTCTTGTTCCCAAAGTCCCAAACATGTAACGTTAATCTTACGCAAATTAAAAATGAAAAGCTTACATTGTGTTACTTTTGTGCAAATTTGTCATTTTTTTAAAACCACTTTAATTAATGTCAATTGGTTTTGGGTAATACTATGTTTATCAACTTGAAGTAGATATAATTATGTGCCATTTTCACGATTTTTAATACAAACAAAACTAATTAAACAAAAAAACTTTCACAATCAAAACTAAATAAAGTTCTTAAATATTTTTGAAACAATATAAAACGTAAGATTCCAGTGCTAAAATTCTAGTAAATTATTAAAAGTACATCAACACATTAAAACTTTTTCTTTTAAGCCACCCACTATGTATCTATCGTAGCATGGTGAGTTCCCTCGCTGGGGCCCTGAGCACTGAGGCCTAAGCCCATTATGCTCTACACCAACCCTTAAGCATACACAGGTTCCGTCACCCTGTACTTTCCCTTATGTATGCATTCCTTTTACACTGATATGGCGCTGTCATTTTGCTTTCTAGAGTCCCAATTTTTTCACTAGAAAGCCACGTACTAAGCTCAGTAACATTTTTTTTTAAAGTTTAGTCGTTTTCAGATTTATTTTTATTAATATCCACTAAGTGATTTGTGAACAATGTACTCACAGGTTTACGAATAACCCCATTTTAGGCTCGATTACCACGCTTTTTGCCCCGCTTTTAAATTCAACGCAAAAATAATTGTTTAATACTGTAAATCAGCGTCAAGTTCAAGTGCCCAATACGATTTTGACGTTTCACCGTTTACATGTCGCAGGCGTATTGTTTAATCTGGCTTTTTGCAAAAAGACTAGGTGTTTTGCAAAATGTCGGCGATTTAAACAATTCAATATATTTCTGCAACGAGGCTGGCTATTTTCAGGTGTTTTGCAAAATGACTAACCAGAGCTAGGCGGATTAAACAGTAATTAAATTCCTTTTAAGAATAACAAAACAGTAAATCTAGTCATTTTGAATAATTTGTCTTTCTCAAGATTTAAGTTGGAATAAACAATTTATCAGCGGTATTATTTTTTACTGATATTAATATTGTCCTTAAAAGTAGGGTCATCGGTGATTTCATCCATTCTTTTTTACTTTAAAAGGTAATAAAACAGAAACAAGTGTCTTGATTAATCTCGTACAATGACAAATAATGCATACATTTTAGGTTAGAAAAACCGCGTAAAGGTAGGTTCAACGTTTTGTGAAATCTGACTAGTCATTTGTAACAAAAATTACATAGTTGTTGTTGTTGTGCAGAAATGTATTGTTTAAAACACCGGCATTTTGTAAAACAACTAGTGTTTTTGCAAAAAGCCTGATTATTCAATACGCCTGAGACATATACATTTCTATACATATAATTGTTTTTTTAAGGCTGGTGCACATGTTGGCTTTTGCTTCTTGCAAGTATTGCGGCGTTTTACTCAAATTCAATTGGGACTAATGAAAAGATTGTTTTATTAGTCCCAACTCTTAACTACAAAAAAATTATCTATTGTGTCGTCGTTGTCACGCTTCCCCCCTGAAAATCGGGCAACACTAATTTTTATACTTTAATTTATAAAGGTAATTAAATAAAGGCATTACGTAAGGCTATTATCATTTTTTTTTAATTTACAATGTTTTAGGAGCCATATGTGTAAATAATTTCTGTCATTTATTTTAAATTTCCCAAGTTTAAATAACCTTTAAAATTCCCTTCTCATTAAGCAGATTTAACATATGTATCTCTACACAATAAAGCAAAACTTAATAAAGGTCACCTTTCTGGTAAATAGAACCAAAGATAACAAAAGGGATGCTCGGTATGCATTTTTAGGTCCTATTTTAGCAGCAAGAATAAATTATATTTTGGATATTTATTAAGGTAAGTTATTTTTCATAATACGGCAATTTTATTTTTAATTTATTTGCATAAAAATAAAATTTTGTATATAAAGTTGGAGGGTAGCTTTCAAGTAACTTTAACACAAGTAATTATAACATCTATAGCAAAAATTAATTACAAGTGTCATAAAATTAGCTTTCAATAAATCAAATTTTAAAACAAAAGAAGGGTAACCAAAGCGTTACAAGGGTCCTTTTTCATCTTAAAATAAATTACCCGCCTTTCAAGGAGATTAGGGTGAAATAAATGATATACTTAGACTTTTGATACTAGTTTTAAGTATAGTTACATAAGAAGACGAATTTTAGGCATTGTCATTTAGGGCTCACTCTAATAATTTATACCAAAAATTGATGTAATCGTTAAGAAATTATTATTTAATGCACGGAAAGGGAAAGTAAAAAGTAAGACAATGTTTAAAATTAAAAAAAAAGGTAATAAAGAATTTTAATGAGGACAGCTAATATACAATGCCATTAATTAGGCTCGGCGACAGGCAATATCTTTAAAATCGCTAGTCAGTTTTGAGAAGTAATTTAATATTATAAAAGAGCCAAAAAACAACCATAAATCCCCTGATAATAAGTTACTTTCGAATATATACAGAGTGACTTAGATCTTGTTTTTAAAATGTAAGGAGAATTTGGCTATGAGTAATATAGTGTAAAAATTAAGGCGTATATATGATTTTTTTTTTATTTATATTTATATATATATAATTATATATATATATATATATATATAAATATATATATATATATATATATATATATATATATATATATATATATATATATATATATATATATATATATATATATATATATATATATATATATATATAAAATATATATATATATATATATATATATATATATATATATATATATATATATATATATATATATATATATATATATATATATATATATATATATAAAAATATATATATATATATATATATATATATATATATTATATATATACATATAGGGTGTTTCGTAACTACGGTAGAGATCGAACGCTGCAAGAAGGACACCGATACGACACGGTCTCATATGGCAAACCCGTATAAAACCGTGACGTATCGGTGTTATTCCAACAGCGTTCGAAGTCTACGAAACTTCAGAGGGTGATTGTCTAGGTCGTTTTAAGAAAAAAAGTTCCTATCCTCCACCGGAGTTGCTTCGTTTCTGAGAAACAGGGCGTTGAAGTTTAAAGAAAAAAACGGTATTTATAAAATATCATAAATATCCTAAAACCGATTTGGTCGAAATTTGGTGCAGTTATTTGAATTAATAAGGTGCTTATTTAGCTTCAACTAGATTAAAATTATTAGCTCCAGTGGCGTCTCAGTGGGCACCACAGCCATATTATTGACGAAAAAAAGTACACCAATAATTTATACCAAAAATTGATGTAATCGTTAAGAAATTATTATTTAATGCACGGAAAGGGAAAGTAAAAAGTAAGACAATGTTTAAAATTAAAAAAAAAGGTAATAAAGAATTTTAATGAGGACAGCTAATATACAATGCCATTAATTAGGCTCGGCGACAGGCAATATCTTTAAAATCGCTAGTCAGTTTTGAGAAGTAATTTAATATTATAAAAGAGCCAAAAAACAACCATAAATCCCCTGATAATAAGTTACTTTCGAATATATACAGAGTGACTTAGATCTTGTTTTTAAAATGTAAGGAGAATTTGGCTATGAGTAATATAGTGTATATTAAGGCCGTATATAGGATTTTTTTTTTTGTTTAATAAGTAAGACATATATATATATATATATATATATATATATATATATATATATATATATATATATATATATATATATATATATATATATATATATATATATATATATATATATATATATATATACATATATATGTATATATATATATATATATATATATATATATATATATATATATATATATATATATATATATATATATATATATATATATATATATATATATATATATATATATATATATATATATATATATATATATATATATACATATAGGGTGTTTGTAACTACGTAGAGATCGAACGCTGCAAAAGGACACGATACGACACGGTCTCATATGGCAAACCCGTATAAAACCGTACTATCGGTGTTATTCCAACAGCGTTCGAAGTCTACGAAACTTCAGAGGGTGATTGTCTAGGTCGTTTTAAGAAAAAAAGTTCCTATCCTCCACCGGAGTTGCTTCGTTTCTGAGAAACAGGGCGTTGAAGTTTAAAGAAAAAAACGGTATTTATAAAATATCATAAATATCCTAAAACCGATTTGGTCGAAATTTGGTGCAGTTATTTGAATTAATAAGGTGCTTATTTAGCTTCAACTAGATTAAAATTATTAGCTCCAGTGGCGTCTCAGTGGGCACCACAGCCATATTATTGACGAAAAAAAGTACACCAATGACTTTTTCTTATAGTTTTTATATTTTTTAAGATTAAGCAACTAAAAATACAACTTTTTACTTTCTTGTGTTTTCTTCATATCTAGCTTCGTTTTCGAGAAAAAAAATAAAATCCACATTATCTCATTCTAAAAGCTATCCATGGACAACATAAAATAAAAACCAAAAATAAGCAAGTTCGACCTTAAAGTAAATGAGCAAAATGTCCACCTTCTCATAAAATACGGGACTGCAATCGATTTGTCATTGAGTGTCTGACACTTCAAAAAAAAAAAAACGATATTTAAATATCACAAATATCCTTAAACGATTTGGTGAAAAAATGACTTTTTTTTGTAGTTTTTTTTTAGAAAAAAAAAGACAAATCGATTGCAGTTCCGTATTTTATGAGAAGGTGGATATTTTGCTCATTTACTTTAAGGTCGAATTGTTTATTTTTTATTTTTGGTTTTTATTTTATGTTGTCCATGGATACCTTTTAGAATGAGTTAATGTGGTTTTTATTTTTTTGTCTCGAAAACGAAGCTAGATATGAAGAAAACACATGATAGTAAAAAGCTGTATTTTTAGTTGCTTAATCTTAAAAAGTATAATAACTATAAGAAAAAGTCATTGGTGTACTTTTTTTCGTCAATAAAATGGCTGTGGTGCCCACTGAGACGCCACTGGAGCTAATAATTTCAATCTAGTTAGAGCTAAATAAGCACCTTATTACCTTAAATAACTGCACCAAATTTCGACCAAATCGGTTTTAGGATATTTATGATATTTTATAAATACCGTTTTTTTTTAAACTTCAACGCCCTGTATCTCAGAAACGAAGCAACTCCGGACATATGTTCATAGAAACTTTTTTTCTTAAAACGACCTAGCCAATCACCGTCTGATGTTTCGTACCGTAGTTAGGAAACACCCTGTAGATACAGTGACTGCCAGAAAGTATGCGACATATGGAGAAAAATTTTATTATGACGTTTAGAAAAAAATCGATTTCGCAGATCAACTCTGCATCACTTAAAACCTCAGAAACAAATGAACGATCCTTATTGTCGTTTGTTATTTGGCTGTAAATTTTAATTTTGTTAGGTCGGTTGACCGAAAGTCCCCTTATTTGTCAAAATATTAAACAATTTTATAGGGATAAGTTGTTCAGAGTTTAATTCTATGGCCATGTGTAACGGCACATTTTTTTTTACTTTAGTAAGTTAGTCCTTTTCTCCAAAGAAAATTTTAAAAAATGGTATTTTTCGGGAACCCGAAAATATTAATTTTTACCGTTTAAACGATTCAATGTAATAATTAAAATGACTCCAAATAAAAAATACAATATTGAAGATTGTTCTCTGATTAAAATTATTATTTTTTAATTTCCAAAATAATTTTATTACTATTATACATATTTCCTGGAGAAAAAAAATTTAAAACAACTCTCGTAGATGGGTTTTAAGTACCTCTATTACATATTTCAACTCCATGCGATGTGCACAGTAGTTTTTCAGATCTTTTTTTAAATGAAAATTTAAAAAACCGTAAAAATCAATATTTTAAAGCTAAAATTTGGACAGATTTTATATTAGTTAGAAAGCAAACTTAGGGGTGAAAATCAACCACATCTAGACAAACGCTGATTTTTCATTCTTACCCGGCTACGGCCTTTGATCTAAAACAAATGTACGCATTAATTTTCTAGCAATAGTGCCAATGAAAAACTCTTTGACAAACATTCGGGTCAAACGGTTTAAAAAACACATCCCGTGATGTTATTTAACAGAGTTGTATCTTGAAAAATTATACCACCTTTGACACTTTCGCCTCGTTTTTTTGTTACCCTTTCCACGGTCTATTAGGCTTTAGCTGTTACGGCGTCCTTTTGAATTACAATTATTTTGGAACGGATTAAGGAAAAAAAATTCAACCACATAATAAAATTGTCTAAGTGAGGTTGATTTAAATAAGTACACACGTACTTTGCTTTAGATTTATTTTTGACTAATATTAGGGATGTTGCGTTAAAAAAAAACTTTTAGTCACTCTATAAATGGTGAATATGGTTTTCTGAATTATATCATTGATTTAACATTTTGGTAAGATATATGAGTGTTTTATTGTAAACGTAAATGCTTAAAACATATAAATATCTTTTTCGGTATATACAAATATTTACAGGGTATCCGGAAATAACGTTTCAATAATTTTATTCTAGGGGTGATTCTACTTGTGAAATTATAAAGAAAACTTCATATCAACATAGGTCCGCAAATGAGTCATAAGGTCGCTATGGCGATTCAAAGATGGCACGGGATATAGGTTTTATTTTATTATTCTGGAACCGTTTCAGATAGTCATCTTACTTCTGGCATATGAACTGCTTTTAATAATAGGCACTTTTCAGTGTTTTTACTAAATTATAATTTTAATCAAGGGCGTGGTGACAGGGGAGGCCCCGATTTCATTTATTCACATTTTTATTAAACGTCATATTTTGCAGTTTTCTTTAGAAATTCTGATTCCGCGATATAAATAATTAAAAAAGGTATTCCTGTTGAAAACTTGTCAAACTAGCCGTTTTCGAAAAAACACTTTTAAAAGAAAATAGTGCATGCATGATCGCCCAAGCAAAAGAGTATATTTTGAAAGGCGAGAACATTTTTTTTTAATTAAACTGTTATTAACACAATTATAATCAAATAAACTTTATTTTTAAACCGTATGTAAAATTCGTTTACCCGCAGAAATATGGCGTTTAATAAAAATGTGGTAAAACACTGAAGAGTGCCTACTATTAAAAGCAATACATATGCCAAAACTCAGCTGACCACCTAAAACGGTACCAGAGATATAAAATAGAGCCCCTATATCCCAGTTCCGTCTTTGATTCGCCATAGCAACCTTATGACGCATTTGCGGACCTATGTTAATATAAACTTTTTTTCATAATTAACATGTAGAATTATTCCCAAAATTATTCTAACGGGATTTCCGGACACCCTGTATAAATATATAGAGAATTTTAAGAAAATTAATTTTGGACTCGACGAAAGTTTTCGCCAAGAACATGCGTCATACCAATTTTATTTTATCAGAAAACCAATAAAGATAGGAGCATGCAAATACCATATACATAATTAAGTATATACTGTCAGGTAATGTGACAATTTTACTACTTTTGGTTTACCCAGAAATATTTTGAAAATTCATATGTACATGCACATTTCCAGTGGCGTAGTCAACCTTTCAGGGCGGGGGGGGCCAACGTTTAAAGGGGCGCTCTATCTCTTAAAACATTTTTATTAAAAAAAAAACACACAACAATAAACAAACAAATCTATATTTGAAACTTTAGGCCAGAAAGGAAAAATAATGACAATATAAAAAAATGTTCTTACCCAGCAGTTTTTTTAAAAAAATATTGTAATTTTTTGCTGTGTGTTGCGCTAACATCATTTTTTTTCACGATATTCCTTCCTGAACTCAGCACCTGACTTTTTTTTATTTTTATCCATTTTTACTCTTAAGTTTACCCTTGCATAGACAATAAACGACTAAATAACACCACAAAGAGGAGAATATGAGTACCAGAAATAAATAACATACGTTTGAAATCTGCCGATTTGCAATATTAAAAAATAAAGTAAACAATTCTGGAATATATCCAATACCAACACAATAAAAGGAAATGCCGCCACGAACGGACGCCGCGCTTAGCGGCTTTTCCGCGGTGTTAGTGCTTTTGAAGAGAATAACCGCTCCGATGACACTGTGGAACAGAAAAATTATTAACAAAAAGTGTGGACAATTATTATTTTAAAATATGACTTCTAAAAATTACACCAGCAAGTAAAAAATGTTTAAAGCACAGCATAGTATGTTGTAAATAATACCTGTTTTATATACGGTAGGTTTGTTTGGGCACAGGGGCGCTGGTCTAGAGGGGCGGGGGGGGCAGTCGCCCCCCCTGGCCCCCACCTGGCTACGCCACTGCACATTTCCCTCTTTATTTTACTTTGGTAACACCCTGTGTAGCTCTACTGACGACTCTATTTAATTACATATTTTACTTTGTAGAATTAAACATCACCTGCTGATGCAGCCTTTACCGGTAATGTTTCTCTCTAAAAATTATTTTGCCCAAAAATGTCATTAAAAAAAAAAAATCTGAGAGTGTGTTTTTAGTAGTAGTTAAATTAACAGGGATGTAACACCAATATGAAGTGATATTCTTACGCGTCCTCCGCTGGTAGATCACTTAAAATTAATGTGCTGCAATTCGTTATACAAAGTTTCGTATTAACATTTTACTTTGTATTTTTTAATATCTTGTCTAGCTCACCACCAATTTTAAAACAAAAAAATGTTATCGAGCTGATTTTCTATGTGATTACCGACATGCAAATTCCCCATTAACTGATATTTTAAGTGTCAGGCATTTTCACCTACCATAAAATTTAGAAAAGTTTTAAACAGATTGCTTTTGTGTCTGTATTTAGTCAGTAACTTACAAGAAGTTGTTGCAAATGAATAAAGTTCATCTTTTTTTTTGTTACATATTTTCCAAACAAATATTTACCTAAACTTTCCAGGGCAAAGAAAGCATTAACCCTTTAACATAATTATATTATATTATATATTATTATCTGTTGTCTTTACTTTACTTTAAAGACAATTTGTCTATTCGAAAATAAGGAATAAATAAACAAGAAAAAAATGTTGGGCACACTGGTGATTTATAAAATGCTATACATTCGTCTACTTAGTGACTTTGGGAGAGGCCAAATTGTATGTTTAAGTGAGGCAAGTGTGATGGTATGGAATGCCATTAAATATGGTAGCAGGACTCCTCTGGACTTTATTAGAGGTAACATGATGATTCTTTGGTACATTTAGGAAGTAGTTGGCCTTGCGTATCTTGTGATGAATCAAAAGCCAATTTCAATTAAGACAACGCTTGATCACATGTCCAGGATCGAACCAAATGATTTGCTTAGCATGGCTTCCAAGATCACCTGATTTATCTACTATTGAATATGTGTGTGACACTCTACGTCGCAGATTATTAAAATTAAAGCACGGCGCTCAGACTCTGGCAGCACTTGAACAGATCAATGCCCAGAGTGTATAAAAAATTATATTTCTTTAAAATATTTATTAATTTAATATGCCCATTGCATATATATTTTTATTGGCTGAAAGCAACCCTTTATGTTTAAATCATACTCCTGACAAATATTTTTTTTATAAAAAGTTCTATAACAGAGCTACAAGCATTTAAAATTTAAATGTGAAGCTAGAGAGCGAGAACAGTATTTACATTACAAGCTGCTAACCACATATATTCACAATACCTGATTGACAGAGGCTACCGGGGTTTAGATTCAATATTACATCACGGATAAGAGCGATGTGAATAATATACCAAGTGAAGCTAATCTGGATATTGAAACACTTTTGATTTTTCATTAGTGGATAACTGCCGCTTTTATTTGTTTATTTAGGAAATAGAACACTACAAACAGTTCATTCAACTGTCTGTGTATGTTGACACAACACATCAACAAAAAACGTATTGCATTGCTTTAAAAATTCAGTAACTATAATTTCAACAACAAAAAATGTTTTGTATTGGTTTAAAAAGTCACCAATTATTATTACTTATCACGTGTTTTTCTTCAACGATAATAATGAACAGATATTAAGGCTTCAACCTGCTTCTTTTGAAATGTATTATTTTTCTTTATGGTAATTGTGATGGATTTGGATGGTGTGATTAGCCGTTACATTTATTATGTTGTCAATTTAATTGACAATAAAACGATTAATCTTAAATCTGACTTAAGAAACGCGATGGTTTTTTTGTTTTTGCTCTAAATAAAAAAAATTACGAATCCAAAAAAAAACTAATATTTGAACTTGACAACACTTGTGTCGGCACAACGTATCTTGGTCTGCCGATAAATTTAAAGGGCCAGACGTAAACTTTAAATCGTAATTATGCCGAAACTATTTTTTCTGAGAAAAGGTTTTTGAGAAATGAGTCTTTAATAGGCAAAACAAGGGATCTAACGTGTTTTTAGATTAAAAGGAATGTTATCCAATGGGCTCATTCTGTCATTGATCATCTGATTTGGCTAAATACCCAATTATTAATTGTCTGCTTTACATATAAAAATAAAATTTATTAAACATATTTTAGATAAGTAGGTGTTTACCTTTCTTTGTTAGTTAGTAGATTTCTAATTTTACTTCTTTTTAACTATAAAACAAAGACTATTATTATTAAAAAAAATAAATCGATCAACAAAATAAACTAATTTTATTCAAGACCAAGACATACTTTTTATTCTAAACCGATAACAAGCTGAGTCTTAATATGGCGATCAAAAAATGATAGTGTTAAAAGAAAATGTCATGATGTAAAATTAGGCAGTTCTTTGCTGTTGGCCTATCAGGAGCGACGAAAATCTTCGAATGTTATCTGGTATATAAAAATAAAAAACCCGAACGTCTCTTTTTTAATGTTTTAAAATTGCTTGAAATAAAACGTTTAAATTAAAATAACTTTACCTTCTCAAGTATTAATTAAACAAGTAATAGTGCGCCAGTCCAAGTATCACAGCGCAAATTGTGTGTATTTTACACAAATGTTTCGGGGTGATTTCTCTTTATCATAGCTGTGTTATTGTTTCACATAAAGATATAAGATTAGGTATGTAAATTCACATATATATTTTAATCATCTGTAACAAAATTGAGAAATTTATGTTTAGTAGTTTGTGGGATATTCGATTTTAAAAATCGCTCACTTTACTCCTGACTGACTAACTTACTCATTAACTTATCAAAATTATGAAATTTGATACGTAGGTAGGTTTAAGAACACAAGAAAAGCAAAAATTCTGAAAACTGCACATTTTCACGCGTAACGCGCTGAAACAGGGGCGGTAATATTGTATATGAGCGGTATATTTTGGGGGTATTTGAAAAGTTTGCAATCTGATTGAACCTGAGATTCCAAGGTCATCATTGTCTTAAAATGTAACATGCAGGCAGGATTTTATTATTTAAACTGAAAGAAAAGGAAAGAGATCTACCCAAAACACATATCTAAAATAGGGGCCAAGTTCCTATTCAAAAATCTCGGCCTCTTACAGAACTGAGATCTAAAATTAGACCAAGTTCTTTTTTGACTTGAGAGTTTTGTTACGGATCTCTCTCTATTTATAAAAAAAAAACTGTCTGTATTGATAAAGAAAGAACATTTGTTTACACGGGCATATCAGTACAAAACTTACCAAGTCAAATCAAGTCTAATTTTGGATTAGAGTTTTTAAGGGGCCGATATTTTCGGATATAAACTTGGCCCTTATTTTACATTACAAATGTTTTTGGTATGATAAATATCTTTATGATGTTTTGGTTTGCTCAAAGTGGTTATCAAGTTAGCTTAGATCAAATTATCGTTGCTGTATTTTATTGAAATAAATATCACAGCATAAAATATAATGCTTTTACCAGCATTTACAAATAATTCTAAAAGTTTAAGTTTCGTGCCAAATCGACCTACTTATTTTGTGGCGAAAAGCTTATATGCGATCAAATATAAAAGAGTTAAAATAACAAAAGTCCAGAAAATTGGTTTTTGCTTTTTTCACAGAAGATGTAATATTTATTTAAATAATAATTTGAAAAACCAGATTGAAATATAAAATAAATTAGAAAAAGCTATTTACGTATTTTTTTACATACGTACCAGGCGGCCGTCATTTCCATAAGTAATATTTTGAAATTCGTTACAGCTTTATGATTGAATTGTTATCTTGTATTTTATTTATAGGTGTTATATTGCAAAATTAAAAACACTATACAAAAATAAACATTTTTCTTTTGCCCTTCGAAATAAAAATGGTTGTTTTTAAATATGTAAAGCATGTTAATTTTAAATTTAAAGTCCCTTTGGCTCCATCACGTAATACTGTTTAAAAGCATATATTAAACATGTTATATTTAAAGATGACTATAAGGTACCAAAATTTCTTATTTTGTATTAGATGTGAAACAAATAAGAGAAACTGATTCTTACCACAACAAAAAACAACATTACAAATGCAAAGTTATATTGAATCTTTCTAAAGTTAAAACATTTACAAAAATATATGAACTTACATGCTTTAAAACGATTTTCTTGGGATCTTTCGGCTATAAGTAGCTTCTAGAACATCTTTAAGTAGTAGCCAGCAGTAGACGCAAGCATATTTACGGTATTTTTTCCTTGGTACCGTGTCTCCATTTAATCACTGGCCTCTCTATTGTTGGTAAGAAAAAAATCCAAATATAAATAAATAAAATGAATTTTTAGGGATATGGTACATGCCATCGATTTGTATGCATCTAACAAGTCTTTTTTTAAATCCCTATAGTTGTCAACCAGATATTATATGGTTGACAACTGGCAGATAACTTCCTAATAAATTCTTAAACACCAATTTAAAGGTACTTTAAGTTCTTTTTTCCACCGGTGCCAAGTTTCTCCAGAAGCATTATCTCTCAGAAATTCCCTTTCCGATTTTCGCCCCACTTAATTTTAGGAATTTCTTCTTAAGATATTGCAATCCTCCTCCTGATTAGCCCATTGCCTTAACATTTTTTTATATTAATCCCAATTTTATATATAATGGTATTAATATATTTTTAAAAAGATCAGCAAGCGGTGGATATTTCACACTTTTTTCTCCAGGTTCTTGTGTTGTTCTTACAGACCAATCCTTTACTTCCCAATGTTGTTCTTTGTCCAAACTGTTTTACTTACATAGGAAGCAACAATACTAAGTGAAACTAGGCTGTATTCCCGTCAGCATTTCTATAACTTTAAGATCAGCCGACATTTGCCAACCATGCCCTGTATAATTTAAAGCGTCGAGAAAGATTTCCATGTTTTCATAGATTTCTTTAAGGAGCGTAGAATAGGCCACTGGTACCAAGAGATATGTATTTCCATTATGCAGAAGTACGACTTTTAAACTCAGTTTCGAGGAATCTATGAATATGGCACGTGTTTTCTTCCTAGTTGAAACATTTTTCCACTAACATCGTTGCAATACACCATATCGCTACTTTATGAAAAGCAGGATAAAAGTTGTAAAGTACGCTTTCTGGAATAGGTTATTTTTACGTCTGATTGTAAAATATACCAGCCACTTAGTCGGAAATTCAAAAGTTTGGATTGATCTTTGCTAAGTTTTAAATCTCTTACGAGGCCATTCAACTCACTTTATGAAATCAAATAATGAAATTCTTTTGCTGCAGCAGACTTCAAATTGAAATCAAAAATGGCATGTTTATTTTTCGATGAGAAACCTGCTATGTTGGTAAGGCAAAAGTAGCAGTCTGTTATGTAGTTTCTTGGTTCCCTCTCTATTATTGTTACAGCAAACGGCATCGATTTGTGGATTCCTTTAAATCATTTGCTTCAAATTCTTTTACAGTTGGTGTAACACTTATGAGAGCTGCAGTTCTTATCCTGATCGCTTGATTTGCAACCAAAATATAATTTGTAAGCTTTTATAATGAGTAAACTTATGGCCTTCCGTCGGTGTTTTTTTTTTGTAAATTCTACACACACATAACAAAATAAATTTGCAGACGTCTTACACTGCCGACGAGATATTACACAATTTAAAATGTAAAATTAATAACTATAAATAAGCACTCGTGGGCACTCTATTCCATTTAACGTTTGACATTTAACTAAATAGCAGCCTACTCTGGCCTATCACCTTAACCCGAGAAGACGGACGCAATATCTAGTACCCGCCAGGACCAGGTTTGTGGTGCTTTATTGAAATAATGATAGGATTATTTACCCCATTATATATGTACCCAATTTTTAAAAAATAAAATCATTGAAATGCATAGAAGATATACAGGTATGGTAAATTGCATATAAATAGCATACTTATTATAGTACTCACAAAAGGTGGGTGATAGAGCAAAACCTATATTATTTTCGTGTTTTCCCTCATAGAAAAAATACAAAAATCACCTAATAAGATATCAGAAGAAATTTTACTCTTGGACATTGTCATTTTTATGTAAAAGAGAAGACTGTTTTAATCTGGCTTTGAGCCAGGAAGGGACGTCCTCAGAAAGTGCATAATTTAAAGTCTTTTACAAAAATATTTTAAGACTTGCAGACATTCTCGCTTTGCGACAATTGGTTTAAAACCAAGTTTTCTGCCGATTGAAAAACAGTGTTATATCTGGATTATTAAATCAAAAAAATTGTTGGCAAGTGAACAGAGACTTTAAATGGGTTAAAGAATATTATTTAGAAAAGCGCAAAATAAGATAGATGGTTGACAAAAGTGTATAATATATTTGTAAAAGGTGGTCTTCGCTTATTTTAGTTTTGGGGGCCAGGGCTGTTTAGTGGTCGACAAAGTCTACAAAGTTTCATTGTGTACTTTTATATATTTTGACCCGCCGAATTCGAATTTCAAAATGCCTATGCGCCAAGAATGACGGAAATTTGTTATAAACAATTTAATTGCGTAGAAAATACTCTATAATTGATATCAATGTCTAAAAACCGCCAATCGAGTAATTAAATTATTAGAAACAGTCCAGTGTAAGGAATAAAAGTTTGCTAATAAAGGTGCAGGCTGCTATTTAAGTCTTGGTCAGAAAAATTAAAGAAACACTTTACCAATGACCTTTGCCACGTTAAAACATCGTTGGTAGGTACTTAAGCTTTGTACAAGGAAGGTTGTCCTTAAGTTAGAAAAAAACATAAAAAGTGTCAATACCAATCTAGAGCGGAATGTACCTACTATTAAGTAAAAAAAAATTTTTTTTCGGCGATTGTTTATTTATGAGTATTATTAACGTACACAAAATCATGCAATAATAGCTCCCATTAATGCACGATTTTCTATTAATTAACAATTATAGTATAGGCAACTTAAAATACACGCATTTAGACATTTAGTCTATTTATAACCTTGTCATTTCAATAATAACCTTTAAAACATCTGTCAAGTTGGTTGCCTAAAACTAAAATACATTAAAAAAATTCGATTTTTACAATTAAATAACAAAACGATAGCTGAAAAAACATGTTGTAACTAATTTCGGCAACAATTGGCGATACCTGGGCGTTAAATGGGCTCGATCATTATTCGCCCATATTAATACCCTGTTGGTTAAATAGCTATTAGGGCTACTTTAACATTCCTAGTAGCATTTTTGATAATTCCTAAGGGTTTTGGGTCACGTGGATATATTATTACACATATTTTTTTTATATCTACATTAGTTGGGGATGTTTTACATGTTTATAAAAAATAACCCTGAAGTTTCAGTACTCCTATAGGATATTGAGGGGCATGGGTTCCAGAAGCATAAAAAGAGTAAAGACACAGAACGAGTTTGTACGCCACAATCATCGCCCAAGCATGTTGGGCTTAAGAAATTAGTGCAATTTGTCTATCGGCAAATGGGAAGTATTGGACTTTTACCAACTGACCATACTGAGTACCTACGACTTGAACTGTGGAAAATGGACAAAATTGGTTTAAATAGTGCAGAAAATAAATATTGTGGCATCGGGTCCAGCTTTAATTCTGCTGGAAATTAGTTATTATTTATTTATCATTTTTTACTGCCATTACTTATAAGCATAAATTTTTCCTAATTATTATCAGAGGTAGCATAAGGGCACATTAAAAAACAAATATAAAGCTATACCATTTCTAGTATCATGACATTAAGGACGACGGGCTAATTATTAAAACTTAACAGCAAGTAGGAAAAACTTTTATGGAAAAAGTAATTAAAAGAAAAATTCATAACTTTAAATTAAACAAAATTTTTATTACTAGAGCCCGTTTGCATTTTTAAATCATAATTTATTAAATATAGGTTACTAATCTAGACATTAACTGTCAAATAAATTAATAAATATATCTTACTTAATTCCTGGAGATTCCAGCGTGCATCAAAACAACAAATTACGGCGTGAATGTAGCTGCTAATCCATCTTATTCAAAAGTGATTAATTGTTGAGTTAACGTAAAAAGGGTTCTAGTTTTACTATAATTATTTTCAAACTGACTGGATGCACTTTATGTACGGTAACTTTGTTAGTATTTTAAAAGCACTTATACTGTTTAGAATAACGTAAAAAATTATAAGCTATTACACCTTACAGTACTAGTTAAAATTTTTTTTTTATGGGAGTTGGCTGCTCGAAGTTAAATTACAATAAACTGTGACACCGATTGGTTTTATTGCTTCTTGGGTTTTTAAGATATTTTTGTTGTCATAAGTATTGTTTTATTTGTTTTGCTTACAAAAGATAAAATAGGTAAGCATTTTTAACATTAACAATATGGTCACATTGATCTTTAAGAAAACAATGGCAAGTATTCAAATGTTTTTTTTTTGGTTATAATTTGTTTGTGTATGTTTTACCAATAATCCCACTCATTTTGCACTCTAAGGCAATGTTATAATTAATATTTCTTCTGGTTATTTTTTGGTTCATTTGTATTTGTTTTTTGTCCAAGCAATATATTTTACCGTTTAAGTTATGATACACCTGGAACTAAAATACCTTTTTTTCTATGTCACAAGAATTGTATTTATGGCTTCATAGATTTAAAAAAAATGTTTTTTGCATAGATAAATATCGCTTGTCTGTCTTTTACATCCTTGGTGTTGGTATTATAAAATATTGTTTGGGTTACCCGTCAAACTTGCCAAAGGGAGCGCTTAGGTCCAGGTCCCAGGATATAGTCTCGTGCCCTCCCAAAGTCAACTGATTCGTATATACCCGCAGATCACCTTAAATAAAAACTTAAAAAAAACCTTTAAAATTCCATTAACGTCTTTGTAGCTAGTCGGTCTTCATTTTCAAGATATAGCATGTACTTAAAAATGTTAAAAAATAAACAATAAAGAATATTAAAATAATTTAAATTTAGCTCCAAAGCACTTAAGAAATTATAAGAACTTTTTTAAACATAAGACATTGGAGTTAGTGTCACAAAAAAATTATGACATTAATTGTGGAAAAAAATTATTGAATGTAATTAATCGAAAAAATAATCGTGTATTTTAGGACCAAGGGTTTACTAAAATCAAAACTGTGATAAATCCTGGGATCTTAAATATTTTTTAGTGCACTGGCTTTACACAGGCTTAACAAAATGAAAAACGGTTGTAATTTCTAGAAATCAGTTGTTACTCCCCTTTTTATTCACCTGGATCTTAGTTAAGTATACTTTGTATAATAACCGTTTGACTTAAAGATTTACTTATCATAATCATGTTACCATATTAAAAAAAAAATACTTTATGAGTTTATCTGGTATATGATTATTAATAAAGTTAACTTTCAAAGTATGTTGCTTTGCTATAATTATTTTTAAACTAATAACTAAGTGCACTCTATAAACGAGCACTTAATTATTATTTTAAAAGCATATTTTATATTATTTTATTATTGTTTACAAAAGTCCATTTAACTTGCTTTTTAAATAGGACAAAAACATTATATAAGTAATATATTGAATAAAAAATTTAACCGTATTATAAAGTAATAAAAATAAAAATAAAATTTACAATTTATATTTAGTGGAAATACTGTTTTGTGACGTACATATGGATCTTTGTAAAGTTAAATGTTTTGCCCACATAAAGGCAAATGTAAAACTTGTCTTTAAAAACTAAAGTAAATACTTAATATGCTGCTAAATGCACGATATATGCTAATTAAAATTTAAAAAAAAACCTTTTACTGTACATAAACATAAGCCATTTTTATAAATTTCAAAAGAGGCAAAACCAATTAAACAAAAAAGTATGAATAACAATACTAAATAAAGCAAAAAATAACAACAAAACAAGAAATGAGTAAAAATTTAGATTGCTGCTTTGAAGCTTTATTGTCAGCCAAGTTATATTACCCGAAGTACGCGACTGAAAATTATTTGTTAAAAAAGTTTTTATTTTTTTAAGAAACCCATTTAGAAAACAATTTTAAATTTGTTTTTGTTGATATCGACTAGGCCATTTATGGTTAATATACCCTTAAGTTTTTAGAGACAAATCTTAGTTGCTATTAGAAATAACTAGGATTTTTCTCCTATTTGAAATGATCTTTGCTTAGATACACCTTTGGAATAGTAAACAAAACAAGAAAAAGATTTTTTTATTATAAAAACGAACAAATATTTCGGTAAGTGATCTTAAAAAAAAAATCTAAAATTAGTTATAAGGAGTAAATATTTAATAAATTATTTTATTACAGAAATAAAATACATACAGAATAGTTGGTGTTTATTAAGGACAAAGAGAAAAGCTGAAGAGATGTAATTTTTTATTATTTTCTTATTTGGCTCATAAAATATTTTATGGCATAACATTATTTTTGAAATTAAATAGCTAATAAAGCATTTACTTTATTGTTAAAGAAAATATAGTATTTTATTAATTAATTAGTTTATTGATAATAAAACGGTATAAATTTTTAATAACTTTTTAATGAATATTGCCCGTTATGCTCGCATATAATTGTAATGATAAAGATCATTAAAATTCCATTAACATTACCTTTGATGATGTTTGATAATCAAAGTATTGCATAGTTTTAATATTTATTTTATATACCGGGTGTCCCAAAAGTAATGGGACACAGAGCAACAGCAGATTCCTTAGGTCGAAATAATGCAGTTCTTAACACGCTGATCAAAAGTCTCCACGGGCACAAAACCCAAAAACCCCTCTAACTACCCCAAAATCAGCCTTAATAGTCGTTTGGGATTTGTATACCATTAATGGGGATTTTGGGGAGGTTAGGGGGGTTTTTGGGTTACTATCACCACGCAAAGTTTAAAAACAATTGGCCGAAACCCATTTTTCAAAGGAAAATTACGGGGTCCTTTAAAGTGCGTTGGTCTCGAAAACAGTTGCTCCTACAGACCTAAATGAGGTAAACATTTTTGACGCAGCAGGAATTATAGTAACTTCTTTTTTAATAAACAGGTCAATATAGTAAGCTTAAAACAAGTCATGCCATCTAAAATAAGTGGGGTAGGCCGTAGCTGTCGCCCTCTACTAGCAACATCAAAAGCATGGACGAATTTAAATTTATCGCCTCAAAGAACCCTTAAATCCCTAATTTTGACCGCTATGTCTTTTGGATAAGAAATAATTATGAAAAAATGAAAACAAAATTAAGAGTTTGATACCCTGTATTTTAGTTATTATCAACTGTGGGATAAGGCAAGTTTACGTTGATTGCATTATTTCTACCTAAAGATTCTGCTGTTTCTCTGTGTCCCATTACCTCTGGGACACCCTGTATATTAAAAAAATGTAATCCATATATGTTATTACTTATGAGGAAAACAGGGAAACCAGAAATAAAATTATATTTATTGTTAAATTTAATTAAAAATACAAAAAAAACATGTAGTTCCAATAATAACGCAGCTATTAATATTCTTTTTTATATAGAATACCTAGCATAATATGTTATGTTTAAATTTTTTATGATGTTTTAAAATGTAATTTATGTGTTGTTTTTAAGACATTTTTAAACCTAGTAGTAAAACGAAAATTTTTAATTATTTGACCTAAAAAAATAATTCACTTTTTTTTTTAGTTTGGTATATCGTTTCTATAAGGGGCAATTAATAAAGCTAACAATGTCTAGGGTATAAAGAGAGCATATCATCTACATATTTTGTTTATTTTATAACTACTTGGGGAATGTTATTAGATAGGTAAATTTACGATGTTATTATCCCACACAATTTATACGTGTGAAACAGATTATACTAAAAAACAAGAGACTATTCCAAATGCAATACATAGATAGCTTTTTTATCATTATAACAGCCCACGAAGGCTTCTATGAAGGCCAACTTAGGTACTGTAAGTGCTGGGTTTTTAGATTTTTAACCAATTTTATCCCCCAGTTTCGTCAACGTTTGTCGAAGTACTGAAACATGTATTACGGACGTTGTACCAATAACTACCAGCATGACCAAGATTCGTACTCGAACTGGGCCGATCCAAATCCGCCATGTCGTGTTTTGTTTGTTTACATTAAGTTAACCCAATTTCAGTGCAGCAAACTATCGAATTATTGGAATTTGTGTAAAGTTCATTGAAAAATTCCGAATTGCAGTGTAAAAAATTGCCATAGCTTCAGTAAAAAAACAAAAAATAACAATACTTTCGTATACCAAAAGACGAAGGAGCTAAGCAGTGGTTTTGTATTTACTAAATTTATACTAAATCAAGTCTTTTAATTTTTTTTGTGGTCAAACAAATGGGTGGCCAGGGGGTGCCCGCAGGGAAAGGTTCTATCCCCCTGCTGTGGTCGCTCCTGGTGGATGACCTGCTGGCCATACTCTCTCTCCGGGAGATCGATCTGCAGGCATATGCAAATGATCTAGTTATTCTTATTAAAAGAAACTCTAATGAGATGATTTCTAACATCCTTCAAGAAGTACTAAACACCACACAAAGCTGGTGTCAAAGGAAAAAAATGACAATATACCCTCATAAAATGGTTGTTGTCCCCTTCCGCCAAAAGAGAAACCTGGACAACTTAAGACCATCAACTCTGCAAGGTGAAACAATACCATTTGCGAAAGAAGCAAAATATCTGGGACTAATCCTAGATAGCACTCTTAGCTGGAATTCGCATCTGGAAAAGGTCACCCGTAAGGCAAGCCTATCTTTCTGGACATGCCGCAGGATTTGTGGTAAATCCTGGGGCATGCAATTAAAACAGATGTACTGGCTATACGTGATAGTCATAAGACCAATGATCACGTATGGCTCTGTGGCATGGTGGCGCAAGGGGCAACAGGCTGAGCCCAAGCAAAGCTATTTAGCCTACAGAGACAGGCCTGCCTAATGATCAAGGGCGGCCGTGGAAGCCCTCCCTGGTACGGGGCACCTCCCTCGCATGGGGGTTTACATTTTTGGGGAGAGAGGAGGCAAGGTAGCAAAAACTCTAGCAGACCAAGAAAATCGTCTGGAATTGCAAGGATGCGCTGACCAAACAGGGTCAAAGCAACAAGGTTACCCTACTGTGGTTATCTGGACATACCGGCCTAGAGGGTTATGAATCCGCTGACCTCCTTGCCAAAAGGGAGGTGGAGACAAAATTCACAGGGCCAGAACCGGTCATCGGTATATCTTATAGAATGGCCAAGCAGTTCATATCAACTTGGACACAAAGAAATAACCTTCGGTACTGGCATGGACTTCCGGGTCTCAGATACTCGAAGGCCTTTATAAGCCCACCGAACCAACAATGTACCGTCAAACTACTGGAGTAATTAAGGGTACACCTTAAAACTCTAGTAGGACTGTACACGGGACACTGCAGGTTGAAATACGACATGCACAAGATCGGCCTAGCGGAAGACGCCGAGTGCTGCATGTGCATGGAGGAGGATAAATCGGCAGAATACATACTATGTTCGTGCCCAGCAATGGCACGACTCAGATTCGCAATGACACCTTGCCGGGGGGAGGTGAAAGATCTCTCTTCCAACAGGATCATCAGATTTATTAGAAGTCTGGACCTGTTGGGAGAAATATAAAAGGGTGTGAGCCACAATAGACCGAGCGGTCGGGGTGATAGGGTGTTATACCTACTAACTTTAAACCTAACCTAACCTAACCTAACCTATTCAGACACTTCATACGTAGATTATAAACCACACACTGGGAATTATAAAAGGCATTTAAATAAAAAGTTTAAAAATACTTAACAAGTATAACGCATAGAGAAGAAATTGAAAAGTGTTTTAATTTAACAACCTCTAAAAGGGTCTAAAATGACATTTTTTAGTAAAACCAGATAGTTAATACAAAGTTAATTCAGTGCGATCCGCAAATTAAAGGCTATCAGTGAAAAATACGTTAATGCCTTAACCTGGCATATTGAAGTTTTTCTTTACTAATAACTTTATAAAAATACATTTGTACTTGGGTCACAACACTTACTTTTTCTTACACATTACCCCAATAAATGTTTAGTGCGAAATAGGCTATTAAAATATTTTTAAACAAAACATTTTAGTATGCCATTTACTAGCTTTATCAGATCTAAGAACGCTTGTTTAGATGACCAGGCAAATAAAAGTTCCTGGAAATAAAAATGTCAATAAAATAAAACCAATTCGGCCTAAAGGTAATAAAAAGTATCGACCCATTGTTTTAATTAGATAATGATATCTAAAATATTCTGTGCTATTTATTTTACTACCTGGTTACATGTAAATAGAAAAGCAAATTAATAAAATACTGTAAAAATAAATGCTTAAATAATAAATTAAAATTTGTATGTAAAAAAAAGGGGCATAGGTATCAGTGTAAAATTTAAAATATATATATTAAAATTATTAGAAATATAAATCTTGAAAAAACTAATGGTAATATAATTCGGGAATTTTTTTTAATAGGGAAGGAGTAGTAAGCGCCTGCACTTGGTAAACTCAATTTATTCATAAGAAAATAATTTGCTCTTAAGCATTTGTGTTTATGTTATTTGATACTGTCAGTAATTTTAGAAATGGTAATTTTCTCTTCTTTTTATTTTACAGTCTCCAATTTTCTTATTTTTTGTGTTCTCTCTTATTTTCATCTTTAATTAGACTCACATAAAACCAGTTATTTTTACAGTGAAAGTTATAGTCCGGGAGGCCACCGCAAAAAAACCAAGTCTATGCCTCATCTCAGCGGGTTTAAATTGAAAAATCGGTTTTTTTAATATAACTTGAAAACTATTGATTTTAGAAAAAAAAATAAAAAATCCAAATTAATGGCCTAATAAAACTTCGTCAGTTTTTTTTATAAATTATTTTGTAGCCCTTTTAGTTTTTGAGATAATAACGATTTAAATTTAAAATAAAAATTCAAATATATTAAAAACTAATAAAGTAACGAAAAATTGTAATAAACAAAAATATGCCTGTTAGTTCTAAAAAAAAGATTTTATACATATTTTTTACAAAATAATTATTACAGGTGATGTAAGCAAAAAATTGATTTTGTCCTCTAAATTTTTTGCTAATAACAATTTTTTTTGGTTTTACCATCGGTTTCGCTATCACCACACTTGGGAAAAAATTAAAGCGATATTTTCCTGCAAATGGCGAACACTATATTTTTTGTACAACTTTAAAAATACAATAATGTTGTAATAATATTGTACTGATTACAACTCAGTGATAAAAAGAAGCTTTTAACGTAGTTAGCATCATTTCAAAGCTCCGACATTTAACCACTGTCGTTGTCAGGGTATATATTTAGTTTTTAGATATTTTGTAAATAAAAAAACTATTTGTAGTTAAGAAAAAACTATTTGACAAATTAAATATGTCAGTTAGTTTTCCGATGGTTATTGCAAAAGCAAATATTGCCTGTATATTATATTTTTAACGATAAATTTAAATCCCTTATTGGAAAATATTTTGACAGCGGATTTTCTCTCTATTATAGCTATGGAATAATGTTCGCCTAGACACGAATTTCATTATATAGTCTGATTGGCGGAATCTTTCGGGAAAAATTTCTAAAGTATTTGGAAATCAATGTGAAAAATGTTATAAGAAAAATAAAACAACTTTCCAATGACATTCCTAATATTAAGTATATTTACCACGTACGGATCGTTTTTAGAAATAGTTAGAGATAATATTGACAATTTTATTAGTCATTTATCCTTTGCAGAACAACACCTGCTTACATTTTTTTAACAGGATTTTAAATGCTAAATTGGGTAGTCTGTTGGTTTTTGATAGTTTAAGTTTTAAGTAATTTAACGTACAATAAATAAAATATACTTTTTTCTTGGTCAAATTTCAGTTTCAAAAAGTAGTAATTTTGCAAAACTGAAGAAACATTTTGTCATAAACATACAGTAAAAAAAACCAAAGCAATTTATTTAATTCATCTACTTTAACAAGATTCTGATACAACAAAAAGTGATTTTAGGTCGCTGATGGTAGAGAAAATGTATTATAATAATCTGCATTAGCCCAATGTTATTTACAATGGGGTATGCTTGAAAAGGTCAGAGGGTCCAGGTCCTTAACTTTTTAAAACCAATCAAATAATTTTGTGAACAAATAAAATCTTCAAATATTTATATATACACTGCAACGCAAAATTAAGGGTAATCGTTTTCTTAACAGTGACTTTAAAGTAAAATAATTTGGAAACAAACAAATCATTTTTAATTATTTTTTTTTAGATTGAAGGTACATCAATCTATTTTTAAATTATGTATTGGGGAGCATTTTTTTACAACGAAGTTTATTTGTACAGGGTGAAATATATTGGTGTCTTAGAGAAGGTTTTTTATTTCACGTATGGGAAATAGGTGAAACCAGTCAAACTTTAGTTTTTCCCTAGTGTACAAGGCACGGACGTAGCTATAGCTTTAACAAGGGAGGGGCCCACAAAGAGGAAATTTATGCTCTACTAGAGAAAAAGCAAGTTGCCAAGGCTAGTAAAATACTCAATCCTAATCCATTCCTAGATGCTGATGAAATTCTTTGTGTCGGGGGAAGGCTGCAGAAATCGCATCTGTCATTTAACTCCAAACACCCTGCGATTTTGCATTCTCATAGTCACCCTAGCAAATTGCTTATTAATGATGCTCATTGGAAAACCCTACACGGCGGAAACCAGCTAACATTAGCTTACATTCGGCAAATGTACTGGATCGTCAATGGGAAAAGAACAGTCAAAACTAACATTGAAAAATACATAAGGTGTATTCGATTCAAGGCCCAGACAGCCGAGCAATTAATGGGAAAACTTCCGACAACGCGAGTTACACCATCACAACCATTTTTCCACTCTGGAGTTGACTACGCTAGACCATTACAAATCAAGACGCCTAAGTTCAGAGGCAATAAAAGTTACGAAGGTCCACATTGTCTTTTGACAAAAGTTCATTGGGCTTTGGTCTCTCTTTCTTAGAAAAAAAACTCAAAAGAGATACCTGACTTCTTCGTTTTATATTTTTTAAAAGCGACACTTCTTTTTGTATTATAACAATTGCGCATTGCCCATTCCCCCGCTCCCCCCTTATATACGTCCGTGGTACAAGGCCAGTGGTTTATCTACCAGATGGTTTTTGAAATTTGTCTCTAACTCTTATAGAAAATATATTATATTTATTATTTTTATAAAAGCTTTTTAAAGTAAGTTTTTCATTTCCGACCTTGTCGTGGACGTCTTAAAACCGAATTTGTTTCGGCAAAACTTGTTGCTAGGTGGCTAATTACTCTCTCGGATACATTAAGATGGGACGCAACTTCACTTTGACGCATACGAGCATCTAAGATACCCAGAGCTCTACTTACTTCTTCTGGACTCAAATGACTAGGCACTTTAAGTGAAAAACTATTTATATTAACGTAGCGCTCTTATTCCAATTAATTAATAAACTGTCATCAGTATGTAAATTAACCATGGTAATCTCTTTGTGGGTAAACTGGTCAACATCATGATATATAAAGTGAAAATGAACATCGCATAGAAAAAAATTGCACATTTTCGAAACTATTAGAGTTAGAGACAAGTTTTCAAAAACAATTTAGTAGATAAACCACTGGCCTTGCACACTTAGGAAAAACTAAAGTTTGACTGGTGTCACCCATTTTTCATAGGTGAAATAAAAAACCTACTGTGAGACATACCTATATATTTCACCATGTACAATTAAACCACGTTTTAATAAAATGCTTTCCCATAAATAAAAAAAAGATGTGACTATCCTGTTTAACTGTCAACTCTACTAAGAACAAAAAAATAAATTTATAAATTATCTACTTTCTAATAACTTTTCGCTGCCAATATGGCTCCCGAATTTAAAGCAAAACCCGGCTGATTGTTACTTTGGAAAATACTTCAAAAAAATAGGCCACAATATATAGATTTATTTATAATTGATTAGTAGTATAGCCTAAATCTTTCCTTTATGTTTTTTCCTTCTTTAGTGGTCCTCTTTGTGTGTCTTGTACTAAAAGTCATCCTGACGGATACCAGGATGTGAAGCGTGTGTCCTTGTCCATATGTGTTTAGGGATTTTACATATTAGAGTAAACTATTTAGAACAGTGGCAGTGGCCAAAACACATAGTATGTAAGGCCAAAAAGCCCAGATTAAAAAAAATGTAAATTGTAAGAGAACAATCTTACAGTTTTATATAATTAAAATATATAAACCCCACAAAGGGTAGAAAGTTTTTAAGAAAAGGAACGCAATGGTAATTAAATGGCCGTTATTGACTTAAAATTATGTAACACTCTGTGGGGTTTATCAGTACCCAATAAATGTTGAAATGATACACAACTGTGAGATTGTTCTTTTTTAACACCTTACATTTTACTCACCCCATTTGATGATTTCTAAGTGTAATATAAATTTTTTGGGTACAGACAATTAGCATTGCCTCTTATGGCAAATATCAAGGAAATTCGATGTTTTTGTTCATGAGTGTGTATATATATATATATATATATATATATATATATATATATATATATATATATATATATATATATATATATATATATATATATATATATATTATATAAAAATATATATAATATATATATATATATATATTTTAACCAACCCCAAAATGCAATATTTGTTTGACTAATCATAAAATAGGTAGGAATCTTTTCAAATTGGTTGGTTTGTCATACAAATCCTTAATATTAAGTAGAATTTATAAAGTTAAGAGAGACAGCATAACACAAAGTTATACTTACTTTAACTTGCCGTAAAACCATAAAACAATGTTTTTAATTGGGACGTTAAGGTGCTTGGAACCTTAATAAATAATATATGTTATGACTAATAAATTGATTTGAGATTTTTCGTAGGTTAATAATTTATTTAAACCGTAATTTACTATAGTCTAGAAGTAAAACCCTTAGAAACTTTGCCGAAGTTGGGAAAAGAGAAATGCTAAGACGAAACTTAAATGGGATGTTTTTCGAGAGGTTTCATCACCCATTCAGTGGAAAGCTAGAAATTGTTTTCTCAAGCGAACGAAAATAGAGGGTGTGTTTATATCTCTCTTTCAGTTTACTTTTTATGTGTCGGTTAATTCACTTTTACCTCTTAGTATCGTTACTGAACATTGACGCCTCTTTAGCATTTATTTAATTAACGGGAGAAAAAAAATGGCTTAAAATAGGTAAAAAGTCTCTTTTTTGCACGGGTTACCATACTTTTTATTTTTAAGAATTTGCACCGCTCTTTATATTATTATACATTTTTTTCCGATGGTTGATTTAGAAAAATAAAACGCTTTTGCCTGTGTCTAATTACCACCAACAATATAACGCTGAAGAGTTTTATGAGAGTTAAACTAAAAGTTAACTTAAACATATAAAAACAACAAAAGGAGACCATATGTATAAAGATTATCTTTATCTAGTAAATATATGTATACTGAGCAGTGAAAATGAAATAGTTACATCGCTATGTCCTCCACCAAGTATTAAAGGAGGTCTCCAATTACCACCAGCAATATAGGGCCTATATTGGTTAGATAATTACCTTTGGCATGGTAATTAAAAAACTCTGATAAATGTTAAAAAATAACCATAAAAACATTTTTTAAATGTTTTTTTAATTTAATTTTATAAGCATTATTTTTAAACAGTAAAATTTTTAGAAGAACACTCAGGAAAAAATATATAAAATATTACATTTTACATAAACTACTTTCTAAAAAATAGTAAATAATGAATTTTATTTACTGTATTTTATTGCACTTGTTAAATGGAACCGAGTCTTCGATTTAAAAATTTTATAGGCACGTCGGTTTTAATTAGCTTTAATCAAAAGCTTAAAGCCGGAATGAAATTTAATATTTCATGTACTCCGCCAAATTCCGTAATTGGCAATTGACGGTCTCATTGGTTTATATTTTCTCAAACCAGCATTAGTTTATCAATAAGGTAGCAAGCCTAAAATTAAATTTATATACAAATCTGTTTATTACTGTTTCATAATTTTAACATTAAAAGCCTAATTATCATTAGGAATATTTATTTTCTTTATTTTATTATATTTTTAAAGTAATTAAAAAAATATCTTTAACATAAAAATGTCAACAAAATGTTCTTATTGTCAATTTTTTAAAGTTTTTAACTTTACTAAATATGGTTGAAAAATAAATTTTTATTGTTTTTTATGCTTTAAAACCCTAATCAGAATTAATAAGGAAAATACACTTTATAAAATTACATTTTAAAGAATATATAAAAAAAACCAATTTAATAATTAAGTAATATTTTAAGTATTTCTGCGACGCAGAAGGTAACAATTTGCATTATTTTCTATGGAGAGCAAACAACTTATCTACTTACCCTATCCGTTTTTTAAAATGCGTAACTAAGTTTAAATAGATTAAATAGGGCTAAAGCTAACCCTTTTTAACTGAAGCGAGCAAATTCTCTGTTCAGATAAAAAGATTTATTTTTTAGCAAAAAGCAGGCTTTTCTCTTTTTTATTAGGATATTTAGTAACAAAGCAAAAACATTTTTTTTTAAATGAGGGTGTGTACTTTTAATTATTAATTATAAAGCACTTTTCCTTCTTTATTTTAATAATCCATAACAAACAGATTATAAAATTATATTGTATAAACTTGTTAACTTTATTTAAAGGGTCAATGCTATTTTTTTGTAAAAGGCTGTCTTTGTCAAATTCTACATATCCAAAACCTGGTAATAAAGTGGTAGACACTTCATCGAAACACATTTTGGCAACAAAAAAGTCAAGAATATTTGATAAAATACCTAAATCCTAAAACTTTTACGAAATCGTTTTTTTTTTCTGAAAAGTATTTCCCAAACCAGTACCTAAATAAAATTTAAACTTTCGACAGAAGTTCCCGAGGAGAGTCTTTCCATCAAGATAGAAATAACATGAGTTGTTTATGGCTTGCTTTTAGCGTCTCAGTATTTTTCCTTTTTTCCCACGAAGTTACCGAAAATCTGTTTTGTGTAACTGAATTATATCCCTTTTTTTAGCTGTGCCTTTCAGCGATTTTCCGTGCAGTTAGGTTTATATATTTACGATCTTGATTCTGTAATAAAGAACTAATAAAGAACATATTGTTTAATTAGCAGTGAAATTCTAAATACCTTGATAAACGGTTAACAATAAACCATATTAAGCAAATGCGGTCTTTGAATAAATTATTATTAATGACGAAATTTATAATACGGTACTGCTAGTGAAAGATAATGTTCGCATTTTGGGTGTAATTTTTGACAGTTCCTTCAAATTTAGTGCGCATGTGTCAAGTTTTATTCAGCATTTGTTAGATTAAAAATATAACAAATAAAAAAACCTTATTATGTAAGTCTCTTGTACTCTCCTTGTTTAACCATGGGAATGTCCTTTACGGAAGGGGTAAGCTGTCTAATGGCCGTGGACAAATGTAGAATTCAACTTTTGGAAAACTTTTATTTAAGGCTTATTCATGATATAAAAAAGTATCAGCATATCTCGCATACGCTGGTACTGTCCAATTGGTTAAACATGGAAGAAAGAAGAAAGTTGCATTAAGCAGGTTTCTTTAATAAAATTATCTTCTCCAAACGTCCATTATATCTTTATAAGCGTATTGTTTTTAGGACTCATGTACATAAAAATAATATTAGATTTTAAGGTAAAATAACACCACCATATCATATGTTTATTTTTTACCGAAGACGCATTTATATTTTTATTTTTTATTTATTAGTGAAAGACATTATTCTTCAGATTGTTTATGTTTCTTTTGTGTTTTTAATTTAAATTCATAAATTAGGACATTTATTATTATAATTATTAAAAAATTTAAGATTTTTTAACTGATGCTACTATGCTGCATTCTATAATGTAAAATTTGACATTTTTTGACGAGTCACATGATTTTCGGTCACTTCCGGTTTTCAGCGGAAACAGCCTTTACTTTTGATTTTCAAATAGGACATTCTGCAGATTTTTACACTTTTAAATTCCTGGGAACATTTTGCACCTAACGTGGGGTATCGTTAGGTGCAAAATGTTCCCAGGAATTAATTTATATTAATATTAAATTTTGACAGCTGTAAAAAAAAGCATCATTCTATTCAATCTCGGTGGCCATTATGGGCCAAAAAAATTGTGATGCCAATCAATTTAAAAAAAAATAACAAATCTTTAAATTAATTTAATAACGTTTTAAAATATTCCAATAAAAATCTTTTATATATACAATTATTATTAAATTTATGAATTTTTAACTGATATATAAGCTGCATAATTTAAGGGAAACAGGTAATTTTTGGGTATTAATAATAAATATAAAAAATAATAGAATAATTATCTTACGAATATATTGCCTTTATTTTAAGGAATTTAATTATTTTTAACTGCAGTTCTATTGCCTTCTTCTGAATTAGATTAAAAAAAAATCCCGCAACTTTAAATTAGGGGTATAAGACTTCTAGGGGTTGACTTACCTCCTGACTGAAGTATACTTTTAATTTTCCTTACTCGTATACGATTTATGCTCGATAACAATTTTTAAACTATAATATTTTTTCATATATATGTATATGTTAAAAACATTATTAGGTTTGTGGCAAAAATATGCAACAGGTTTCGAATGTTTTTAATAAAAAAAGGAAAATCCTCCCACTAAGCAAAAAATCATCCTAATTACGTTACATTTATGTTTTCTTGTTCCTTTGTTACGTTTATCATCTTGAAACAATAACAGCGCCTTGAACCTAAAAGTTTCGTTTATCTTCTCAACTAACAAAATCGTTGTTAGTTAAAAATACAACGTTTTTTTTGAAACTTACACGGCCCCGTTACGTATTTTGCATTGGTTGGGCCAACACATTTCTGAAACATCCACGTGAATAACACGTTGTAAAGAGGTTTTTCTAAGGATATAAATAGGTGGTTCTGTTAGGTTGATTATATAACATTAAAAGATCTTTTGGATCCCTTATGTGTGGTGTATAGTAATAATACAGAATGTTTAATTAATTATGGTCGTAAATCGTATTTTGTTAACCATTTAAGGTCCAGCAACATATGGATGGTACAGCTTTAAAATAAAAATTAGTATAATGAAGATGGCTTTGAAAGTCACTAAACGTATCAAGTTGGCGACTTTATCACTAGGAGGCGCAGGATACTAACTATATTAAAAAGGGCAACTTTTTTGAAATTAAAGTAATTGATCACGGATTTGATTAAAATTACTAAACGGTTTTTCACGCCTTTCCTCATATACTATTTTCTGTTAATCATCTAGAGTGGGCGAAAATTTACTTATACGCAAAAAGCACTAACAAAGTGAAACATATTTTTAAAATGTAGTGGTCAAGAAAAAGTTGATTAAATATCCTTCATATTTGAGTTTTCTAAAACAAAACTGTGAAGTACCCTATCGATTATTAAAACCTCAAAAATTAATTAATTAACAATATTAAAAATTGTGTAACCCAAAGTTTTAGCATTTTTCGTGTATAAAAGTAAATGTTGCGTCCACTCTGTATTAAAGATGCCACTGAAAAATATGGATGAAAAAATGTTGTGATAAATCGCCTGTTATTTTTGATAATCATTTTTTCGTCCACCCTGAAATAGTACAATAGTTTCCAAGATAAACCAGTGAAAGTAACTATCCCTAAAAAAAAAAAGTAATATAAACTATAGGAAAATTTATTCATAAAAATATCTGATGTCTACAACTCTCCTTTCATATTTCCCAAATTTTTGTACAGACTATTTAATATGGAAAGCTTATTTTCTAAACCACATAAAGGTAACAGTTGATATATATAAAAATGTTCATGTGATAATGTTTATCTTTCTTAATTTATTTATAAAAGTCTCACACATTTCGTAATATGTAAATATGAGTAATATTAAAAAAAGTAAAAAGGTCTTAAGTTAGGTATAAAAATTGCCTACATAATTTAAAAATGCTTATTAAAAAACAACTGTATATACTAATATCCATGTTCTTTCTATTTTTTCCCCTAGTTGCACCTGGAAAAAACCTTTTGTAAAATATTTGCCCCAAAACTATTGGTTACTGACATAATTGCTTCATTAATTAAAAATTTAATTTTATATCACAAGTTTGGCAAAAACTGTATTTGCAGATAGTATCATAGATACTTTATTTCACTATGATAAAGGATAAACCTTGTGTTGGCTTTAAAGCCTAAAATTTTTTTAATATATAGTCAAATTTTCTCTTATATTAGCTACTCGATTAGCCATTACTAAATTGTAAATACTGATAAACCACCCAATTTTAAAAACATTTAGACACTTTGTACTATATAATTATTTTGCTTCTATTTAATAAACAATCCAATTAAAAATTCAATTTATCCCTTAAAAATTTTTTACTTACAGTTATACTAGTTACGTTCTTGCTTTTCTTCTTCCTGGAGCCGTCTTGATTAACTTGAGCATGTTAAACCTATGCCTCTTTTAACTGCCAATCCACTTTTGAAAAGTTGTCATATAAAAACATAATGTGCTGCATCTACAATTTATTTAAAATTAATTTCTAATAATTTTATTATTATTATTATAATTACTATTATTTATGTGTCAAATGTCTAATATCAGGTCTAAAAAGTACAAAAAAAAAATACTTCACAGTGAATCCTTTAAGTTACAACTTTGATCAAATTTATCCAAACTGAAGTATTTCATTTAAGCTAGCAAACGTAACGATGTTTTAATCAAATTATAATCGATCTGGATACGTATATTAACAGATGTAATAACTTGTATTTAAAAGACCGTTCTATCATGGATTTTAACGTTAACATCAGGGGTAATAAAAATTAGCGTCACTTAGATGTTTGTTCTATCCCGTTTTAAAAAAAATATTTAAAGGGTATGTTACAGAAACGAAAATTATCAGTAACAATTCAAGAAAACGAAACAGACAGGATAAAATAACGTTTAAAACTAAACGTTATCACAGTTACTTTTAAATAACGTTACAAAACATGCTCAAGATGTTCTTTGCTTAGTGGGCTATCAATGACAATAGCATGTTCGTAGCAAAAAAATGCAATTCGGTGTTTTCAGATCAATTTTTAGGCATTTTAAGCAATAACTATTAAAATAATATGTAATTTTTCGTTGCAGAAAGTTTTCTAAAATAACCTAAGAAAGGACTGCCCAAAAAAGGATTTTATTTGAATCGCCCTTTAAACTTAAGATATTATTTAAAAATATAGCAAAATTATAGAAAATACTGTCAAAACATTGACCCATATATTTTATAACAATAAAAAAATATGTGCTCTTAGTGGATACAAGCAATTCTTTGCTTTTCAAAGATATAAAAATGTATCTATATGGGGTAACAGCTGTGCAAGACCTGCGTCCGATTAATTATTTATTAAGACTTTATATTTTAAATCAAATCGATAAAACTATGACTGATAATTACAATAATTAAAAAAAAAATGCTGTTTACTGGTAAAGAATGGTTTTCAATTTTTTTAACTATATCATCCAGATCCAGAAGGGATTTGGGGCTTACTTCTTTTTTTCTGTATTTCTTAAAATAGAAAAATAAAGCTTGTTGCTATTATATAATATCGAATTTGACATTTTTTGACGAGCCAAATGACTTTTGGTAACTTCCGGTTTCATCAAAAAACAGTAAAAATTTAACAAGTGGGATACCGCTGGACACACATTTGCTGTTTTTGTAATTAGTAAAAAAGTTTTGTGTGTGAGTTTTCTTACTTTTATTAAAATAGGTACTTAAATAATAATTTTTATTTAGATTATTCGCAATATTGTATTTTTTTTTGGTTATTCGTTTTCCCACAAAGCTGTTTAAAAATAAAGAGGACTTTATATTTTTTTTAACCTTTTTAGCTTCATACATTTGTATATAAAAATTTATTAAAAATCTTCTTGAAATAACCTAGTTAAAAAAAAACTAATAAAATTTAAGAAAAATCGTTTTTTTCATTGATGAAACACAATAAAACACTGGTAGTTTTCACAATGAGTTTTAAAACTTTGGTTTCTACTATACATTGATATGTTTTACGCCAATTTTGCCGATAGGCTAGTATCAAGTAGATCAACAATAGATAGGAAAGCACAAACATTTAAAAGTAAACACACAGTTAAAAAATTAAATTTGATACTTGTTATAAATTTGCCAATGAAAAACCACGTCTTTTTTAATTAAATAATAAAAACTTTCGGTAAACCCACACTACTGTAATATATGTGGTTTAAATATTGTAAATACTTCTATTTAGCTAATTAAAAAGGGCTAAAGTACAGCTCGTGCTCTCGAAATAGGTCACAATAAAAGCAACTTTTCTTTAGAGTTATCGGGAAGTCATACATTCACCCTTTAATATTTTTTCGTCCGTATGACAGCCCACAAAGGCTTATTTAAGGCCTTAGTACTAAGTACCGTACCTAGGATTTTTAGATGTTTAACCCATTTTCCCCAGTTTTGTCAAATTTTTTAAAGTACCAAAACATGCAGATATTGCAGTTTACGGCACCTTCTAGACAACACGGTAGTACCACCACGGACGTTATAGAAACAACTTTTACCTCTGAACTACTCTCCATTAACGGCTGGATAATACAGGGTGGCCGGCCATATTTTGACCCATTTTAATCGAGAATAACTTTGGAACAAATAAAGGTATCAAGTTGCGGTTTTGCAGATGCACCCTTTTATTTCTTAAAGTTATTCTCGTACCTTCACGATTTTAGGACATTCCATTAGCTCAAAAAAAAATGGCTGATTTTCCATTATAGGACAACCATGTTATTTTAAATGGAACACCCTGTATATGTTTTATATTTTCAAAATTTAATCTTTCTCATTTAAAAATGTAACAAAGCTATGGTTATCTCAAAAAAAAACGTATTGACCTTCGAAAAATTGACTGCATGTCGACCAACAATATTATTTAACAATTAAAATTTGCTTCATATGTTACAAAAAAAAGGATCGCCAAAGGTTTAGGTTTTCACAAATAATAGTTACAATAAGGTTACATTATTTTTAAAAACTACTGTAAATGTTAAAAATGCCTTCCGCCGACTTTGACACTTATTTAAATTCTAAAAACTTATTAAAACTATTGACTAAAAATTCTTCAGGAATATTTTTCTATTATGTTTGGATATTAATTTTTAATTGCTCTAAATTTTGGGGAAGTGGACTATAACACCTCTCTTTCACATATCCCCACAGAAAAAATCTGGAACAGTCAAATCTGGTGAACGAGGTGGCCAGGAAATAGGGCCTCCTCTTCCAATCCACCGGTTTCCAAAAACGTTGGTCAGTGAACCTTGGTAATGTTAGCATAATGTGGTGTAGCCCCATCTTGTTGAAAATAGACGAAATTCAATAGATTTTCTTCTTGCAATTGGGGATAAAAAAATATTTCCAGCATATCAACGTAAGTCCAAGAGGTTACAGTTGGTTCATAAAAAAAAATGGCCCATAAATTTTTTGCTTTGACATACCACACCAGACTGTGACTTTTGGCGAATCTCTAACGTGTTCGTTATATTGTCGAGGATTTTCTGTTGCCCAAAACCTGCAGTTATGCTTATTTACTTTTCCATTGAGGTGAAATGTGCTTCGTGACATTATTAGTCTATCCAAAAATGTATATTGTTCTTACTAAATTTTGAATTCTGGCAAAATTCCACCCTTTGTGGAAAATCAGTTTCTTTTATTTTTTGTAACATTTGAATTTTGTATGGCTTTAATTTAAGTTCTTTTTTCATGATTTCTTGTACTGTAGTTTTAGGAATATGGACTGAACTTGAGATTTTTCTTGTTGACAATGTTGGATCTTCCTGAGTTATCTCCAGAATTTGTAACGTTTTATTTAGCAAATTCTCATTGCTTACTAATTTCTTTTTACGGGCTAAAGATCCTGTACTCCAGAATTTTCTGTACCAGATTTTAATTGAATTTTTTGTGGGTGGAGCTTTATTAAACATGTTTCTAAATCTTCGCTGGGTTTCTTTTACTGATTTGGTTTCGGCAAACATAATAACACATTTTCCTTTTTCGCTTAACGAGAACATTTTGCGCTTCCTAATTAAAATAACTTGTCAAAAATGACCAACAATGGCTGACAATGAGGCTTGTTGCTGTTATCGAAACGAGATAACTTTGTTTCCACAGGGACTTTTCAAAAATCCTCTTAAAAAATATTCCTATTCGACATACAGTCAATTCTTTGGAGGTCAATAAATGCGTTATTTTTTAAGATAACCATAGCTTGTGTTACATTTTTTAAAGGGGAAAGATTAAATTTTAAAAATATTGAAACATATACAGGGTGTTCCATTTAAAATAACAAAGTTGTCCTATATCGGAAAATCGGCCATTTTGTTTTTGAGCTAATGGAATGTCACATAAAAATGGTAAAGATACGAGAATAAACTTTAAAGAAATATAAGTATATTTGCGAAAACCGCATCTTGATATCTTTATTTGTTCAAAAGTTATTCGCGATCAAAATGGGTCAAAATATGAACGGCCACCCTGTATTTAGTCTAGTCGAGAAGTGTGTTTCTCACGCAAAATAGTTAGAAGGCTTCGAAAAATATAAGCGATAGCATATTCGACGAGGAATGCAAATCTTAGAAAGGAATATTGAGTATTTTTTCTGCCAATAAAAATTGCAATTATTATTTACAAAAAACAAAAAAAAAGTTATGTCGATTTTTGATAATTACTCACAAACCACAAGAAATAGCGAAAATTGCAAGAAAGATCCTTGAAGGGGAGAAAATCTCCAATAAAAAAGTCTTAACTTTTGGAGTTCTATCTCCATTATTTATAATTTTAATTTAACGCTAACAATGGGTCTTCGCGCGACCTTTTTAGGTTGCGCGCTTGGCGTCAAAACCGAGTACGTCACACTAAATAATTTTTTTAGGGTATTAAATTTTATTTATTATTTTTTAATCTATGGTTTATTTAGAACACTTCAAAGAATTTATTCCCGTTGAAAATTTAACTTAAAGTTAATTTTTCAACAATTGTTAATTAACAAAACTGTTTTGAACTTTCGTCTTCCTTGTACATTTGTTTTTTGTATAAATATTTAAATAATTGTCATATAATTTTTTCGCGTCGTGGAGTCCTCTTGTATACATACCTAACAAGATTACGCTATAAAAGTTTTAAAAATTTTATTGCCTTGTTTGTAATAATTTTATAACTTGGACGATATTACTCTGATTTTTTTTATTTTTTGTCAAAGTTATTAAATTATCATAAACAAAGGATTTAAATATTTTAAACTCTTATGGCGTTATCTTGTTAAGTATGTTTATAAAAAGGGCTTCACAGAGCGAAAAATTTATACGACAATTATTTAAGAATTTTTTTCGAGGACGAAAGTTTGAAACAATTTTGTTAATCGACAAGAGTCTAACTTGTTGAAAAACAAACTTTAAGTTACATTTTCAACGGGAATAAATTCTTTAAAGTATTTTAAACACACCATTATTTTTTAAAATTTTTCAAATAATATTTAATACTTAAAAAAAATCTTTAGTGTGACGTACTTGGTTTTGGCACCGAGCGCGTTTAACTAAAAATATTGCGCGGAGGCCCATTTTCAGCGTAAAACTAAATTTATAAATCATGGAGATAGAACTCCGGAACTTAGTACTTTTTTATTGGAAATTTCTTCCTATTCAGGGATCTTTTTGCAATTTTCACTATCTCTTATGGTTTTTGAGTTATCATCAAAAATCGACATGTTTTTTTTTTTCGTTTTTTGTTAATAACAATTGCAATTTTTATTGGCGGAAAGAATCATTAAAACGCCTTTCTCAGATTTGCATTTCGCGTCGAATGAGCTATTACTCATATTTTTCGAAGCCTTCTAACTATTTTTCGCAGGAAACACACTTCTCGGCCAGACTAGTTATTTAAACAGGACCTACAGTTTAACGCGAATTCCAAAGCACAACCAGCCCAGTGTTGCCTAACTTCTCTGATCTTACAAAAAGGCGGTATCTAAACGCGGCAAAGGCTCATATAAACTGACAACGCAAAATCCGGTAAATATGTACTAACTGAATAATGTTAAATAGTTTTAAATAGGACTGCAGTCTTATTAAAAACTATGTAGTTAATTTAAAAATCCGATCCATGCGAAGCCTACCGTCCCTTCGTCCGTCCGATACCGATCAGTGGACGCCCATCTTTGGGACATAATTTAGATTTTAGTGTCAAAACAGCCAATATATTATAAAGAAAGCTTATAAAGTTGGGTATTTATGCTACTTCACTCCTGTACCGTGTTAAAGGATGCAAATCATTTTTATAACATTTTAAATCACTTGAAACTTTAAACGAGTTCCAAGCTAAACTAAAATCCTAATAATATGAATAAGTCCGTGTACTAGAGAATTGAGGACACCGAAGGTGAGAAACATTTGGGATATAGCCCAAGTTTGTCTGCATGTGGATATTCCTTGTTTAGTTAAACATGCAGCATAACTATATGTGGTTATGGCCCTATTTTGCACCGGGGATAATTAAAAACTTATGTTTGCCCCACATTAAACGCTGTTAATTCACAAGATTTAATCAAAACGTTTAAGGTTTTCATAAGCAAGTAGATTTCAGGGCTTAATAAGTAGTTTTAGCGTGCTTAAAATAAACAAGTTACAATTCTACAGTCAGTCTTGTAATCTTGCAAAGTAAAAATTGTTGTTGATGCTTTGTACAGTCAATGCGAAACGTCGTGACACAACTACATTGACGCTGTCCAAATCCAAAAAGCTTTTTTTTTTTGTAAACCCAGTACTCATTTACCAGATCTAAATATTACATATATACATACACAAATACGTGTAAAACATTTTATTAAAGATTCCTGACGTCAAAATAGGCTGATTTGATTAAAGCCAACCTATTTATGTCTAAAATCGCTTTGTTTAACGAGCAGAGAGCATCAAAAATTTTTAAAAAGGCATTGATTTTTTAAAATTTTAAACTGATTTTATGTCTTCTGGTATATAGACAGACACTCATTTTTTAAAAAAATCTGCACAATCACCATCACTTTGCACAATACTCATATTACCACTTTAGAAAAATCAAATTGAACTCTATTTAATTCAAAATTTGCGTCAATTAATCTTGACGATATTATACTAAAGTCTCGTAAAGTTCTTTTCTAAGAGGTCCTTACTAAAAGAAGTCAGACATATTAAAATCTGGAGAATAAGGCGGCCATTTTACTCTTTTTATCCATTGGTTGAAATATTGGTCTTGTAGACTTCTAAACAGTAACTGCATTACATAAACATAAATAATGTTTATCTGAAAAAAATCTTTAATACATTCAGTTATCCGATAAAACTATCTCGGTTGTAATAATGTTGTTATAAAAAAAATCAAGGGAAATATTTTCCGATAAAGTAACTTTTATAATTTTCTTTTATGTGATCAGTTATCATATACAGGGTGTCCCAAGCCGAACTGTGGCGACCAATTTCTCGAAAAGCAGGCTTTGAAAAATTTTAAAAATTTGTATAGGTGTACTAATTTCGACTGGGCCAACTCGGCTTATATGTTTTTAACTTGGTAGCACTTTCGGTTTTACCGAAAGTAGGTGTCAACTTGCTTATTTCAAATAAAACACCCTATATCGCCGGTGATCGTCGTGAAACACCCTCTATTACTAAAATGCCATGTAACACTGTTTTACTATAAATTTGGAATAAACCAATTTTTAAAATTCCTAACGATCTTTACGGGCCTAACAAAGCAATTCTACACATAACTAAGTTGGCCTAAATCGACAATTAAATTATATATCTATTTTGAAATCAATATACCCTGTATAGCAATATTTGCATGTTATTTCTTCTATCTTTAAATTATATACCTATGGACTTATCAATTCTCTTTAAGTTGCATTATGGCGATAAGGCGTCAAATCTACGAATCAACCTATATTTTATAGTACAAGCGTTTATTTATTCATCTATAAATACCATTTGACTAACAATAGAAACATTGCAATATTTGGTACAACGGTATCCATACTAATTATTTGATTAAAGAAGGATAGACCTATGTACTCCTGTTACCCCACCCTAGACACGTGACAATGGCCAGATAGAGCTCATATAAAAGATATTTCTAATAAAGGTTAGCGCAGTAGTGAGTTAGTTTTAAAGCAGTTTACTGGTTAAAAAATATTGTGACTAGTGAAACATGGCGTCGAATGAAGCACAAGATATGGTGAATAAGTTTTTGATGAAGATCATATTCGAATCTTGCAAAACTTCAGATAAGATTGTGGAACTGGATAAAAATGAAAATCCGATCAGTGATGCTGAGAAGACAGAGTTATCAGTGAGTTTGAAAGATCAAAAATATGTTTCAGAGGAAGACAACCAACCAGGAACATCAACTGTAAGTCATATTGCTTCTCAAGAACATTCTCCATCTTTTGAAGAAACTGTTCAATATTTCGCCATTAATGAGACATTGTGTGTAGCTCACAATAACCAAGTCTTCTCATTTGATGGATTTTTGTCTGAAGATTTATGTCCTTTTCAGAATGAATTAAATACCATTTTGCACCTATTAAGTCAAAATAGAGCTGCTCAAGAACATAACTCTAACGAGCGTCTTCCTCCTAATGATACTGATGTATCTAACAAAAATATGGATAATTTACCTAATATTCACTTTCCTGATGAGATCTCTGACTACACCACAGATTTAAATAAGGCCATAAGACGCCTTTTGATGCTTAGTGAAAATGCTGATGGTTTTTGCAGCCCAGGACCAATTGGTAATGTTACGCCAAACGTCGCTGATATGGAAGATGAAGAAAACTTTAACATTAGAGAACTGTTTAATGAAGAAAGTGTTTCAACTGTTGATAAAGATGATATAAATGTGAACAAGGAAAACATTTCACCAGATACCGGTCTGTCATATCGTCCTGATCTTCGATTAAGAAATTCCTATGTATATCATGCTGCTATGTACTACGAAAGATGTTTTGGAATTTTTACAATGATAATTTTGGTTCTCTTTGTAGTCTTCTTATGGTACGTAGTTCTCTTTGGAAATAAAAATTCTATTGCCAAGGAAACCAAAGAGCTTGACAAAATAGATACCACTGAAATTCCCACTCAATTATATGAAAATTTAACTGCTCTAAATGTTACTGGCACTAACAATAGTGTCAATGACACCGCTACTAGTGCTGCTGCCGATAATGCTAGCGAGGCCCTCCTAAAATTTCAAACGGATCAGCCAGCACCAGCATGGAAGCCATTTTTTGTGATTTTCTTAATGATTATTTACATTTTCTTCTGGTTTTTGTGAAATGATTTTAAAATAGGTATTTTAAAATGTATTGTTAATCTATAAAGTAACCTTAACTTTAGAATATGTAATTTTACCATTGTTTTTCTTAATCATAATCTATTTAAAAAATAAATAAAAATATTTTTAAGCCTATAACAATTAAATACAGGATTAACTTTTCTACTCAAATTATAAAATTAAATTAAAATATAATAATTTTTTTTATTATAAAACCTATTTGTATAATTTAAGAATAGATTTAGTTTTATTCAATATTATTATCTTAAATCATTTGGGTTATGTTTTTAATATTATCTAAGAAAAATACAATAAAAGATTATTGCTTGTTTTATTTCTACCCGTATTTATTAATCTAAGAAACTATAACATTTAAGTAGTAATAATGTAGTATACTGATATCGTGTAGGCATTGAAATAAAAAAAAAAATAATAATAATCATTCATGTTAAAAGAAATATTAAATGTTTATATACTTATTTTAAAGTAAGCACATTATACGGTAATAGGAATGAAATACGCATCATATGATAAACTTTTTTAAAATTTATTTAGGATTTTTAGTAAATATATACTTAACAAAAACAAGACCTTAAAACTTTTAAAAAAATTTTAGTTTGTGGGTCTTTCTTTATGCGTTACCTTATAAGGGGAAATTTTTTTTTTTTAATGGTGATTTATAAAATCAAATGTACAGAGCCACTTGTTGGTATTTTTTGGGCGGCCTCTATATTTTACTCAGAATTTTACAATTTCAATGATTTTTTTCAAATTATTATGAAAATTGAAGAATAAAAAACATTTGAATATGATGCACACCTTTTGCCGGCCCCTGGATAATTTGTTTAATAAAAGATAATTTCATTTATTAAACCCAGTTATAATTATTAACACAGTGTCATATCTGTTAATTGGCAGTGATCATCCTCTCCAAAGGGTTAAGAAGATAAAATCAAAAATATTTTTTGCATTAGCTTTTATTAAAGGAACTGGGACTACTGCTCTATATTTTTTAGGCACAAAATCCTTAGGTCCTGTATTAATAAATTGCCTTTTACTTCACTTAAAATACTCATGGCTCAATACTAATTAGCTTTGAACCTTTGTAAATACTCTCTAATTAAAAAAGCACTAAATTAATTTGTTTTTACCTAATATTATAATTTATTGGATCTTGAATAATATCTAAAAATAAAACCAAATTTATTTCAGATAAATTTGTAAAACGTACAGGCTAGAAAGGCGTTCATTTATCTAAAATATAATTTATATCTGTCATATCTCATGTAAGTCCCGACCATTGTACCATATGTTTGGTATCAATCCCTGTGTGTTCTGAAATATAGATTTTATGCCAAACTACGAAATCGCGGCCCTACAGATATCCTAGGCTATTTCGATCTGCTTTTATGATAAAGTGGGGTCACGATCATGCAAAATAGGCTACATATCAAATTCTTAAAATCTTTTTTTATATTACGTGTTTTATTTTTTATACAGTGTTCGACAGAGTTAATACAAAAACATATGTTTGGATAAAATAATTTTGTAGAAAATAAAATATTATATTAAAAGACTTATTAACCGACTAAAAAAAAGAGGTTATTAGTTCGACACGTATATATTTAATATTACTGGAACTGCATTATTATCACATATAATAATCTATTGGGGCTTTTAAACAAATATAACATTTTTTATAGGTGTGTGTATATTTGAATGTTTTTTTTATGTATGTATGTTCGTACGTTTGTATGTTTGTATGTTTGTAAGTTTGCCTGTTTGTATGTTTTCATGTTTGTATGTATGGGGAATGAAGAGACTTTGTATTTCGTAAAATTTTTTATTTAAAACAATCCTAGCAGAGCGTTTTCGGTATAACCATCATCAGTATAAATTAAAATAAAGTTAAAACAACAGTGAGTAATGTTACATATTCCCTTATTAAGGGTTAAAAAAGACTGTACAAGTATACCATTTTGTGGAAAGAAAAACATGTGATTCACAAAATGGTATACTTGTGTATTCTTTTTTAAAAAAATCACCATTTAATAAGGGAAAATGTAACATTACCCACTGTTGTTTTTAACTTTATTTTATTTTATGTAATAATGTTATAGTTTACTGTGGTCCTACTACATTTTTTGTTGTCTAAAATTGCTACGACTCCAGCTTGACGACGAATAGCACTGATGATGGTATGGTTGGATAACAAAAATTTGCACGAAATACAAAGTCTCTTCATTCTTTAAATTCTTACGTGCACACAGCCACAGCTACTTTTTTCCGCGGAATAATACTTGTGACTGTAACGGCTGAGCCTATTGATACCAGCTACAGGTGTGGTATCAAAGGAAAGACCTCACAAACCTTGGTTGAATTTAAGTGCATGTAAAATCTTTAAATATTTACAACAAAACTATTACTTTTTATTACAAAATATTAATCTAGTGCTTTACATTTTTTTTTAAAGAAAAACACTTACCAAATAAACAAAAAAAAAAAGTTTTAAAGTAAAATGTCTTCTCCACTCTGTTTTGTATTGGGTATTTTGTTCTTATTTTGATTAAGTTTTATATTTGATGACTTTGCTGGCAGTGACTTTAAAAAATTGTAGGCCCCTAATGTGTTTCCCACCTACTTTTAATTTCGTGTTTGTTGGATAATTTTGGTGTATATATAAAACATTCGTGTCCTGTCTTTTTAATTTGAAGAAACCTAAATAAGATTTAAAAAAAATTTAAATGCTAAATGTGTAATAATATATTACAAAAAAAAATCTATGACCCTCTTAGACGTCAGTAAATTATGCAATGTAAAGATCTAACATGGAATAAATTTAATTACTCTTACCAAAAATTTGTGTCACGATTTTAAAAAATCATCCATAATATTATGTCAGATTTGATATTCACTGTATAAGTATTTTTTTCTTTAAAAAAAGGACTGGAAATATTTATTAAGGGGTACAAGCATTTTAAAAAAAAACTGATTTATTGAATACCTCACACTGTACAGAGAATTTCTAATGTTATTCCAACCTGTCAATTCTCTAGCGGCCCTATTATCGAATAGTACTGCTTTTGCCTAGGCGCTAGCTATATTTAGTTTGGCCTTTTATTTTAATTTTAAGACCTTCTGACTAAATAATATTAATTGACGTATTAGTCTAAGTTCATATATGCATAGAAAATATCTTTTAATACATTTTAAATACTTAAAAAAACACGATAATGCATTAATATAAAACTGCGAGGTCGCAAAACACCAGTTAAAGACTACATTCACCCTCAAATATATTCAAAACTTTCAAAATTCTCTAACGTTCAAAATTATTATATGAACGAGTTTCACGAAAAGTTTTCAAAACTTATATTTATTTATGGCTTAGGAAAAGTTCCTCCACAAACATCTTCCGTATAGGCCATGCTAATAAAATTTCCATTAGGTTAAAAATCCATTTGCCTTAACATTGTCTTATCTTTTAAAATGGCATTAACTTACGTGATTATTTTGTACAAGACAGAGTTATTTAACGAGAAAAAAATAAGGCCATATTTATGGCCTTTCTTATTTTTAAATAAATTAATACTAAAAAACATTTTCAAAAACAAGCTTTTATTTACATGTACTAAAAAGAACAAAAAACTTTAAATGAAATCAAAACTGTCAATGTATAACATTACACAATTTATATAATTTAAAAGCTTATCTCAAAATTTACCCGTTTTATAAAAAACATATATTTTTTTAGAATAACTTATGCCAAGAACAGGTATAGTATTCTTGTGTATCTACACAGGTGAATCCCGCGCCAAGCCTTTGTATCATATAAATTGTGTAATGTAATAAATTAATGGGCTTGATTTAATCTAAAGTTTATTTGTTACTTTTTAGAACATGTAAATAAAAGCTTGTTTTTAAAAATGTTTTTTTACTATTAATTTATCCGTATTCTTGTCAGCAAACCCTGTCATTAGAAATACATATTATAAGAGTGCATAAAAAATAGCCCGTTATCTTAAGTAGTCCTTCATATTGGATGTAGAATGAAGTCACTTAGCTAACCATGCATTGTCATTCACTATAAACATTTATGCAAAATTTTAGCTCAATCGCTTAGGTATAACTGCTTTTAAATTCAGTTGATTTTAAATAGAAGCTTGTAAATATTCTAAGGAACACTTAAGAAAATGTTTTAAATTAAAAACATAAGAGATACGATATAAAATTACCATTTTCTTAATGTTGCACATTCTTTATTGGTTTGTTTTTAAAAGCCTCTTGTTTTTTTTTCAAATTTATAATTTTATATTTATTTTTACTAATAACAGAATTTATTTACTTTCTATGAGAAAGAATTACCGCAAAATTCGCCTATTTGTCTGCATGATGTAGCGACCAAAAAAAAGGTTAAAAATATCTGCAGTTATCATTAAAACCCCACATAATTATTATCCTTTGTTTTTTTTAATTTTGCAAAATAACCCCTATTTAGGGGTTGAAAATTTCCAAAAACGATATAAATAACAATTTATCGATAAGTATGAATACCATGAATATCGTATTTTTTCCATCCCATTAAAGCAAAATTAAGTATTTTTGTAATGAATGAGGATTTATAAGGGTTAAACTTTTTTTGAATGTTTTGTGGGTTGCTCATCCCCTTAAAAGGGTAAATGATAAGTGACTAGAATGAGTTATCATAAGTCTTTCATGCAAAAAATAAATACAGTTTTTTTTCTATTTATTTTTTCTTTACCCTTCGTAGGGGTTTTCTCTAAATTTTTTAAAATGTGTAATTTATTTTTAAAATTTTGGGAATGATTTTACAATCAATCAATCAATTCTTCAATCCTTATTATCACGAAAGTACTTAATTTTGCTTTGAATTTTTAAACCCTAAATAAAGGTAATTTTTAAAAATTTTGAAGCGTAATCATCATCTTGGTTTTTAATGACAAGTAATTTTATACTTGTGTGATATTTTCATATTTTTTCCCTGGTCGTAATAACATGCTGAAAAAGAGGCCAGAAACCCCTTTTTTGCGGTTACTCTCTGCAATTTAAATTAGAAAAGAAGGATGTACAAAGAAGACCTAAAATGTTAAAACACACATAGTCGATATAAGATCCAACGTTTTATTACATATTGGTAAAAGTGGAACATATTTAATTTAAAAATTATTTACAAAACAACATTAATAATTTAAAAATTTAATAAAGCAGCTGGACTTAAAAAAACTTAATATTGACTTTTTTGTTTTGGTATTTTAGTTATTTTTTGTTACCTTCTTCTATTTTTATTTTAAACCGCATTTTCATAGTCATTTTCTTGTACTTAAAATAAATGCAAAGTCATTTTTATAATAACTTATTATAAAAAAATATATATTTAAAGTGGCATATTAAAGCATGTATTGTAAGAATTAAAAATTCATAAAAGTTACACAGCTTTATAGCAAAATATTTACAGTAATAAACTCACTGGCACACAAAAAAATAAAAGTGGTCCTGTTTATTTGATCAGACCCATCCATCTATTTATTTTAAGGCGCTAAATTTAAATTCGAGATCCGCTTCGCCCATACATCTTCAAAATTTTGAGTAAATTGCGAAAAACTTATAAAATCGTTTTTTTATTGAGCTCCATCAAGTGTTTCTCATGTATTTCCATACGCTTAAACGAAATCCTAAACTTGTTTGGCCCACACACCCTCCAAATTTTTAGTAGGTTGCCAAAAACTGCTAAAAATGTCAAAAAATTTCAAAAAACTGCAGATATGAAAAGGAAAAAAAAATTAAACAGATCAAATATTTTTCTTAATGAACATGATTCCTCCCAAATTATATTAAAATATTTAAAGATGGTTAAATGTAAAAAAGACCGGAAATTGCGAAAAATAATACAACAATTTTTATAATAAATCTATCATTGACATGTGTTTCTTACGGAATGAATTTTGCTTACTTGAAGCATTTTTTTTTAGTTGATGATAACCTTTATTGATTTTAAACTGACTTTTGCCTCTATCGAATGTCCTATGCAGCGGATTTCTCTTTCGTTTTTTATTTTCTATTGTTATTTATTTCTTTAGCGTTCAGCAAAAATTTGCCATCATGTTGACATACCAACTTCCGTGATACCTACTATTTCACTTATATCTTGATGGAATCGTTCTCCTTGTCCTTCACTATAGTCTTCGAGGTTTTAAGAAAAATAATCAGGGTGAGAGTGTAAGAAGTGCAATTCCAGATTCATCAAGCAACTGAATTGATTGAAATTTTCTTGCAACTAAATTCTGGTAATTTTTACTCTTCTTTTTTTCAAAGAAGTTTTAAGAAACATTTTTTAAACTTTGCCAAGCTGCTTTCTTTTTTTCGTTCATTTTTCCGATGAAATTTTCGTCTTTAAATGAACTCCGAATTTACGGTCCCTCTTTTAATTTAGCGTCACTTATCGCGGGGATACTCCTTTTTTGCAACTTTTAGCCATTTTTAGCGTTTTTTCGCAACATACATAAAATCTGGCGGATATACGGACCAAACGGACTTTGGATTTAGATTCAGCGTATCGAAATACATAAAAAACACACTTGATTGAGTTAAAAAAAAAGTTTTTATAGCCACAAACGATATTTCGCAATTTTTAGCCTGAATTTTGAAAATGTACTGACCAATCGGACTTTGAATTTAGATTCACTGTATCGAATTACATAAAAAACATACTTGATCAAGTTTAATAAGAAAAAATTAGCTTCATAACTGCAACAATTTTTTGCAATTTACTTAAAATTTTAAGGATGCACAGCCAAATAAACTTTGGATTTGGATTCAGCGTATCGAAATACATAAGAGACAGACTTAATCGAGTTTAATAAAAAATCGTTTTCATAATTGAAATTTTTAGCTATTTTAAGCGGTTTTTCGCAATTAACTCAAAATTTTGAGGGTGTATGAGCCAAACGGACCTAGGATTTAGATTTTGCGCATTTAAATACACATATATAGATGGGTCTACTCAAATGTACAAACCACTTCTTTTTTTGTGTGCCGGTGACTTTAACAAATCTCTTCAGATCATATTATGCAAATCGCTGATTTCGCATCCGGTTTTTCTTCTACGCCTATCTCTTCTCTTAATAAAAATAGTATACTTATTAATTGGCCGCTAACATAATAATATTGCCACTAAAGCAATTATCTTACTAAATTTGGAATATGTTTACTTTATTTACAGCAGAGTTGTATTAATGCCGTTTAAAATTAGCCCTATGATCTTCTTAAAACTTTGTTTCAAGGCCTTTAAATTACTTTAAATCATGATTTTCCAAATTCGTCAATCGGCGTGTCGTTTCCTTGATCTGTCGATATGGTCGCAATTTGTGCAAATTGCATGTGTTTGTAGTACACTTTTAGGTTTCTTGGATCTTTCTGGCAAAAAAATGCTACACTCTAATTTCAAAGTGCGTAGTCAAGTCTTGCAAAACAGTTTTTTTAATGGACGTATTCTTTGATTTTACAAATAATTTTTTTAAAATCTAATATTTATTTCTCTAATATTACAATTTAGATTCAACTTTAAATTACTTTGCACGCAAAGAAACGAATTTTGCCACATCACGTCTGACTTAGATTATTTTCTCATATATGCCATCTGGTTAGTTTTGTATTAGGAGACAGATGCATTTTAGTTTTTAACTCTATATTTTTTGGTTTAAGTTTATCGGTTTGGCACTATTTTAAATTGCAGTAGCAAGATAGATGTTTCTTGGCTCTTTTTATGTTCTCAAAGTAAGTTTTATAGGTAGTTAAGCAAGAGACTTAGAAGCTGAACCAAAAATGTCTTAATCTTTCTACAAGTTAAAATTTAATGCAAAAATTTACAAATCTCTGTTTTTAACCAACACGTTACAATTGTCATTGGACTAATTCTTTAAAAACACACCTCCATGTGTGTTCATTTACCCAACTTTTCTGACATTTCTAAAGTTATTTTTATTATTGACTTATTTTGTTTTTGGAATATAGCCAAGTTGTGAACTTTAAGCTGGGTAGAGGACCTAGGATAATTAATTTTTTATTACCTTATGTAGTATTTCTGATTAAGTAGTGTGTAGATTGTAAATATATTGTTTAAAATAATAAATATAAGAAATTTGTCTACAAAAGGTGCTTTATTACACAATATGGTTTTTGGGAAGTTATCCAGGGGTAGTATTGTAAACATAGTCTAGGTCCCTAAATGCAAAGAAATATTTTATAAATTTAGGAAATCCTGAAAACTATTTTAATAGTAAGTTTTTTTACAAAAATAAAAATTAAATGTTAACTAAATGCAAAATTTGTTTAGTTTTTAAAGCTGTTTAAAAATATATAAATATTTAAGTAAATAAACTAAATTATTTAAATTAGAACAAAAAGGAACATTACAAAAATTTGTATTTAATTATGAAGTTTAAAAACTCTGTAAAAAAGTAATCTTACTAGTTTTTTTTTAACAAATATCAAATTTGAGATACTAGCGGCCGAGTGATGATCGCGTTGTTAAATTTAGCAATGGACTTAGCAATTGTTAAAAGTTAACAACGGTTTAGAATGTTTAACAAAATGTCAGATTTTGACAGGTTGCCTACTAAAATCATTGAATAATACTGGCAATGACGTTTTGTTAAACATTCTAAACCGTTGTTAACTTTTAACAATTGCTAACATTGCTAAATTTAACAACGCGATCATCACTCGGCCGTAAGAATATCACATAATAGGCTTTTTTGGCTCCCATAGAAACTATTTTTCAAGCAAAGTCAACTATTAAAAAACAATAAATTAAACGGTTTTTCATTTAATGGGGTAACGGTAAAACTAAATATTTTTACTTCTATCGTTTATGTTTCTTAACTTGATGTTTTATTAGTAACTATCTTCACCAGTGATTAGATGAATATTGCGTTAATATAAAAGGTTAACAAAATACTACAAACAAAAGTAAGCAGTTCGCAACTCCCTCATAAACTTTGAATGAGCTTTACTTCTCAATTGTCATTACAAATACTAACTATGAATACCTAGTGAAAGTTATTTGATTTTAATAAGATTCTATCCGAATTCTTATTTTAAGTGAAACAAGAAATATCTTCATTTTATTTAAAATTTATGGCTATGTGGTCAACTGCAGAACATTGATATGATTGGCCTGAATAGTACAGAAAATGATTTTTGTGTAATGCTTATTGGTATGGGTACTATTACCTAGAGCTGTAGGTCCTCTTCATTGTTCAGGAGGTAACACGACCGCACATCACTACGTTCAAAAATTTGCTGAATCATATTATTCATTATTTTAGTTATATCTTTAAACACTTTAAAATCTGATTTTAAATCAAGATAGTTCCTGACCAAATGTAGCCAGCATATCAGTAGATTATTTTCTGGGAGCTGAAATCAATCTTCTACACTGGTCTTCATAAACTCCTAAAATATTAAAAGTCAAGCATGTAGAGGTAGAAAATTTACTAATTTATTTAATTTTTTTATTAAAGAAGATACTCTAACATAATATTAACCACCTAATCAGAACCATGCCCAGCTGCATTAATGGATTTAAGAAAAACCTTCCTAACATTTATACAAAATACAGGGTGCCCGGAAATAACGTTCGAATAATTTAAGGGGTGATTCTACCTTTTAAACTATAAAAAAAAGTTTATATCAACATAGGTCGCTATGGCGATTTAAAGATGGCAGCGGGATATAGGTTTTTATTTTATATTTCTGGAACCGTTTCAGATAGTCATCTGAGTTTTGGCATATGAATTGCTTTTAATAGTAGGTACTTTTTAGTATTTTTACTAAATTATTATTTTAATCAGGGGCGTGCCGACAGGGGAAGTCTCGATTTAATTTATGCACATTTTTATTAAACGTCATATTTTTGCAGTTTTCTTTAGAAATTCTAATTCCGCGGCATAAATTACATAAAAAGAGGTATTCTTGTTGAAAACTTGTCATGCTAGCCGTTTTCGAGAAAACACTCTTTAAAGAAAATAGTGGATGCATGGTCGCCCAAGTAAAAGAGTATTCCATTCCGGCATTTTTTGAAAGGCGAAAACAATATCTATTTTTAAATACACTGGTATTAACACAATTATAATCAAATAAACTCTATTTTTGAACCTGTGTAAAATTCGTTTACCGCAGAAATATGGCGTTTAATAAAAATGTAGACAAATTAAATCGATTCCTCCCCCCTTGGTACGCCCCTGATAAAAAAAATAATTTAGTAAAAACACTGAAAAGTGCCTACTATTAAAATCAATTTAAATGCCAAAACTTAGATGACCATCTAAAACGGTACCAGAGATATAAAATAGAACCCCTATACCTCGGTGCCATCTTTGAATCGCCATAGCAACCTTATGACGCATTTGCGGACCTATGATGATATGAACTTTTTTTCATAATTTATCATGTAGAATCATCCCTACAATTATTCGAACGGTATTCTCGGACACCCTGTAATTGTAAAAATATGACCACTTAAACTAAGTTTTTTTAAATTTTTGTGCCATTTGGTATACTAAATATTACTTTTACCCATAAAAAACGTCTCTAATATATTTAAAAATTTGAAATAAAGTTTAGGCGAGACCTTAAAGGGTAACGCTGAATACGTAAAGTGGGTCAAATGGAGACTGGTATTTTACATTTCCCTCAGCCCTTCGATATATAATCTGTGTCACATTAACATTATAAAATTCCGAGACTCTTCATTTAAACTGATTGATGTGTTTATAAACTTTTCAGCCAATCCCTTCGTATTTTTTATTTAATTTAGTACAAGTATTGTAAAAACAATTTGATTCCCAAGTTGCCGTATATAAAATCAACAAAAATAAAAGTTATTTTCAATTATTTTGATTTAATTAGGGATTTAAAGGAAATGGCAAAGGGCAAATTTTTATAACCCAACTAGTGCAGTTTGGTCATATTTATTTGTGTTTATTAATTCTCAGCACTCATTTACAACAAACCTAATAGCGGCTTAACTTTTGCCCGCGAATCACCGCTGCGAAGTTTTGCAGTGTTCACGGTTGCGTTCATTGCTTTTTTTGTCGCGAGCGTAAATACCGACAATCGAATGGGGTAGGCCGCAAAGCGTGAACTTTAAGCCACAAAACCATCTACACTCACCTTTCACGGGGCTTTTGCACCGCGAGAGTAAAGCCACCTTTAAGAAATATTTTTACATCTTGTATGGTATTATTAATAACATACAAATACCACAATTCACGTCAATGTAAAAGGTGGAATAATAGTGGTAAGTCTAACGGAAAAATACTGCAGACTTAAGAAATATTCGAGTGGGTTGGAATTGGTTAATGATAATCTATGTGTTGTGTATAGAAGAGAAAATCCTTTAGTAACCCAATGCCAAGTTGAGACTTTTGACAAACTGCGCTAAAAAGCTTATTCAAGTACATATTAATAAAAATACCTCACTGGTTTTAAGACTCTTATATCTAGTTATAAAGAAACGCTTAAACAAACAGCTTTAAACAACGAGGTATCATACTAAATCTTAGGTTGTCCATATAACCTAACCTAATTAATGAGAACTGATATAATTAATGAAAGGAACGACATTTTTTAATTTTATCCAATTAGTAAAGTTTTTTAATGCCTAGCAGCATGATACAATTACATTTTTTTATTACCCCAATAAACTGTACTTAAAATAAATTTAGCTGTACAAAAAAACTATATACCTAAAATTTGAAGTTAACACTAATGTTTTCAAACAAAGCCCGAATTCCCACTTTTCTGTTCTATTCAGACGAGCTAATTAAATAAAGTAATTAGGTTTTTGGATTAAAAAAATTATTAGATTTGTCTAGTTACATTATACCTAATCGTTTTAAAAAGAGCCCAAGATTCTAATTTTATCTAATTTACACTTGACAGTAACATTTTTACCAAATAAATTAGTTTTATACAAGGATATTTCTGCATAACGTGTAAAATTTTAAAAATATACCTCCTCGATATTGAATTAATTTGTGTAACTAATAAAAATATTGAATAGTACACCTTTTATTAAAAAACGCAAATATTAGTTTTTTTTTTCATTTCTTTGTCGGCAATTATTTGGTATGGAAGTCGCTCTTCAAATGGTATTTTTGTTATGTGCTTAACATGCATTTTATTTATTTTTATCCATAATAAGCCCCAAATCTTTATTTTGTCAAAAAAGAAATTTATAAACCAGAATTTTTTAACAATTTGGGGGTATTATTTGATACCGAAGTAATTGTTAATAAACATATATTAATAAATACAGACAATATTATTAATAAAGTTTGTCGCATGTTAGGCTTCATAAGACGCAATCGTACTTTAGTCTTAGATATTTAAGCCATTAAAGTCCTTTATTTCACTTTGGTACGTAGTATATTGGAGTATAACTTTGTGATATGATCTTCTTCATATAACGAACATATTGATCGCCTAGAACGAGTGCAGAACAAGTTCACTAAAATAATTTTGTGGAAACATACGAGTAGGTTTCCTTATCAAAATATCAATTATTCCATCCGTTTATTATTGGTTGTAATTAAGAGTGTGAAAAAGCGCTAATTATGGTATCACCTCTTTCGCTGATAGGTTGTTAAAAAATTATAATAATGATTTTTAATACGTTGATTTGTTTACTTTTAATAATTTTAAATCATTGAAAAAAGATGTTACTTACAGATAGTTTATTAGCATGTTTGTACCTTGTATGTTATTTTATTTACTCTGTTTAATTCCTCTATTGTATACTTGTTTTTAATGTAATTATTTGTCATTTTTATTAATTATTTAGCTGTTTCTTTGTAATCAGTTATTAAATGATATTATATATATTTTAAAATAAAAAAGCTTTAAAATGTTTTAAGATTTAATAGATATGACCTTACAATTGATTAGCCTTGTTAGGGCTTACTTATTATGCAAAAGTTGAAAACATGATTCTTATAATTTAATGATTTTTTTCAACGGAACTATTGGGGTTTTTAAAAACACACATGTAACTCTATATTTATTTTTAAATGGGTGTATCTGCAAATATGTCTTTTTATTAATAAATGGAGCTATGCTGACGTTCACTAAAGGGCTTTTTCATTTCTAGCTAGTTATACCATATAAGCGTTATTATTTACCTGTATTTTCTACAACTTTGTTTCAATTATAAGAAGAAATATGTTTTAAGAGTGCATTTACGCTACACCTTAGGGGTCGAGTGAAAGGATGCGGAGACGGTGGGCGGAGACTAACAAACTTCCACTACCACAATTTTCGTATAGCCGCATTAAAAATATTATATTTTATTTAGGTTCTTCCAAATTCGGTGTATCGATGCGATGTTTTTTCCAATTGCAAGCCTACAGGAGATAACGTTTTTCGGTAACTATTTTTTACTTAAATGACATAAATTATACACCATTTTAAAGGTAAGAAAATAATATATGCTTCTGCTGTAACGGATTTTTGAAATATGAGTCGAGTAAAGAAAAAATAGTAACTAAACATAACCGATTTAAGGGTTCTTTCACTCAAGGAAATATTAAAAACTAAATCCAAATTTAAAAAACTATTACAGCAGAAGCCTAGATTTAAGTGTTGGCTTTCATATAGTTTTTGAAAATTATCGATAACTTATACCGTTTTTGAGAGAAACATTATGCTTCGAACCCCAAATTGGATCCAGTTTTCTCGGCGCGAATGGACTCTTAATTTGTTTAAATTTTCGTATTTTTCTAAAGTAGTAGCTGTGTTTTTATAGTCTAGTCCTAATATTTCTTTTCTGATCAATATATTTTGCATACAGTAGGTACAATTAACAGTATAAATGCCCTGACAGATCAAGTTTTTTGGTCTAATTTTGTTATCATTTTGACAGCCCACGAAGGCTTGTATCGAGCCTAACTATTGGTACCCTAGATGCCGGGCTCTGTTTAACCCATTTTTCACCAGTTCCATGAACGTCATCCAAGTACCGAAACATACGGATATTGCATTTCACAGGAACTTTTAGTCAACGCAGACATTATACAAATAACTACTACCTCTTTTAAAATTTTTAAACCCTAAAAACATTTTATTTTAAAATAGTATTTCAGCTTACTTAGTTTAAGTTCAAAATGTTAAATTCAGAATATAATTTAAACCTAATTTAATTTTTCCCAACATTATTATCAATGAAAAATGTAGATATCAATAAGAGATTAATTTTTCAATAAAGTTTATTTTACCAGTGGGTATCTACTAATATTTTACTGCCGCTAGAATGTCTTTTTACGACATATAGACGTGGCAAAAGGAGTAATAAAAATTATGGTCAATTTTAAAGTTTTATTTATCTACAAGATGATTTAAACTGAAGATTAAGTCCGCACTAAAAATAGCAATTTGAAAATTTTGCGGAATATCGTTATCACAATAAATAACTTGCCGTTTACCTTAGCTGTTAAAATATTCTAGAACGGCAAGATATAAAATATCTGTTTTAAGTGTCAAAGAGTCATGAATCATTGTTATATAAATGTATGTATTATTATTTCTCTTATTTTTGGGACAGGCCAAAAAGGCTAAAAACTTAAGGTTCTCAGAGGATCTTAAGTAAAGTAAGAAGTAACACCAAAATATTTAGATTTGACAGAACTGTTTAAAGAAATGTATAATAGTGGTATATAATCCGGCCAATTCTTAGGAGCAGAAACCTTAAAAATATTTATAAAAAAGCAACAGATCTCTTACAGCTAGTCGATAGGCAAGAAAAGGAAGCTTTCCTGTATGAGTGGGATGATTAATAGGGCAAACCGCATTCCCCAGACTTGCAACGATTTTCCAAAGGAAGCCGATTTGATAAACATACAGAATATAGAGATTAAAGGGGCTGTGGCTATGGATAAATTGATTTTATGTCAATTTAGGTTTGGGACAGCAAAGATGATTGGCATCCCAATCCAACCTAAGTTTAAGAACCTGTAAAGGGGATACCTGCATTACCCTGTGCTTTTTTTCGAAATCAGGCAGTGTGACATATTTAAAACACTTAATATTTAAGTGAAGGGTGCCATTCTCAGCAAAACGATGAATGGGATTACTCGTGTAAGAGAAAAAAAAAACGTTGATGTAAAGAAGAAAGGCTTAGAGTTGGTACTGAGCTTTGGGATACTTAGGCATTAAGCTGGTGAAAAGTAAAAGAGTAACCATCCACAAAAACCAAAAAACGTAACGCGTAAATAAAGAAATTATAATTATATTTAACTTAAAAATATTAGAACATCCAATAAATAATCTATGACATACCTTACAATCTAAAAAACACCATGGACTAACACCGTTCATTTTTGTCTTGACAAAGTTGTTAAGATATTTATTTTGCATCTGTTATTCTTAACGTAACCAGATAAGAAACGTAATAGGAGACGTTTTTGTTGATAGGGTGTTTTCTAATCTTATATTTCTAAAGTGACACTATATCAACCTAAGAGTAGGTTACCGCTAAGGGTAATATTATGCAATAAAAGGATCGCAAATTTTATTATTTTAAAAATGTATCTTTATAACCACAATATATTGAATATTAAAGATTAATCAAACATTAATTTTCGTTGGAAAAACAAAAAGTAAAGAATAAACATATTGGTCAATCACATTTATTCAAATGCTGCATTTGCATGTTAAAACATATTTATAGTAAAAGAAAATTAAAATATAAAAATTGATGTTTCTTTGAAAGTGTTAGGCAATGTAATGGTTTCAATAACACTAAAATCTTGGACTTCAATTGTGTTTATTTTTTAATTGTTACACAACGTTTCGGTTAGTGATGTATCTCCAACCGTTTTCAAGGGATGGATAGCAAAAATTATTCTTATGATTATGATTATGGACAGATAATGACGAAGAACTTGAAGGTTTCCTAAAACATCTAAATTGCCTCCGACCTTGTATTGAATTCACAATGGAGAAGAAAGCAAAATTTGGCCCCTTCCTTTCCTCAACGTTCTAGTCAAACCAAGTAATGGACATATACAAACCTCGGTATACAGAAAAACTACCCACACTGGACAATATTTACACCAAAATTCTAATCATTCTAACGAAACCAAACAGGGGATTATACGTACTCTATATAATCGTGCAGTGACCTTTTGTAACAGTAGGGAATCCCTGCAAGAGGAAATAGGTAACATAACTAGGGATCTTAAGCAAAACAGATACAGTGAGAGACTAGTAAAGGAAACAATCGAAAAATATCATAATAAGAAAAAAATCTCTAACTTGAACGAGACTCCACGTGACCAAATATTTATGACAATTCTATATATTAAAGAAACTTTGAAAAAGATCCGCAGAATCGCGAATAAATATAATTTTGAAACGGCATTTAAATCTCAAACTGCTCTGAGAAGTATTCTTACTAAGACGGGACCAGACAACAATGTTTCAAATAATGACTATATCTACCTAATTCCCTGTGAATGTGATGAGGAATACAACGGGAAAACAAAAAGACTACTTGAAATTAGAGTTAAAGAGCACAAAAAACATACGGAACGAGGTGAAACGTCAAAGTCAGGGATTGCCAAACACGCTTGGTCAAAGCAACACCGCATACAATGGTCGAAAGCAAAAACCATTCATAAAGAAACCCACTGGAAAAAAAGAAAATTTAAGAAGCTGTAATAATTGTAAACAACCAAAATGTATTAAGCAAGCCTAGCATCGATATTTCGAGTATCTGGCAGCCGTTGGGGAACCGTGAAAAGTCGGTCAAGCTTCGGTGAACAACGGATAGTATATAAGTCGTAGCTTTTAAGAATAGTTTTTAGTTATCACTTAAAAACGGTAGGAGATACATCACTAACCGAAACGTTGTGTAACAATTAACAAATAAAGACAATGGAAGTCCAAGATTTTAGTGTTATTGATATAAAAATCGATGTTTAAAACTCGGTGACCAAGATTGATAGCAATTTAATGAACCAGGTGTGTGGTTAATGGTACACAGGTAGTATAAATCTGTATAATGTCCGTGGGGACAATACCGCATTGTCTAAAAGATGCCGTGAGCTATGCCATGCCATGAGTTAATTGTATATGTCTCGGGAGAAATGAGTTAAATATCTAGAAAACCAGCACCCACGTTACCTTGAATTAAGATTTAACATTGGGGCTTAAGGGCTGTTCTAAACTTAAAAAAATCGGATTTTTTCGGCAAATATTTTAACAATAGTTATTTAAATCTTTATACAATAACTTTATAACAATAAAAACTCAGTACGAAATATACAATAGCCGCTAAAATAAAGGCAAAAATATGTGTTTAGTTCAGTAGGGTAAAACTCACTTAAAAAAGACAATAAAATTATACGAATCGAAGTCAAAGCTATTTTTACTAATTTTGTACAAACATAGGCGATTTTGAGGATTTTTATTAAAAACAAAACCATATAAAGAAAAAAACAAACTTTACAAAGGCAAAAATTAAGAGCGCATATTAACTGTTAAATACCAGTTAATTACTATTAGCAGAAATGCATCAATAATATGACGTAGCAAACATCGTAGTTTGAATTCAAGTTCAAAGAAAATATAGTAGAGTACCCTTTAAAAACAATATTTTTATTTTTAGGTCGTTTTCAAGAATACTGTAAAATATTATTTCGTTGATGTCGCCTAAGTTATTTATGGACAGTGGTAAAAGTAACATGCCTAATATTTAATTGAAAAAATAAGATGAACCGGTAAAATTTCCAATTTAGTTTTCGATAAAGAGCAGTTTATTTTTTCTAACAATCTCTTTATAGTTTTACTGTCTTTGCTTATAAATAGGCAAGCGTTTATCTCTATCAAGGTATTCTAAGGTATGTAGTGTTTAAGTTTATAAGCTACAGGTCAACAACCCACAAGAAAACTGTTAAAAGTGCACAAACGTATGACAATAAACCATGTATTATTGAAAGTTTTATTTAAGGCCTATTATTGGCTTTCAAATATTTTAAGAATCTAGAGATTGTTGGCTAACATATTCTTGGTTCTACAGCTTACTCTTTTTTCTTTGTTTTGCCTGCTGAATTTAAAATATTTAATTTAAGCATCAAGCTGTATATGTGTGGGTATTGCTTCTAGGATATTCAAGTTGAACTATATTTTTTGGATGTTTCCTAATTGTAACCATCAGTAAGGGGCGAGGAAGAGCGTATATCGGCTGTACCTCTTCTCAAGGTTACTGCGACGTGATTGGTCTCGCGGGATCACGTGCTTCTTTCAAGAGTATTTTTTGAATTTGTTTAACAAACCATTTTGTAAGATTCTGGTTAACATTTAGACTAATTATTAATCTGGCTGTTTTATTTTTCAGTTCCTTAAATAATTAACTTAAAAGTATAAACATTTCAAACCCTTCAGCCAGACCTCGACTTTCTGATTTAAGGGTTCTTCAAGAACAATTACAAAATTTTTCATAGTGCCTTAAGAACCTACTTAAAATTGTTCACCAGCTCTCAGACTATAACAAGATATCTGTGATATGAACCAGATCTTGATTGAGAAAAAATGGTTTAAATAAAATACCTAATTTTTTATGCAGATTTTTAGTAATTTGCATGATACACTAGCAATTTTTTTTATAATTACTTTATACCCTTTTCATAGCCATAACACAGCACAAAAGTATAAAATAATATTAAATAATTACACATTTTCCACTCCGTAATTATTCCATGGCGTCATAAGTAATTTTTGCATTTTGACATTGTGATTAGAGTTTTTTTTTATGGAAAAGCAACATGCAAAGGAATATAATTAGCGGTATTTTTATTTTTAAACTTGATAAATCTATTTTAGTTATGCATAAAGCAACAATTCCTTTTTCCATGGATTTGTTTTGCGTAACAAATGCAGAGTTAATGTTATTTTTAACTTTCAAAGGGTGTTTGGTCTCTTTGAAGATTAATTTTTATTGCAAGCTATTATTTTAAGAATTTCTACCGTTTCTAAGAATTTATGATGGTGTTTAGATATGCATTTATTATTCTAAACGATCCAGAAGCTGGCTCGTTTACGGAACAGATTTAAAGTTATGATTAGTGTTCTCAAAAACATAAATATAAAAGTATTTGACTCTAATTGTCAAAACAGTCATTTTGCAAATTTATAGTATTTTTTTTTATCTTGGTGATCTTTAAATAACCAAGATTTTTTTAAAATAAAATTTGTTTACCTAATTATGATGTTTTAGCTAACTTTAGGATTTTCGTTTAAGGTGGGAGAGCTTTTAACCCTAAACAGTAAAACGTTTTTATAGTCACACTACTTTTATTTCTTGGATATAGAATCTACTTCCATAGAAACTACTTCCTGTACTATTACAAACTAACCTTTTTTTAATTAAATTATATTAGCATTTGTACATGTTATTAGGGAACAAACAAGTTAGCATAAATTAACAAAAACCATTAAACTCTAATAAAAGTAACAATTTACCTTCTCGACTAGTATACATAGTTCGTTTAAAACATTGTCTGTACTAATAATGAAACAGTAATAAATTTGTATTGGTGCTAAGGATGGTAATATTTCGCACTAATGTCATCACCCACGGCACGGTAGTACTTAGGCTTTAAGCCTTTGTGGACGGTCTAAAGGTATGTACGCACCAAAAAAACAAACAAGAACAAACATCAGCAAACAAACGTTTTTCTTTAGGTATGTACACACCGAAAAAACAAACAAGAACAAACATCAGCGAACAAACGTTTTTCTTTAGTGTAGACAGTAAAAACGCAAAACAAACGTTTGTTTCTTCTTGTTCATATATGTTTGAGTAGAAGTCGGTACATCAAAATTTATCTACACACCGAAAAAACAAACAAGAACAAACATCAGCGAACAAACGTTTTTCTTGGTGTGTACATACCTAAAGAAAAATAAATTTTGTTAGTCGTCATCCATAACTTTTCCAACTGGTCAAACGAGAGTGAACAAATATTTGATTTCGCTATGTTGACAAAATAACGCGAACAATAAACAAAGAACACATACAAACAAGTTGAACAAGAACGAATGTTTGTTCTTGTTTGTTTTTTCGGTGTGTACATACCTTTTAGTGTAGACAGTGAAAACGCGAACAAACGTTTGTTTGTTCTTGTTAGATGTTCGAGTAGACGTGAGGTATGTACACACCGAAAAAACGAACAAGAACAACCATCAGCGAATAAACGTTTTTCTTCAGTGTAGACAGTATAAACGGCGAACAAACGTTTGTTTGTTCTTGTTCACACATGTTCCAGTGGACGTCGGTACATCAAAGAGAATTTTTGTTTTTATGATCATCCATAACTATTCCAACTAGTCGAACAAGAGTATACAAACATTTGGTTGCGCTATGTAGACAGAAAAAGCGAACAATAAACAAAAAACACATACAAAGACAGTAAACGAATGTTTGTTTTTGTTTGTTTTTTCGGTGTGTACATACCTAAAGAGAAATAAATTTTGTTCGTCGTCACCCATAACTTTTCCAACTGGTCAAACGAGACTGAACAAATATTTGATTGCGCTATGTAGACAAAATAACGCGGACAAGAACGAATGTTTATTCTTGTTTGTTTTTTCGGTGTGTACATACCTTAAAAATAACAAAAAAAATATTCCAATATAATTTCTAAAATAGCTTTACACCGATATTCCACATTTTGGTTGTTTTTAAGTAAAAATGTATTAAGCTTTCCGCTCCAGAATGGACTTATACAAAGGAACTAGTTTATTAAGAATACATATTTGCATATTTTCTAAAGAACGACATGTAATAAATCCTCCGAATTATTATTGGAAGTTTGCCTATTTGTTATTCTGGGAACTACTTCATTTCGATTTTGAGAAATTCTTTATAGAACGTGTATCCCTATTTATTCCGATTTAGTTTAGCTTTTAATGCAAATTGCTGGTGTGTTAAAAAGCAAAAACCATGTTTGTTACTTTATAAAAATGGATTTAGCAACAATGCAGTATGCTAAGATATGCAAAAACAGAAACTAATGCTAGAAAGTTTATTTAGTTACTGCATAAAGTTTAAAAGCAATGTATTACTCGTTACTCCAGAGAATAAGTTACAATCTTTCACTGAGCAATATTAGAACCGTTTAACACATACAAGAATTATTCCGAAAATTTTATTGCCATAATTGTGGCGAAAATTTACACAATAATTATTATTTTATAAACTAGGTACACGTTTAATATTTCTTACCAGAATTTTCGCAATAAAAATATTAAACATTATAAAGGAACTAGCAAACTGTTACCACACCTAACAACTCCCGTTTATTAATATTTGACATAATTTAAAAAACTCCAAACGCTTTTTTTATTTATAAACTTCCCGCCTTTCCAGGTTAGGTTAAACTAATCAAACAGCTGTTATAAAAAAGTTACCATTGGTGCGCATGAGTATCACATGAATTTTATCAATAATTCTACCGAAATTTGTTTTAAGTATCAAACAAAATGTACTTTTACCAAAAATCCCATGAAAGTTTTTATTAAACTTTTGGTGAAAATTTTATAACAGTCATTTTCAATCAGATGCTTTATTCGACATAGTTACAATGGTAACCAGCAAATTTTCTATTTTTTTTTATTCACATAAGCATGTAGACGAAAAATGAATAAGTGAAAATTTTCTGGCACATAACAGCTATCATATAATTATACAATAATATTATTTTTTCATGCAATATTTATTTTTAGTATTTATGGGAGAGGCACATCGTATCGTATGGGAGATTTTTACTTTTTCCGTGCCCTAGTAGCATTTAAAAAATATTTCAAATAAATTATTATATAAAATTAATTGATTTCAGACAATTTTTTAATAGATTTCAGGGAATTGTCAATATTGACTAAAAAATAAAGTTAATACGTTCGTATTGCGGAAGAATTTTTTCTGATTTTCTTCGTGCCCTAGTAAAATAAAATGTATAATATTAGATAAATTATTACATAAAGTTTATTGATTTTATACAATTCTCTTACTGGGTTTTAGGAAAATGTTATTATTGACAAAAAATTAAAGTGGATGTTCGTATGGCGAATCCCCTACAAGCTTGAATTAATTGCGGGAAATTTGTCTCGTACATGATTTTTAAAGAAAATTATCCCTTTTTGCTTTGCGTGATAATTTAAAAAAATCATGTATCCAAAAAAATTCCTGCAATAATTCATGCCCTAGAGAGATTATTATGTGATAATTTTCACTATAAAATTCTTGTACGTATAAAACGGTTCTTAGCCAATACTTTTTAAATAGCGTTAAGAATTTTCACAAAAATAAAAACTGGGTTATGAATTTATGAATTTTGACCTATTGTGTGGGGCCCAGTTGCTTTAATAACGTATGCCGGACTTAGAATAAAAAGTTTCAATCTGCTAAAGTGATGCATACCCTATTAATTTTTTTCAATTAACTGGTTTGAAGCCTCAAAGCGTAAATTAAAGGTTTTTAGTCCTTGATAGAAAACTAAAATATTGATACGAATAGGCGTATCGGTGATCAAGTCGCTTTTTTCACATATTTTTAAAAATTAACTGGCTTTAAGATTTACGGCTTAAATTTACGAATAGGCTCATTTGTGATCAAGTGGCTTTTTGCACATATTTTTAAAAAATCGTAACTTTGACTATTTTAAAATTAAAAGGCTGATCTGCGAGAAAATTATTGCTTATACTTATAAGATATAGTTTAAATGATTTTTTTTTAAACCGCAGTTTAAATATTTTGCAGTGATATTTTGGACCATTCGGCGTATTAATGTAACTGTCCGATTTAAATGTACTAAACGGATTTTGATCTGATCTGAAAGTTTCAGAGAGTGGTAATAACACAGCACCTAGACCTCAGTAGGTCCTTTGTACTTCCCCTTGTCGGTGGAAGATTCACTTCGTCGTCCAGTAAAGGGATTATTAAATTTATATATTTTATTCTACAATTTGAATATCTTCGATTTCCATATACATTTGCCATAAAGTGTGAAAAACGGTTTCAAACATTTTTTTTTTATCTTTGGACAGTCCACGAAGGCTGATGCCCAAGTACTAACCTATCGTGGGTGTTTAAAGAGTGGTGAGAGAAAGTTTGTTCACACGGGACTTTTTGGAGATTTGGAATATTTGGAGGCTGGGGATGAATGAACGAAGAAAGCGGGAAGTTCGGGCCTTTCTTGAACCGTAAAAGGATGCATAAAAGTTGCTCTACGTGTTGCTCTGTGGGGAGCTGCCAGTGGGGGAATTATACTGGCCAACTCCTCTGAGCAGAAGCCATAAAAATACCTATAGAAGAGCGACAGTTCCCCTACAGCTTAACGGTAGGCAAGAGGAGGGAGCCTTTCTGTAAGCATGGGATCATTAATAAGACGGAATAGAGGTCCGAATGCTAAGTATTGTAGAAGACGTCATTCCCCAGACATGAGAACAATATTTCAAAGAGGGTCTGATTTGGGATACAGACAGAGTATACGGATTGGAAGAAGAGAAATACTTTCTGGCTCGAAAGGGAATCCAAGCTTTCTTAAAGCTGCCGAGGATATACGATGAACAAGCGATCTTGCCCTTGAAGTAGAGTAATGGGGAGTTCAAAGCAAACCGTAGAAATACAAACGCCTGGCGTGGTATATTTCTCCTAGCCTGCTTTGACTCCCACCACTTTGCTCCAAGAACGAAATAGCGCGTCTTGCACAATGTTCAAAGCCGTTTTTCACACTTTTCGCCAAATTTATATGGAAATCGAAGATATACAAGCTGTAGAATAAAATATGAAGTTTAATAATACGTTTACTATATTCAAATCGGATAATTATAGTTAAGACGGTGAATCGTCAAAAATATTACCCCAAAACATTTAAACTGTGTTTCGTTTTTAATTTTTAGAAATCAGTCTGTAGTAAGATATTGCTTATTACTTAAACTAAAAAGTTTAAACAAATTTGAAGAATGGATACCTATAAAGTATAAAATAAATAAAGCAAAAGGGTAAATAGCTACTTTTGAACTTGACTATAAGAAAGTTAAAAAATATTGTGAAATAAAACTTTAGTTTTACAGCACCTTGTATTGTAATTTTACATTCCAAATATTCCAAGTAATCTATAGGCAATAATGATTTTATAAACAAATCAGAATAGTCAGCAGAAAATCAATGTAGATATAACAGCGTGGTGCTTGATAACCCGCACCTGACAAATTAACTGGTGGAGCTTGATAATCCGCTCCAAGCTAAATATCTGTGTGAACGTTGGTGATTTAGTAGAACTCTGCTGGTCGACTCTAATCTCTGTTGGTTTTTTTTATCTTTAGCTTTCTGTACTAGTGATTCTTAACTAAGTCATTCCAGCAGGAGTGCTGTCGGTTTGTGGTAATTCACTTATATTTTAAATCCTTAACACTTATTAATTTTTTAAGCCTAAAGTCTTGTGTCCAACCCAACACGACCAAAAAAAGTCCATATCCTCAATATTACCTCAATAACAATTTTTACTTTAATCTGGATTGTTAAAAATAGATTTTTTAATCCCTGGCGGTTACATAAAAACTGGAAAGTAAGAACAAAAAACATTTGATTAAAAGAGTCCACACTAAATGTTCCACTTTTATCTGCTTCGTTAAAAAAAAACATTACACACGACTAAGTCCTTTATATCATGTTAATCCAAAATGGTCGTTGAGGGCAATTATACTGTGACATTCTTTATTGTTTCGAGGCCTTCATGCAGATGGTACAAGCGATTTAGTCGGCTATCATTACCTTAAACCCTTCTGCTTGAATAAGCACATGTTGTTTATAACTCTACGCAAGATATGTAACTTACGGTTGTCTTTACAATACTGTGCAATATTATGTATATTAATCAAGCAGGTTTACCAGGGTTGTAATGTTTAACTCCTAAAATTGACGATGGGAACTTTTGCATTTATTATAGGCTTTTATTTTAAATATTTAATATTTTGGTCATACGCCAACCGAAAGCTATTCATAAAAATATAAATAATACTATATAAAGCTATAATTTTTGTATCGATTTAATTTGTTTTATATGACGAATAGTGGATTTAATACAAAGGGGTCCTTCTACCCCTGCTTAATAATTTAAAATAAATTTAACAAATTGGTACAATATTTGATTTAATTTTTTATTATTAGTATGCAACGGCCATACCACATCGGTCCACCAGTTCTCGTTTGATCACTGAAGTTAAGCGATGTCGGGCAGGTTAGTACTTAGATGGGTGACCGCTTGGGAACACCGTGTGTCGTTGCATTTTTGACTTTTTAGCAATAAACCAGAACCAATTAAATAGGTACATTATGTTAGTTAAATTCCTAAAATTTGTATCCAACGACCATACCACACCGGTCCACCAGTTCTTGTTTGATCACTGAAGTTAAGCGATGTCGGGCATGGTCAGTACTTAGATGAGTGACCGCTTGGGAACACCGTGTGTTGTTGCATTTTTGACTTTTTTAGCAATAAACCAGAACCAACTAAAAGGTACATTATGTTAGTTGAATTCATGATATTAGTATGCAACGACCATACTACGTAGGTCCACCAGTTCTCGTTTGATATCTAACCTATCCCTTAAAAACAAATGGACAATTTACAAGCAAATAATTGAACCGTCTATCACATATGCTGCACCAATATGGTGCAGCATATCAAACACACAAATGACTAGACTACAACGATACCAAAATAAGGCACTACCTTGCGAACCGTCATACACGAACTTCATGACACGCCAAGAATAGATTGATACATCTATTCTTTTGCAAACAAATTTTACAACACACAACCGTAGAGGTCTGTTTTAACACAAGAATTGATGCGGCTCAGACACTACGATGATTTCATACATAAGCCACTATACATACCACAAACTACCTCTCTACTACCGAGACGATTGACAACGCTATCCATCTCTATTTTTTAACCCTTAATCCTAACACGAAACAGTGGGGTAACTGCAAACTTACCAACAGGACTACTGACCAGACCAAATAAGAATGAATGGGAATAAATAAAAAGAGTGAAAAGTATGAATGAGAGTGCGAATTATGAATGAAATACTGAACAAATGTGAATAAATGTAAAGTACCGAAAACAATACAGACCGGGCTTGGTTTATTGCTACGTTGCACCTGACACAATGCTACATAGTACCTGATCTAAAATAAGCTGGGTTTTTGGGTACTTTTCCCAGCAATATTTTTAAAAAACACAGCATGTAAATACAATTCAATTAACACAATTCCTCCGAGCTTCTAGTAGAACTTATGCCTAATAACGGTTGTGAGATCATGAATCGGAAAATGCTATCCATTCCGAAACCAATACTTCCCCACTACCTAGGGTTCCCACCAGCCCCAACCCTCACAAAGCCTGTGAAGGCACTCGAGAATGTAACCATATAAATATTTTATATACTTATGTTTATGTATTGTAAATATATTGTATGTACACGTGTAGTCTTAGGAAGTATTTTAAATATGTCCGTAACTAATAAAGCTGTTTGTAAGTAAGTAAGTAAGTAAATTCTCGTTTGATCACTGAAATTAAGCGATACCGGGCATGGTTAGTACTTAGATGGATGACCTCTTGGAAACACCGTGTGCGTTGAATTTTTGACTTTTTTAGTAATAAACCAAAACTAACTATATGGGTATATTATATTGGTTGAATTCCTAATTTTTGTATGCAACGAGCATATCACATCGGTCCACCAGTTCACAAAAAACAAAAAGAAAATATATTTTTTTATTTTTATGAGACAAATGTTTTCCGTACTAACTTTGCCTCCTGATCAGGAATCCAAAATTAAACCTTTGTTCATTATGTAGGGTTTCTTAAATTTTAAGTACTAACTTCAAATTTATATTTACCTAAACTTGCATATATTAAATTTGTCTTCAATCTGTTGTTTTTGCTTATTTTAACCACCATATAAGATCCACCATCACATGAAATTTGGCTTAATTCGGGTGAGTTTTTAAAAATTTATCAGTTACCTCTAAAGAAGCACATCCGCCATTGAATTTTTAAAATTTGACTTTAGAGTCTTAATCAGCGTCTTGCGAAACTTGGGCAAGATCCGCGAACATTTTGAAAATAGTGATTTCTAGTCTGTGTTTTAAAGCCCGAAAAAAAACTACACCTGCTAACCTAATTCTGATTGTGAATTTGAATTCAGCAGATCCTGTTTCATAAAACTATAAAGTTGAATTTAAAAAAAAGCTTTGTCAGTTTTTCCTTTATTTCATTAATTTTTACTATATTTTACCAGTTATGTAAAATGGAAAAAATTGTGGCGTGATGGCGGAATTTTGACCCAGGATTCGTGATCAGTAGTTACTACTGATCACGTCGTCAAATGTCTGATGAAAAGCATATTCAACTTTTTTTGTGTGACTGTAATTTTCGTGTTTGTTTTAATTTATTTATTACAATCATTTTTTAACATTTACCTTATATTGTTTTAAATAAATAAATACAAAAAGATTAAATGTAAAATTCGTGCATTATTACAAATTTATTTTAAAAACTTTGTGTTGACCTGCCAATTACTTTGTTAAGTAACTCTTAGGTGTGTGATTCCATGGTAATATTTACCAACATGTAGTCTCACACAAAGCCTAATTTAGAAACTTAGAAAGGCAGTTTCTAGAAATAATTAGTTGCACAAAATATTGGGTGTATTAATAGTAGTAAGGTTTTTTCTATTTACAAAGTTAGTTTCTGGAAATAACTAGTCGTGTGGAATTGTATTTAACAGAAGAAAAACTTAAAATATTTGATGTACAATAAGTAGTAAGGTTTTCTCTATGGTTCTTTTATTTTTCTACTTAATTTTACTTGTAACAGAAAAAAAAATCGTATGGTCCCTCTTTATTTTAAATTACCATTTTGATAAAAGACAATAAAGGCTTTTTAATTATTGTCCTGATAATTTAATTTGTTGTTAAAGAAAGACAAATTATCTCTTGAAATGTTTATTAGCTATATCTATTTTAAATTATTACATTACCGCGGATTTTCTTTGAATTGTATGTTTTTTTAACACAAGACCATTTCCATTTTTAATAAATATTGCTCAAACAAAAGCAAATATAACACATTTCTGTTTTATTTTTTAAATAAAAAAAAAACTAAAAAAACATTAACTGCAAAATAGACTAAACTGCAATTATTTAGATTAGAATAATAGACCTTAAGAACTACGACAAATACAAGAAAGGTTCCGTAAAAAGTGTTCTGTACTGCAACCTAGTTTAATGACCATCCTGTTTATTTTGTGGCTAGAATTTACTGTCAGCTTAATCAACAAAAAATGTAATTTTTTTCTGTATAATGGTTAATAACCATTGCAGGATAAAATGTATCACATCAATAACCACACCAATAATAAACTTAATAAAATCCATTATTTAAAATAAAGCTGCTTAAGCTTTACCGGTGTACGTGACAAAAAAAAGTACAAAAAAATGTATTGTGCTAAAGTTATAGGCCTAGAGACCACCGCATAAACAATAGTCAATTCAAAGCCAAATTGCATTTTTTTTACTTAAAAAAAATAGTGAAAAATGTTTTTTTTTAAGATAACTCGAAAACTATTGATTTCAGCAAAAAAGGTATAGTATTAAAATTGATGGCCTAGTAAAACCACGTCGGTTTTTTATTAATTTTTTAAGGCACTTTTATTTTTTAAGATATTAACGATTAAAATTTAAAATTAAAACGCAAATATCTTAAAATCTAAAAATGTAACAAAGGAATGTAAAAAACAAAAAATATGCATTTTAGTAAGTTCTATAAAAAAGGTTTTATACACTTTTTTAATAAAATAAGTAATAAAGGAGATATAAGCAAAAAACTGTTTTTTTTTAATTTAAAATTTCGCCAACAACGATATTTTTTTGGTACAGGTAAGTATACCAGCTCCGATCCATCTAAAAATTAATTTAAAATGTTTAATTCATTAAATGAAACAAATTAATACACATGTGCTTTGAGGCAGTGGGGGATAACCTATTTTTTTCTATTTTTTTTTTTTTTGGTCAAATTACTGTATTCATTTCGTTCTACTACTAAAATTTTTAACTCAAATAAAATAAAACCCTATTTATTTGAAAAATTAATAAGTGCCTCCTTTATCTGGATGTTATATACCTGACAAGATGCTTAACATTTCTCGATCTCCTATGCTACTATGTGTATAACCCATCGTTTAAATATTTTTATTATCAATTTAAATAATAATATCAATAATTTATAAGCACAGTTACTTGTTCAAAATGATCTTAAAAAAATTTTAATCACATTTTTAAGATAAAAAAAATTTTTTTAGTTTATTTAGCATTAAACTTTTAAAACATTTCTCTTATTAAGCTATCTACTTTTTCTAGCATTAAAGCCATTTTTATTTAAATTATGGTATGTACTACTTTAAAATATAATCAAATTGAAGTTAAATATTAATTTAACTGGAAAAAAAAACTATAATAAATGTTTAATGTTAAAAATATCTTAAAATCATTTTAAACGAGTAACTGTTTTCCTAAATTGTTATTATTATTATTTAAATCAATCATAAAAATATTTAAACGATGAGCTATACACATAGTAGCATAGAAAATCGAGAAACGTTAAGCGTCCTGCCAGGTATATAATACCCAGATAGAGGAGGCACTTATTATCAATTTTTTTTCAATTAAATAAAGTTTAAATTTTATTTTAGTTAAAATTTCAAGTGGATCGGAATGGGTTCAGTTATTCAGTTATAAAAAAAATTAAATAAAATATCCGTGATACCAGGTTATCCCCCCATTGCCTCGAGGCATATGTGTATTAGTTTATTTCATTCAATGAATAAAACATTTTAAATTAATTTTTAGATGATTCGGAGCTGGTATACTTACTTGTACCAAAAAAATATTATTAGCGAAATTTTTTATGGCCAAAATTACTTTTTTGCTTATATCTCCTTTATTACTTATTTTATAAAAATGTGTATATAACCTTTTTTATAGAGCTTACTAAAAAGCAAATTTTTTGTTTATTCCATTTTTTGTAACTTTTTAGTTTTTAAGATATTTGCGTTGTATTTTAAATTTAAATCGTTAATATCTCAAAAACTAAAAAGGTACAAAAAATTTCATAAATAAAACTGACGTGGTTTCACTAGACCATCAATTTTAATTTTATACTTTTTTTCTCCTAAAATAAATGGTTTTTAAGTTATATTAAAAAAAAACAATATTCACGATTTTTTTAAGGTAAAAAAAAGGAATTTAAACCCGCTAAGCTGAGGCAGCAGTCCCGCTTTAAATTAACTATAGTTCAAAGAAATATAAAAAAAATGTTTCCTGTGTATCTCTTATTGGCTTGTTTTTTTTTTTGGGTGACCTCCCACACTATTATTATTTTTGTTATAATTTTATTTTTGATACCAGTATTTAAAGCAGTAAATTAATTTAAGCTACCCCACATTTATCTGTATTTGTGGCATATTGATTAATGATGCTTATCAAATTAGGATATTTTTCCACTCTCGTTTCATTATCATTAACGGTTGTTATGGCTGAATTTTAGTCACATACCTGGGGATTGGTTATTTAATTATTGTATAATTAAAAAAAAACTTTTATAAAAATAATTTTGTATACATGTCTGTTTTATAACCGTAAAATATTAAACCAAATCTTACAACGTATCTATCTTCAGTAAAATAGCACTATAATATGTGCACGTTTGGACTTTCTTCATAAATTTTTCATATTAAAAATTGTTTTACGTTTTACTCACTGTAAATGTGTGAAAGCAGCTTTGCTGCTATATTATTAAAAATGTTATTTCTTAAATTACCACTAAAAGCGGTACGTGAAAAATAACATTTTTATGACCGGTTAGTGAAAAAGATAATACCACACCAAATTTTATTACCCACTAATGTTAAGCATGTGCTTACGTTTTTAATTATTTTAGGATTTAACATAAAGAAATGATTACAATTAGTTTATATATTTAAATATTAGTTAGAAAAACGAAACAGTGTTCCTGACAGGTTTTTTCAGGTCTTGAATAGGTCTGATATTGGGAGCTTATTAACAAACTTTTTTTCTATGATCTCTCTTTAAGATTTTATATTTGGCTTAAAATAATCTTGCTTATCGACAACTTTTTTTCGCCCTGAAACTCGATATTGGCATCAATTATATCTTTACTTCTTTCGCATCAGTAAAGCAGTAAATTGAAAAAGTCACCATTAAATAATACTTCAGATTTTTAGATTTTAGGGTTTTTCCATTACAAAAAACACAAGCTATGTAATTTCTTTAGTCCGTAGCTCAGAAATAACATATCAAACCAAGCTGATATTTTGTCGTGGTACTACAAGTCTATATATTTAATAAAATAGGCGTTATTTTAGGTAACAGTTAAATGCTGTCATCCACAAAGGTGGATTTACGCAAAGGCTGAGTAGGCTGCCGCCCTAATATTGACATATTAGGGCGGCAAAAATATATTAGCCTATGGGCGGCAAAGTTAAATCCGGCCTAGGTCATCCAAAAAAATGCATAATATCCATCTTGTGCATTGATTCGTTTTACTAAAAAAGATTGCGTATTTATTTTTAGCAAAAACAGAATTAATGTTAGTATTTTCTTTAAACAACACTTAACTCAAGACTTCGTCAGAATATTAACTTTTTGTCTTTTAACAGTTTCGGTATTTATTTTGCCTTTTTCTATTATTCTAGTCGAGAAGTGTGTTTCCTACGGAAAATAGTTAAAAGCTTCGAAAAATATGAGCGATAGCTCATTCGATGCGAAATGCAAATTTGAGTAAGGCGTTTTAAGGATTTCTTTGCCAATAAAAATTGCAATTATTATTAACAAAAAACGAAAAAATAAAAAAGCCATTTCGATTTTTGATGATAACTTAAAAACCATAAGAGATAGCTGAAATGCCAAAAAGATTCTTAAAGAGGAGGAAATTTCCAAAAAAAAGTCCATATAGCCGGTGTTTTATCTTCATTATTAATAATTTTAATTTAACGCTAAAAATGGGCCTCCGCGCGATATTTTTAGTTGCGCGCCCGCGTCATAACCTAGTAGCTCACACTAAATAATTTTTTTAGAGTATTAAATATTATTTTTTTTTAAATTATAGTGTATTTGGAACACTTTAGAGAATTTATTCCCGTTAAAAATTTAACTGAAAGTTAGTCTTTTAACAAGTTAGACAATTGTCAATTAACAAAATTGTTTCAAACATTTGTCCTCATTGTACATTAAAAAAAAAATGCTTAAATATTTCTCGTATAAATTTTCCGCTTTGTGAAGCCCTTCTTTTATACAAACTTAAGAAGATAACGCCATGAAAGTTTTAAAAATTTAAATCTTTTGTTTATAACAATTTTGTAACTTTGACAAAAATAAAAAACAAAGTAAATTGTGTTATGAAATATTTAAATTTTTTAAATTTTTATGGCTTTATTCAAGTATGACTATAAGAAAGGCTTTGGCAGCGAACAATTTATACGAAAATTTTTAAGCTTTTTTTTTAATGAATTGAGTACGAAAGTTCAAAAAATTTTTGTTAATTACAATTATTGTAGTAGGGACTTTTTTTGTGAATTTTCCTTTTCTTAAAGGATTTTTTTTGCAATTTCCGCATTCCTTATGGTATTTAGTTATCAACAAAAATCGGAATGGTTTTTTTGTTTTTCGTTTTTTGTTAATAACAATTGCAATTTTTTTTGGGCAAAAAAATTTAAAACCCCTTCTCAGATTTGTTTTCCCCCGTCAAATGAGCTATCGTTTATTTTTTTCAAGGCCTTCTAACTTTTTTTTGCAATAAACCCCTCCTCGACTAGCCCATATTTTCTAATTATTTTTTAAATTGGAAAGGGCCCATATTTTTCAGAACTTTATAAAAACACACTTTGCCCAAAATATTACTTAAAAACTAAACAGAAACCCTAATAAAGTAACTAAAAAAATGATTAAATAGCAAGAAAAATTAAGAATAAAGATTTTTACCAATTTTTGTCTGGCATTTCAAATTTTTCCCCTTGTCGAGTTTTATCATAATTTTTTATTTAAACCCTTTTCTACCAAGTAACAAAGATTAACTTAAATTTATTTATTTTTTTCAGGTGAGTCTAGTGCAGATTGTGCACTTTTCGTGGTATCATTTTCAGAAAAATTACCCCGGACTGTTTATAAATCTAGTTACATGGAAATAAGTTTCTCCGAGTCCATGAAACAAGAATATATGAATCCGTTTCCATTCCTTTTAACTTTAGGTAGAGTTTCCAATAAATGAGCTTTAAAAGTATCTTCTGGGATTTTGGTAATAGAAATTTTGTAGAGATAATTTTCTAAAAGGCTGCTGTAAATAGATATCCGGAAAGCTTTTAGGATAAAACTCACTGTTATATGTACGCAAAATTATATCAAAATAACTATCAAATAAGTTAAACATTTTATGAACAGTACAGGGGTTTCCATTATTTAATTTGTTCTAGGATGATTTTTTTTTTTTATTAGAACTATTGTTAATATAACTCTAAATGTCTATTTTTATAGAATAAGTATAACTGCAGGTACAGTCTATCATAAAAAAAGTTAAATTTATTAAAACTTCTCAGTCAGCATCACATTACCCTTTTTTTTTACTAAAAAAAGTCTTCCATGGCAAAAAAAAAAACTTATTTTTTTCGCAAAAAAATCTGAGGCGCACAATTTTTAAAATTTTATAACATGTCATCTTTATAAACGATTTTATTTACAAATTTTTCGGGGATTATTTTCTTTTTAAAAACCAATAGGTATCTACGATTTATATATATTTTTTTTAATTAAAACCGTAATGAAAATATATACCTTTAGTGTGACCCAAAAAAAAAATACAAATTTAATATATTATTTAAAAAAAGTATGGATATTTATTTAAACAAATGCGTAAAAGGGCTACGCGGAATTTTTTCCCCAACTCAGACTTTAAACTTTCATTCAGACTTAAATATCTAAAAAACCCCACACAAAACATATGAAAATTAAACACCAGTAATTTTCAGAAACGTCTATTTTGATAGCCCTTGTTATGCTGATCAAAAATTTTTTTTTTTTTTTTTATTTTTATCTTGGGACAGTCCACAAAACTATGCCAAAGTACACTATGGGGGTCTTTATTGTGAAAGGGGGTTTTTTACAGGGCTTAAATTTTTGGAGTTGGGGGGAGAAGGAAAAACCCGCGGGGGCAGGTTCCCTAGTCTTGACACTCTAAGGACGAAGAAAGCGGGGAAATTGGGGGCCTCTCTAACTGAACTGTAAAAGGATGCATAAAAGTTGACTACGTTGTCTGTTGGGAGCTGCCAGAAAGGAATTATACGGCCAATTCCTCTGAGCAAAAGCCGTGAAAACATTAAGAAGGCGACAGATCCCCTACAGCTGACGGGGGCTCCCCTTTTTAATGGAGTCCAAATGTTAATGTTGTGGGGGGACCCCTTAAAAAAAATTTTTAAAATTATATATAAAAAATTAAAAAAAAAAATTTTTTTGCTAAAAATAATTTTTAATAATATATAAATTTTTTATATTTTTTTAAAATAAAAAATTTAAAATTTTTTTAAATTATATATTAAATATATATATATATATATATATATATATATATATATATATATATATATATATATATATATATATATATATATATATATTATATATATATATATATATATATATATATATATATATATATATATATATATATATATATATATATATATATATATATATATATATATATATATAATTATATAAAAAATTTTATTTTAAAAATAAAAAAATAAAAATTTAATATAATAATTAATTTAAAATTTAAATTTTAAAATTAACAAAAAATTTGGAAGGCTTTATACGAACTGGCTTTTCCCCCCCCCAATTGGTGTTAGGGGGGGGTTAATTCGTCGGGGTAAAAGGGTTTTTAAGTGTGATCATTTAGTCAATATTAAATTGGGATCAAATTTAAAAATCTAAAGGGGAAAAAGTAACATGATTTCCCGATTGGGGGGTTTCTGTTTAAAATTTTTAAGGCAAACCTAGTTATTGTAAGGGCTGTAGGTTTGATATTTTTTTACTAATTAAATTAAAGTTAATAATCTTTTTTATTTTTTTCCTTTCCCAAATTAATTAGTCATAGTTGATTTTTGGACCTTTATTAAAAAATTTTTTCTTTTATTTTATAAAGCTTTTTTTTCTTTTAAATAAAATTTTTTAACAATTTTGCAGTGTTTAAAAGGGGGCCCAACTTTTTTTCAATGTTTTTTGAGTGGGTTTTTTAAAAACACCATTTTTATTTTTTTCCCCCATTTTTTAATTTTTTTAACCCCCCCTTTAAGCCTTTTCCCGTGGCATTGAAATTGGTTTTTTTGTTTTTAAGAGAAAACCTTTTATTTAAAATGGGTTTTGAGGATTAGGTATGAATAGGCAAACTTTAAAATGACAAAAGAAAAAATTTATGGGGTTGCGAATTAAAAAATTTTAAAACCAAATTCCCCAGGGGGGGAATTTTAACCCGGAAAAACCGTGGGTTTTTTGGGGTTTTGGGGGAAAACCCCTTTGTGGGGTTGCGAAGGGGGGGGGGTGGGGAGAAATTTTTTCAGAACTTGAAATGGAATAACGAGTATTTGGGATAAAAATTTTATCGTGTGACGTTAATTGCACCCCCCCGCCCTCTCCACAAAAAGGGGGGTTTTTCCGGAAACCTCTTGCACCCCCCTTTTCCCCCCCACCCTTTTAAACCCCCGGGAAGGGGTAATTTTTTTTTTTGAATTAAAACATCGCCCGCAAAAACCCTCCAAAAGGGATTTCTTCATCCATTCAAACCTTTTTAAAATTTTATGCCCCAGCGCCCCTAGGGGCCATTCCCCCCGGGGGGAAGGGGGGGGGGTGAATTTGGTTATTCAATTAGCGTCCCTACATCCTACATTTTTTTGTCCCAAAAGACAAACTGGGTATAGGTGGGGGTAAAATTTGAACTGGGAATTCTGATTATTTTTTACTTTTTAAAATTAAAACCATACTATATATTTTATTTATGTCAATAAAATTATCAAATTTTTAAATATTTTTATAGCTTTAACCTTTTTCCTTTTTTGATCCATTTTTGAGGATTTCAAATTTTACCGTGCATTTTGGGACCTAAATTTTGTCAAAGCGTTAGTTGCTAAAAACGCTGTCCTTACCTTTTGAGTTTTAAAGATTTCGGAGTTTTTTTTTTTTTACAGAAAAAAAAAGACTGCAATGTTCCCCAAAAAAACAAAAATTTAAACAGTTTTTCAATATTTATTATGTTTTTTTAATGGGATTTAAAAAAAATAATTTCAACATAATTTTTTTTTAAAACCAATATTAAAAAGTTCCAAAACCACGTGAATAAGCCTCTTTTCCTTTTTTATCGATTGGCCACTTAGTTTCATTCCTGCTTTTAAATTAAAAAGTACTTTTTTTCCAAAAAACTTGTATATGGTTAAGTTCAATGGAAAACCCTTTTTTCGAAAAAAACAATGCAAATTCCTTTTTTCCAGATATCAGTTGATCTTAAACCCCTTTATTTAATGAAACTTTCCGGGGGTTGAGTGAAAGCCCCGGTTTTTACTTCGTAGAAAGGAGAACATTTTTAATAATTTAACCATTTTCTTGCATTTCCGTTTAAAAAAATCTAAATCTAATTAAAATAATTTTCGTTGAAAAAAATTCCAATTTTAATTTGGCTGGAGTCGATACCCTTAAGGTTTCTAAGCAGTCGGCTATTACTCGGGGAAAAATATATGCTCTCATAAATTTTACCGGATAATTTAAAAAATTTTCAAAAACACATGGTTATAATTTAAACCAAAAA